>CM070036.1:35220620-35233950 GCA_036250615.1 Ptychadena robeensis | reverse complement strand
TTATGATTGATTATGGCATCTTGATATTCATTCACAGACCTGCTCCTCCCTGAGGAAGCCTTGTTTTCAGGGCGAAACATGTCGGAGGCATATGGTCACGTTCGTAGCACCTATATATTCACCGAGTGTTGATTGTCATTTTGAGTGTATTGTTTTAGTACCAAATACTGAGGCCATCCCTATGTGTGGCGTGGCTCTGGCCTAAATTTTTGTATGGACGTGTTTTGACACTGTTTTAGAAAAATATTTAATAAATTATGTTCTTAAATGATTTATTTAGTGCCTAAAAAGCCCCACTTTATGTCCTTAACATCTTTGGCATTGGCAAGAGAGGATGGAATGGAAGGTGGTTATTGTTTGGTAGGAAAGTCCCCTTCCTTAAGAACAGGAATCTGGCTCTCTGGTTTCCCTTCTCTCCTTGGAAGAGCCTGTAGACGTTTGTGAATGGTGAGAAGGTCCATTATGACATATTTCTTCACAATTTTCTTCTTCTTTTCAATTGTGATTGCTTTCTTTATCTTCTCTTTCTTCTTTTCTAGCAATGCTTGCACCATTGTGTCCTACATTAAGTCCTTAACCATATTTAGACTCAAAGTGCTGCTTCTCTGACATCCCAAGTCTTTGTTTACAACTGCACAAGAAAAAAACATGTTTTGGCCTTGGCCAAAAACAAGCTGTTTGTAACTCAAGGGTCCACTGTACATAGGTATGCATGCTGATCCTGACTTCCAAGAAACTTTTGTAAATTATCCAAACACCTATACAAAGGTTTGTAGTCCAAAAAGAGCCATCTAGAGTATTAATCCTTCACTTCCATGTACTGTGGTGCTTGGCAGTTTGGGAAGCCTTTATATTATCCTATTTCTATATGAAATCTACTGATTTTCAAACAAGCTACAAAAGTAGACATAACCTATTTAAACCAATGGAACAAAATGAAAATATTTAGTCATGTATTTATTGCATATAAGCATCTAATACCATAACGGCAATATGGTAATAATAAGTGAACCTTTATCTCAGTATTTGGTGTGATCCTCTTTTCAGTAATAACAGCAACAGCTCTTGGACAAAGAACTTCCTCACATGAACCACTTGACTAAGCACAACATTTCAAATGGGTTAAAGTCAGGACTTTGACTTGGTAATTCCAGAGTATTCATTTAATTAATCATTGGATATATGTGTTTAGGATTGTTGTTTTGTTCTATAACCACAATTGCTTGGCATTCTGAAACTCTGTGAAGTTTTAGGTCACAATTATATAAAAATAGTGAACATTTAAAAGGGTTCACATATTTTGTATTACCACTATATAGTGAGCATTGTTCCTCTATGATAGCCATGATTACCAGTAAAAAATAAAGAAAAACAAGCCTAAAAAAACTAGATTCTGAAACAATTTACACATTTTATGAGTGATCTCCCTGTGGGCACAACGTATTGTGTACACCTGGCAGCTGTTATTGATTGGTTGGGAGCAGCAAATAGGCGGATCTTGACTAACTGTGTGAATATGGGCTAAGTTAAACCTAAATTTAAAACTTTACCAATTTTATACATGAAAAGATTACACTGACATTATTTATTTTAATATTATTTCCTATTAAATTCTATAACCAAATAAATAGGTCAGCTGAAAATACAATTTTACTTAAATATTTTTTACACTGAATTGTTATGTTCGGGGAACATAGGGATAAGGCATACAATATAGAATTGGCTACATTTTATTTTAGTAGACCAGAGAATTACATTAGATGTGTCCTACCGATAAGGGACAAATGTGATATAAGATGAGTGATGAGCTGAAGTGTTGCCTTTTCAGTCTTAGGAAGGTTAGGGGAAGTCAGAAGGCTGACTAGGAGATGGTATAGGATGAAAGTATAATACTGAGAGAAACTGCTTAGTGATAAAAACCTGCAACATGTGAAGAAAGTATACCTAACAGTGAAATATAGATAATAGCCAAAGAATAAAGCACACTGGCAGTGTAACATTTTCTGGTGTAATAGGAGAGAGCTCCTAGCAATAAGTCAAGCTCTAGAAAAACATACTGTAGTAATGAGATAGAGAAATCAATTTGGAAAGATGATAAAGGGACAATGATAAATGGGAGCAAGCCAGTGAAGAGGTACACAGAGGTAAAGAAAGAGTTTACAGCATCCCCAGACTGGAAAAATAATACATATTTCATGACTTGTTCACACTGAATGGGGTTTAGCCCTTATTACTACAAATTTCACTACTGTGCTCAATGATTTTAGTATGTTAAATGTGATTTGTGCAAGCAATTAAGGGAGGTATGTTTAAAAGCAAAACCTTTTATCATTTCCAATGTAATGTATTTTTCTGCTCTCTGTATCTCTTTATGGAGATTTATATCCCATCCTAAAGGGTAACTCACCAATAGAGATGCTTAATGACATTCTGAAAAATGTACATTTGCATGCAAATAGAATTCAAGCTGAAGTTGAGCCAATAAAGAACAGCAGCTGCAAAGTTTGATTGGCTCAATTTCAGTCTGCATGTTTTATAATATCAATAGGCATCTCTACTTACCCATATAGGGGACAACCTTTAAGACAACATATAAGGTTTTCTGATCTATTCCAGGTCTAGTGACAACTAAAACAAAATATAAATATTTATGGATTATTGTTAATTTATAAATAATTAATAATGGAAATGACTCTTTTTGTTTGTATTTTATACCCTTTTATTTCCAGGAGACATGAGAGAAAGACTTTAGAAAGATTGAGTTTACCTAAAGGGGACACAGATAACATAAAACAAGACCGTGATTGTAACCACTTAGTATTCCAACCATATCTTAAACCAATGAAATCTGTCTTTTATTATATATGAAAGTACATTTTAAAACCAACTGGATAACGTCCAAACCAACTGGAAACCAACTGGATGAAGTTAGTTTGTATATTGTAAATATGTTAGTTTCTATAAAATCTGCATTCCTGTTCCTTATTGAGCTGAGGAGCATTGGAAAAAGTTGTTACCCTTAAATAAAGAGATCTGCCTAAACAGTGAAAAAATTATGAATTGCTTTTTAAACTGCATTGCATTGACATGTTAAAGTTTATACAACTCTTGAGTGATTGTGTTAAACCTATTTAAAGTTACATTTTAGAACCAGTTTCCAAATTAAAGCTGATGTATTTTCATTTGTTTTCAGTGCTGCTCATACATATATATATATATTGACTTTTCCCCTATATGTTTGGAATCTCGACACATTTTCTACATTGTTATGTCACAGCCGTATTCCAAAATGGATTTAATAATTTTTTTCTAAACACCCCATAATATCAACATGAAAAAACTAATAAATCACATAAGTATTCACAGTCTTTGCTCAATACTAATGTCGAGGAAGCTTTGGCAGCAATTACAGCCTCAAGTCTTTTTTAATATAATGCCACAAGCTTTGCACCACCTCTCAAGCTCCATCATATAAGATGGTAAAGCATTGGTGATGCCAGTTTAAGATCCCTCCAGAAATATTCAATTGAACTCAAGTCTGGGCCATTGAAGGATATTCACAGAGTTGTCCCGAGGCCACTTCTTTTATATCTAGGCTAGTGTGCTTATGGTCGGTGTCCTTCTGAAATATGAACTGTCACCCCAGTCTAAGTTCTAGAGCGCTCTGGAGCAGGATTTCATCTAGGATGTTTTTGTACATTGCTGCAGTCATCTTCCCCATTATCCTGACTAGTCACCTAGTTCTTGCTGCTAAAATTACATCCCCAAAGCATGATGCTTCCACCACCATGTTTCACTGTATAGATGTTATTGGCCTGATGATGAGAGGTGCCTGGCTACATATGTGACCCCTGGCATTTACACCAAAAAAGTTTAATCTTTTAATTATGACCCTAAGTCAAGATATCAAAGCAGTGGCTTTAGGACAACTCTGTAAATGTCCTTGAAATATAAAAGTTTGGCTTACCTCTGATCTGGTATGATTGTGGTGTAGTGCTCCACAATTCTAAAAAGATATACTTAACTGCTGTTTCCTGAAATCATATGAGAGGTCCCCCCTTTATTTCCTAGGCTTCTAGGGGTTTACTCAGGGTGCAGTATCACATCACATGTTGCCAATGTAAGCGTTAATAATGGTTTTAAATAGAGGATAGTCAATGTGTATCTCAATGCAGAGCTGAGATTTGGAATTTACCCAGCTGTCACTGCACTCAGACATGTCAGGCTCTTCTGTTAGCACTCTTCCAGTAGTGCAGAGCCAAGGATAGAGGAAGGGCTGTGAGGTACCTTGCTAATTTACTCATGTTTTTGTTGAAACATTGCTCCCTATTATCGGCACTTCTAGTGCCATTGATGCAAAGACGAACATCTGCTGGTAGGTCCCCTTTAACTTTAGTGCTCTAGAGTGAAGTCTTAGCATCTGAACATATCACTACCTCATATTTAGGAGGTGTATTTCTTTTACTTTCTTTTATACTTTGTTTCTCGATTTAGTGCAACCATCCTATTGTTGATACTCCTGAAGAAGTGGTTCAATTCCACGAAACGCGTCGAGTGCAATAGGACTTCCACTTATGTTTTTTATGGTTGTTTTTGCTGTGATTATGTATTATCCTTTGTATTAAACCTGGGGTTGAAGTCCCCATGATGACTTTATTTAATTAATTTTCTTTGACTGTTTTTACATGTTTTGAATGATTTCATCATATAGCCAGCTACAGTCCCACATTTAATTGTCTCAGTTCGCCGACATATGCGAAAATAGACAATTGGGTGCTTTGTACTTGTTATTCTATTCTTTTATACTTAAACTAGGCTATGAAAATGTGGTCCAAAAATGGCCAGTTCAGTGAAAAAGGGATATAAGTTAACGAAGGCGAAGATAAAGCGACAAAGCATTTTTTTTACCCATAGATTGTTTGTTAGTATTAATCTTATTAAAATAAAACTAAGAATGGAGATGAATAACTTAGTAAAGTGAACAAAAATAAATGTTGCTGAAATAGGTGTTTGCCATTGAAAAATGCATATCCATCTGTGCAGAACAATTAATGTGTTTGTTTCACATTCTGTTATTTTATTTAATTTTTTTCTTCGTAATAGAAACAATTAGCCATGTATTTATTATTTACTAATATGGTTTATTTTGAAAAATGATTTATATGGTCTTATGTTTATTTAAGAAAACTACAATGTATCTAAGGTGTAGTGTGCATTATACAATATTAAACCTTGTTCAATTTGCATATGCAATTATAAGCTTACTCTGTAACCCCCCTGGTGATATTCTGGAGTGTGTCTTGGGGTAGATTTTAATTACCAAAAGTGGTAACCCTGAGCCACACTCAGGACTGCTCATCTGCTCAAGATGAGCAAGCGTCCTCTTCCTGCATGCATGTGCCTTGCCTAAGTATCACGTGTGGGCTGCTTGCAGAATTGGCCTGTATTGGCAGCCTGGCACAGGCACCTTAAGTCCCCAATGTACACCATGTGTGGAGGGGCTAGAGTGGATGAGAATTTGTGGGTGGGAAATATGCATACAATATACAGTCAGGTCTTTAAATGTTGGGACATTGACACAATCCTAACAGCTTGGGCTCTATATACCACCATAATGGATTTGGAGTAAAACAAACACAATGTGCTTTAACTACAGACTGTCAGCTTTAATTTGAGGGAACTTACATCCAAATCACATGAACAGTGTAGGAATTACAACAGTTTGCATATGTGCCTCCCACTTGTAAAGGAAGCAAAAGTAATGGGACAATTGGCTTCTCAGCTGTTCCATGGCCAGGTGTGTGATATTCCCTCATTATCCCACTTACAATGTGCAGATAAAAGGTCCAGAGTTCATTTCAAGTCTGCTTTTTGCATTTGGAATCTGTTGCTGTCAACTCTCAAGATGAGATCCAAAGAGAAGTGAAGCAAGCCATCATTACAACAGAAGGAACTCACTGGTGAGCTCAGCAACACCAAAAGACACTGAAGACCACTGAAAACAACTGTGGTGGATAACTGAAGAACTCTTTCCCTGTTCCCTCCAGGAGTTAGGTGTATGTGTGTCAAAGTCAACAATCAAGAGAAGACTTCACCAGAGTGAATACAGAGGTTTGACCACAAGATATAAACCATTGGTGAGCCTCAAAAACAAGAAGGCCAGATTCTAGTTTGTCAAACGACATCTAAAGACGCCATCGCAGTTCTGGAACAACATCCTATGGACAGATGAGACCAAGATGAACTTGTTCCAGAGTGATGGGAAGAGAAAAGTATGGAAAAGGAAAGGAACTGCTCATAATCTTAAACATAACACCATCAGTGAAGCATGGTGGTGGTAGTGACATGGCGTTGGCATGTATGGCTGCCAATGGAACTGGTTCTCTTGTATTTATTGATGATGTGACTGCTGACAAAAGCAGCAAGATGAATTGTGAAGCGTTTTGGGGCAATATTTTCTGCTCATATTCAGCCAAATGCTTCAGAACTCATTGGATGGCACTTCACAGTGCAGATATACAATGACCCAAAGCATACCGCAAAAGCAACCAAAGAGTTTTTTAAGGGAAAGAAGTGTTATGTTATGCAATGGCCTGAATACGATTGAGCATGCATTTAACTTGCTGTAGACAAAACTGAAGGAAATATGCCCCAAGAACATACAGAAACTGAAGACAGTTGCAGTAGAGGCCTGGATGAGCATCACCAGGGATGAAACACAGCATTTGGTGATGTCTATGCATTCTAGACTTCAGGCTGTAATTGACTTCAAAGGATTTGCAACCAAGCCTATCCGTATGCGATATCCCAAAGTATTAAAAAGGAAAGCTTAATTTATGATTATTATTCTGTCCCATTGCTTTAGGTCCCTTAACAAGTGGGAGGAACACATGCAAACTATTGTAATTCCTACACCGTTCACCTGATTTGGATGTAAATACCCTCAAATAAAATTGTGTTTGTTTTATTCTAAATCCATTGTGGTGGTCCCTAGAACCAAAAATGTTAGAATTGTGTTGATGTCTCAATATTTATGGCCCTGGCTGTATATATATTATGACAGGAGGCCTATGAAAACCCCTGGATGTATTCAGTATGGGAGGAGTTGTGTATCCCAGCAGTATGCAGAGTATTTTTCTGTTTGACCACCAAGGGGAGCTGGAATTGCTGGGGCTGTCATAAATGTGACATGTGATTATTAGCAGTTTTGTGTGGTAGACTGGGATCGATGTCTGGTGGTAATTTGCATCTATCTTTGCAAGGACTGTTTTGTTCCTTGTGCTTTGCTATCCTGCATGAACTGTTCTGGAATGTGTACAATTTTGTAAATAGAAAATAAATTGCACAAGTGTTTTCACCTCCAACTGTGGCTTGCAGTGCCTCTTTACCTTGCTGTGGACTCATCCATGGGGTCCCGCTCCCTGTGGCTCTACTGCTTATCTCACAATATATATATATATATATATATATATATATATATATATATATATATATAAAATTTTACCACTAGCTACGTTGTTATAGTGTACTTTTGTTACGCATGTGATCATCAACCGCAATAAAAATTAACAACATAAAAATTACCTTACAGCCTAACCTGATGCAGTGCAAATGTTTTACCAAATATGTAATAAAAAAACAAAAAAAACACCAAAAACATATTCATCACTCTTCTATCCTATTCCAAGGATATGCCACAAATATATATTTATTGATTATTTATCGTAATCCTCCAAAAAATGATCAAATTGTGTAATGTGGGGGTTCTTAAATTTTCAGAACTTTTAAAACTATTGATTGTATTGTTTTGATCTTAGCCACATGAATTTAAGCGGATGTAAACTCATAAAATAAAAACATGAAAAAAATAAACATATATACATAACTTACCTCCATGCAGCATTTATCCAGGGACAGTGAACCCTAAAGAAGAAAAAATACCTGATCTGCCTGCTCGCTCTAGCGCCGCTATGCCTGGAGTGTCCGATCCTCCAGACAGTAAGATGGAGGATAGAGACTCTTCCAGTCTCGCTCCCTTCACCCTCCACCCCTCCATGTCACCCAATTCAGATGTGGCCGACTGCGCGCACAGGGGGATATGGGAAGTGATGTCTTCTCTCCCATGTCAATGAGGAGGTGGAGCGCCCGTGGTGCCGATAATAGAAAGTAGAATTGGAGGTGGTAGGTCCCCTTTAAAAATGTAAAAAGAAAACACCAAAACCTGACCTTTATGTGAGCAAAAACTAGTTTGGTAAATGTTTTACGGATTATGTCAATAAATGCAGATAAGTTTATTTTTGTGGTTTGTTTTTTAACAAAAATAACTGCCGACATACAAACAAATGGTACATGTTGAACGACACCATCATATATTTTAATCTGTCACATTTAACTGTATGTCACATTTTGCCTCCTTTTGCAATTGCATTTTCTCTGAAAAATGTATTTAAATAATAGCAATAATTGTCAGCAGAGCTAAAGTTTTCAAAGGTCTAATCTGTACAGCCATCAAATCCATGATGACTCACATGCTGCAAGATGCACCTCATTTAATGTAACAGACCTTTCATTTCTCAACTAACAATGAAAGATAATGGATTTTGTCTCAAAATGTATAAAGATGAGCAATGCTCTGAGCAGAGTTGTCAATCAACACAGAAATCAATGCATTTCTTTCTACATTTTCCATTATAAATACATTTGCAGTTAAGCAACATTCTTATGATTTATTTGTTTCTGTATTTTTATGTTCCAGCCAGGTTCTATGGTTTCACATATTGAACATAGTGACCAAAATTATACAAGGCTGTGACATGACAGTGTCATTTCAAGGAGAAAGCTATTTTTTTCTTTTCTATTTTTTTTACTATTATTATTATAGCTGTTATTATTATACACTCTATTCAAGGTCATCTTGAGCTGCAGAGAAAATTTTGCATTATCATTTATGTCTAAGTATGTCAATAAATCTAAGCTTCTCAATTAGAACTTTAAATCCAGAAAGACATATTAGGAATGATTGTTATGTTTCACTTAACACAAAATTTAAAATTTTCTTCTTTAAACTGAAATGAAGAATTTTTTTGTGTGCAGTAACTGAATTTTTTCATGAACGTAAATAAACATTGACCTTCAGTATGAGTTACGACATTGTTCTACCTTATGAAAGAAATAATGGCAACTATAATATGACATTACCCTTTTTTGTGTTAAACATTTTAACTTTCTTTATATTTGGCAAACCAACCTGAAAGTTTAATATTACAGCACGGGTTTCTTGCCTATGTATTTCCATCAATCAATTATATTGCGCTGATATTATTTCAGTGGTGTCTTTTCAGAGAGGAAATGGCTAAAATGTAATAGTTTCACTCTTAACAAAAAAAATTTTAAAGCCAGAAAAATGTATTCCTGTTTTTTATCTAAAACAAACATAGGTAATAGATTCCATCCATCATATAACCTTGTATATACCTGAAACATATGACTTCAATGGGTATTTTAATTGTATTACACTGCCTGCCCCCCAAAAAAGTCGCCACCTGGATTTAACTAAGCAAATAGATACAGGTCTAGGTTCAGAAACTGTATGCTCCAAGAATGAGGTCAGCTCAAAGTCGACTGCAGTATGCGAAAAGTTATGTGGACAAACCACAAAAGTTTTGGGATAGTGTTCTGTGGACTGATGAAACAAAATTAGAACTGTTTGGGCCCATGGATCAACGCTATGTTTGGAGGAGGAAGAACAAGGCCTATGAAGAAAAGAACACCTTGCTTACTGTGAAGCATGACAGGGGTTAAATAATGCTTTGGGGCTGTTTTGCTTCTGCAGGTACAGGGAAGCTTCAGCGTGTGCAAGGTACCATGAATTCTCTTCAGTACCAGGAGATATTGGAAGGAAATGTGATGCAATCTGTCACAAACCTGAGGCTTGGGAGACGTTGGACCTTTCAACAGGACAATGATCCCAAGCATACCACCAAGTCTACTAGAGCATGGTTGCAGATTAAAGGCTGGAACATTTTGGAGTGGCCATCGCAGTCACCAGACTTAAATCCGATTGAGAACCTCTGGTGGAACTTGAAGAAAGCAGTTGCAGCGTGCAAGCCTAAGAATGTGACTGAACTGGAGGCTTTTCTCCATAAAGAATGGGCTAAGATAACCATCGTTCGCTGCAAGACACTTGTGTCAAGCTATGCTTCACGTTAAAAAGCTGTTATAACTGGAAAAAGATGTTGTACTAAGTACTAAGAATGAATGTCACTTGGGGGTTGAATAAAACGGATAATGATGTGAGCACAGAAAAGACATTTGTGGTTATTTCATTATTAATGTTATGTTATATTTGTCTGACTTACAAGTGTCTTGCTGATTTAATTGTAAACAAGATGACTGAAATGATCAAAATCAATGTCAAAATGGCCAAAACACTCAATTTCAGTGGGGGTTGAATCATTTCGAACACAACTGTACTATGTGCAATTAAAATGTAAATTACTGTAACACTGTCTGTAGGCCTTAAAAGTCCCCAGGTCTCCTTTTTAGAGACAAAATTGTATAGAGAAGTATCAATCAATCAAATGTACAATCTAACTTTTGAGTTGTTGTTATGGGTTGTTGTCCATAGATTGAGGTGGTTAACATTATTGTTTTGATATTTTCTGAACCTAATAAAGGGTGTTTAGTTCACTCCAAATAGATCTAAGATTCAGAAAGAAGTGTGACCTCAAACAAGAAGGGGATAAAGCTTAAAACTAACCCAATATCATACATATTTGGTATTTGAGTAAATCAATAGTTTGTGCCCAAAACAGTGTTCAATGGATATAAAAAATGAACAATGTATATAAAAAGTGTTTATAAACTGTTAAATAAATGTAAAGGAAAATGCATGCTGTTTCTTGTGACATAAGTGTGAAAAAAAACTCACAGTGGCACAATGTTTGCCAATTTTCACTTGCAAAAGTGCTTAGAATCCATCCTATTCCAATGGCAACTGTTGTGCACTGCCCTCTTCAGGCCAACCCACAGATTTTCTATTGGATTTAGGTCTGTACTCCAACAGGGCCATTCATTTTCATCTGGAGAAGCAATTCTTTTCTTAATTTGAACATATTCTTGGGGATAATGTGCTTTTGAAAGGTGAAATTCCTTTTCATCTTCAGCTTTTAAACCAACATCCTAAGGCTTTCGACCAAAAGTGACTGATATTTGGAAAACCCCAACATGATACATTTACCACCATTCCGCACAGTGCACTGGTCTTCTTTATGAAAAAAGTAGACTGTTTAGACCTAAAAAAAACATTACAAACAACAAAATTGTTTAGGGTTTTGTTACTGTTTCCTAGCTGCTGTCTTGTACTCAAATAATTATTATTCATGCAACGATTGTGTGTAGCTCCTGTTGTTAATGGTAGTCAGGTCATATGTTCTTTAATTACTTTGTTTGACTTTTGAAAGTGTTTGCATTTTACATGGACTCAATTTGATATTTTCACCATAATTGTTGGATATGTAGGGAAGGGTTGTGAGAATTTTTTTTCTAAACTGTATTGCTGTACCACATGTAGTTTATGCATATATTAGGTTCAAGTTGAAATTTTGAAAACATTTATGGAAAAACTAAAGGTTGGTTACAATCCAATAAATGTGCATAGCATTGTTTAAACATATACACCGGTTATAAATCCTGAATGTCTTTTATCTTTCTAAGTCTTGATCTGTTTTGACGTAGAGATTCAAACTGGTCTCAATTCATCTGTGGGATTGTGAGAGATTCTACTATGGTGTCATAGTTCATTTGTTCAATTAAATATTTTCTAGTATATTTAGAAAGATAAAAGTACCAGCATAGGCTGTTATTGAAAAAACTATTTACTGACATTTTTCATCATTAGACCTATGGCATTTTAATTAGTCATTAATAGTTTTCCATTTTCCCTTGGCTATCACACAATTCTGTCAATAATTCTAAAGCACCACTATAATAGTAAACAACTATAAGAACATTTAAAGGTTGAAATTACTATGTTCATTGTTTTCTTATTTCTAATAATTATTTTAATGATTTTAGTATGCCTGGTTCTAAATTTTGCTGTAGTGAAATAGCATGCGTTTATCATCATCAATTTAGCTGCCAGTTTTGTTCCATCTTGAAGGAAAGTAAATCATATACAGTGTGAATGGTATAATTGCTACATATTGTTTAGACTTTTACTAATACATATTGACTTTAGTCATTACATCTGTTTTAAGCACAAGCTGTGAATTCCCAGAGCACTCTGACCAGTGACAACTTATATAATAATGAAGCCACTGAGTTGAATTGGCGAGTGTTAAGAATCCTTAACCTTGTAAAGTGTGGTAAAGGTGAATTTGATATTTACTTAAATCAATCATTTCTATCTACAAGATTGGCCTATTTTCCCCCTTATCATATAACCAAAAGAGAAGGGTCAGAACTGATAACCTCTTGTGTGTATACTTCACAAGTTTTAATAATATAGGAATTCTTAGGGGTCTATTAATAAAATGTCACACACCATTCACTCAA
Organism: Ptychadena robeensis; assembly: GCA_036250615.1. Taxonomy (NCBI): domain Eukaryota; kingdom Metazoa; phylum Chordata; class Amphibia; order Anura; family Ptychadenidae; genus Ptychadena; species Ptychadena robeensis. The sequence continues at coordinate 35,221,395 of CM070036.1, read as the reverse complement.
TATTCACCTATAATTCTAAATGGATTTAATAAGAAAATGTATGAATCCCCAATAGTAATAATCTATCCTAAAGAAGAACCTACATCTTCAGACAAGTGGCCAACCCTAAAGGTATCACGGACTAATCATTTTTTATACTTTTTTCAAAAAAAGGAACTTTTGTTCAATCTTTTCAATACATTTTATTTTACTATTAAATAGAGTTTTCAATTGTGACGTTTTATTATAGATTCAAATTAACAATGCAGATCCTATTATATTCTGCATATCCTCTAAAATAAGGCCAAGCTTTTTAGGCTTTAATGGCATGGGCTGATCTTCAAAAAGGAATCAATTGCCTTTGTTACGGCTATACATTGTTAAGAGCAGGAGAGTTTGAAAAATCTTTATATTGAGGCCAGCATTAATTCTCTCTGTAGGCTGTGTAAAATAATAATAGGATAAATACAATATTAGATAAAAAATGTGGAAAGTATTCAGTCTTTTAATGCTGTCATCTTTATTAGACATTTATGAAATAATTGCTTGGCTTTAGTGTGGCACCGTTACTATATGCATTATGTTGAGTCTGTTAAGGGGATGGACTGCTATAATCAGATATTTAATTTAATATGAATAGTCACCAACAAAGGTTGACAAAGGTATCTTAACTGTACATTTTATTAGTTTATTTTTTTATTTGAATTGACTGCTGATATTCCATTGTGTTTTCTGTTAATATGGACAGCAAGTGACCCTCTTTTGTGAGTGAACAGCTAAGGAAATATTAAAATAC
>CM070036.1:35192058-35210741 GCA_036250615.1 Ptychadena robeensis | reverse complement strand
CCCCCCCCATTGGATACACAATATACAGGATAGTCACATGATTTTGTAGAGTGTCTGAGGACATTTTTGTTCATTCATCGCGAACAGCGGTAGGCAAACTTATTCGCCCAAAGAGCCAAATCGGAACTGTGCAAGGCTTGAAATATATGTTGAGAGACAGAGATGTTGACAAATTAAATTCCTTACAATTTACTGTGACAGCGGCTGACAACACTAATGTGAAAAATGGCTTTGCATCTCCTTGGAAAGTTTTGGTAAGTCAGGTTTGTATGTTGTTGTTTTTAATTTGAGTCACAAAGCCCCCCTTATAGGTAGCCTTAGAGTGCCTCCCTTAATGGTAGACAAAGAGCTCCCCACTTATTTGTAGCTACAAAGCCCCCTATATAGGCAGACAGAGCACCCCCTTTTATGTAGCCAGAGGACCGCCAAAGGTAGCCAAAACATCCACTTTAGGTAGCCATAGAGCCCTACCTTAATGGTAAACAGAGATGGAAAGCTCTACTTATTAGTAGCCACAGAGCCCCCCTTCCTTACAGTTAGTCACAGGGCCCCCCTTTATAGGCCGCCACAGACCTCCCCTCACTGTATGCTTTGTCCCTCACAGATATCTATGGCTCTTCAGGACATGCCCCTCTTCACTTGCAACCGGAGGAGAGGAGGGGGCGGAGATGCGTAGTACACGATCGGTTTGCACTACCAAATAATTGTCAGGACCAGAGATTAATGCGCTGGTAAGGTGGCAGGACAAAATAGTCCCATTTCCCTGGCTCTGCTCGGGGGCTTTTGCTTATGGGGAGGGTGGTGCCCAGACATAAATTAAAAAAGTTAAATATTAACAGGTAGTAGGAAGAACAGAACCTTACACCACTGAGCCTGACTGAAAGGACTAAAGAGCCACATATGACTCCCGAGCCGAACCTTGCCTAACCTGATCTAGAAGATAGTTATTTCTGATGGTGCTAGATTTGAGCTGAGTTTAGAACTCTGTGCGGGTCAGTCATTTGTGTCTCTATTAAGCCGGCCATAGACGTCCCGATCTATGGCTGACTTTTAGCAGACGTCACCACGTCACCACGCTGTGAGGAGTCGGCTACAGAGAGGACAGGAATCCTGTGTGTTCCACTAACACACACGATTCCTATCAGACTGTAATCAATAAACTCGGAGGGGGAGGAGACTCCCCCTCCGAGTTAACAGCCTGCAGCAGGATCGTTCAGAAAAAGAACCAGCAGGACGGATCCGTGTGTGATCCGACCTGCCGTTTTTTTTTTTAACAAACTCAAGGTGGGCTCCCTAATAGTTGCGGCCGACCAACCTTTATGTGCTCGGCAAGAGGGAGCACGCCGGTTGGTCGGCTGCAACTATGGCCGGGAATCAGCCTGTCGATGGGGGGCTTTACCCTTGCCTACAAAATGTTAGAGCATTAAAGTGTGTTCTCTTACAGTTGGAAACAAACGTTGTTTAAAATGTCCTGTTTTGCTGAATACAAGCCATGGTAGCTCTGAAGAAGGGTGTTAGTCATTGATGTGCATTAGCTGCTTTGGAAAATGTATTTGATTGATTTGTTGATTCATTTAGAATCCATTGGGAAGAATTACATGTTCCATTCTTAAGTTCTTTTGAGTAGTTCTATGTTGGTCTTTTATTATTTTCACAATGCCAGTGCTCTTTTGATTATATTGTTATACAACAATTGGAATACCATTTCAAGACAGCAAAGCAGGTGGATACAACAGCAATGTTTGATTACCAGTGGTCTTAAAACATATTAAAGTGTATATAAATGTTTATGGCAGTTAACATACATGTTCAAGCAAAATAAACAACTTTGTTTTGACAGAATGAACAGAAGGATGAAAGAACATTCTTTACAGAAAATGGTAAACATTTTTTCTAATCCTCTTTTTCTATTTATATTGTTAATAAAGCTGACATGACAGCAGACCTTAAATGTGACTATATGGTAATATTTCAGAATTATATTTCAAAATAAAATCATTCAGAAATGTAGGTATTGACTTTTCATTTTAGGTATTTGTGTCCCAGGTTGATAGCAAATAGTCTTTTAAACATGTACATACAGCAGGTGTGCAATGCACTATACTCATGAACCATAAAAGGCAATGCATGCAAATTGGAATGGGTAAGATTTTTGTTGATATGAAATCAATAAGATAGGTGAAGCATGCAATGGTTTTCTCATTGCAAAATGCAAAAAAACCCCAAAAAACTAAAAACCCATCTATCTATGCTGTGCATAGCAGTCTACAGAATGCTTTCTTTGACACGATATTTCACATGTATAGAGTTCTCCTGCAGCAACAAGTAAAATGTTTTTTTCATTAGATATAATGAATAATTCAAGAGTGTGTACTGCTATAAGGGAACAAGGCAGGTTATAAATATTTCCAAAGTTATTTATGTCGTACAGTATGAAGGTGGTGTTGGGCTTTAAAACAAATTACCATTACCCTTGATGTTACTACAAGGTATTTAAACAATATGTAGATATGAATGTTAATCAATGTGTTGTGCCAGTCTAAAATCTGTTAGAAAAAACATTTTTAAAATGTTTAATATATAGGTCTCATAAATATGCATTATATTTAATTGTATATTTTATATGTATTAAATTATACCTAGTATTTCAGACAAGAAGGTCCTTGCATACATTGTCATAGGATCTCAACATTATAACCCTGCCTTTTCATTTTGCTTCTGTGTTATCACCTTGCCACATGCACTTTGGAAAGACTTTAGGTAGTTTAATGTGCAGGCATGTTCTGGCAATTGTTTCTTATAGTTGGTGGACTAGAAATGTCATTAAGGTTACGTCAACTTTGATGTTCTTCTGTTTTTTTATTTAGTGGGAGAACATATTGACTAATACTTTATGAAAAATCATTATTTTCTGTGGTACTGTTGGAAGGACAATCTTATACTTGTAGTTATATATATGGCGGATTCTGGTCTCTGTCAGCCATTTGTAAGAAACCCATAAAGATGAATGTAGAGAACCCTCAATTGAAGTGAATAATATTTACATATTGCTTTAGAAATTTGAAGTTCGCAATTTATTAAAAATACAATTACAATACAATATTTTAAAAAAACCTGACTGTTATATATACACTGCTCAAAAAATAAAGGGAACACAAAAAAGAAGACATCCTAGATCTGAATGACTGAAGTATTACTATTAAATACTTTGCTCTTTACCTAGTTGAATGTGGGGTCAACAAAATCACACAACAAAAATGATCAATGGAAATCAAACAAACCTATGGAGGTCTGGATTTGGAGTCACAATCAAAAAACACTACAGGCTGATCCAACTTTGTAATTTCCTTAAAACAACCTTGTAATGTCCTTAACACAAGTCAAAATGAGGCTCAGTAGTGTGTGTGGCTTCCACATGCCTGTATGACCTCCCTAGAACACCTGGGCATGCTCCTGATGAGGTGGCGGATGGTCTCCTGAGGGATTTACTCCCACGCCTGGACTAAAGCATCCCCCAACTCCTGGACAGTCTGTGGTGCAACGTGGCGTTGGTGGACGGAGCGCCTTGCAGGAACTGCTGACACACTCCAGTCCCATGAGGTCTAGCATTCTCTTGCAATTTTGAGTGTGACTCCAAATCCAGACCTCTATGGGTGGATACATTTGATTTCCGTTGATAATTTTTGTGTGATTTTGTTGTCAGCACCTTCAACTATGTAAAGAATGAAGTATTTATTAAGAATTTTTCATTCTAGGTTCAGGTCTTTTTTTTGCGTTCCCTTAATTTTTTGGCACTTATCTGACATTTCCCTGTTTTATTTTTATAGAACATTAGATACATATAGATACATTATATCAGTAGTTATTTTCATGGATACCACATATCAGTGTATTTGAATATTGTTTAGATACAGTTTATTTTTGTGAGTGTCCCCTTTTCCTGATATGTCTGTTCCATTATACAACAAGACAAGAGAACCAAGTCATAAAAATACAGGAATTTAAAAACAAATGCAAAATATGACCTGTGCAAAAATGATATTGATAGTCTAGGCCCTTCAGAGGAAATGCTCTGCATTAATGAAACATATGTATGCTTGTTTATAGTTTAGAAAAAAAATAGTATTGTGATAGTTTTAGCTGTGCCTTCAATAATACCCAGGTTTCTAAGTGCATTATCAAAGAAACATTTTTCAGCTGCAGTTTTAACCTCATTGATTTCTCATAAGCAATGCCTTACCCGTGCATTTCTACTCAAGTTAATTGAAATATAAATTGAAAGTGGACTGAAGAATTATAATGAAAACAGAGAAGATCTTGAACACAGTGAATGTATTTTAAAATAAACCATGCCTGCTGGTAATTTTATGTTTTTGATTATGGCTGGTAGAGTGTTGAGACTAATGGATTATTTTTTTATGAACTAGCAAACAGGGAAGGCTTCTGTTCTATAAACAGAAAGGCAAAGTACGTTATTTGATTTCAGTTTATTTTACTTTGCCTGATTCGTGTAATTCTAAAGCCCCTGTAATTAGGTGTTTATATAGGAATTTACAAATTTACTGTTGAAATTTAAGATAATTAACACACAGTACTGACAAATATATACATATGGTATGTATGATATCATTATATATGTGTAGCTTGATATATAGCAAATTGTTTGGGAAATTATATTTATCTGTCTGATCAAAATTTTTAAAAGGATGTGTGTTGCCAGCCCCATGCAGGGCACATTATCAGGTTTACTTTGACAATGGTGTGAATTTGCCTTCTAGTAATGAGCAGCATAGGCAATATTTGAATTTGCTATATTTCACAAATAATTCTACCTATATTGGATTCGATATTTGCAATTTCTAACATTCATGAATATATATTTAAATATTCCAAATGCATTCCCATTGCCATTGCCTTTAAAAATTAATGGTAACATGCTTTATTTATTTTCACATTGTGAATGTATATTTGCAATGCATGACCAAAAAGCTTCCTGGTGCATAATATCGAGATTGTGAATATCCGCTGTCATATTCGTGAAATTTGCGAATTCTCGAATAGCCTATATTTGCCGAATATATTCACAATTCGAATATTCGAGATCAACACTATGACCTTCCCTTCATTCCTCTTCTGCTTTGTTGACATCCAATAGGAGGAGAAGATTTTGTAGGACATGACTTTCACACAACTATGTTCTCTGCCCACCCCCATTAAAAAAGGGATGTCTGCCTGAGTGAACAATTGCCAAACCCCAGGACAGTGAATTACAAATATATCAGTTCTTATAGGTCCTCTCTGGAAATGTCCCTCAGAACATGCAATCCTTTGTCTAATATTCCACTAATTCCCTGAAAGCCCAATGCATCATCCACTGCCAGAGGTACTTAAAGAGCAGGAGAACTTGGTAAACATAAAAAGTTGTGAATGATTCAAGTATTTTTCTGTTCTTGAAATTTTATTTTTAATTTTAAACAAACTTAAGCTTAGACTGAAATTACGTCATCACGCACGTCCGCTAGTGCCGAGAATCGGCCGAGCACCCTTTGTGTGCCGGCCATTACTTTGGATGGGCACTGCCGTCCCCCAAACCATGGGATCATTCGGGAATTTACTGGCATGTCAGATCACCGTGCGACCTGACATGCAGCAGATTTCTGGTCAATCTGACCAGGTTGGCGCACCCGATTGTCTGCCGTCTGACGACCGCTTGGCCGTTGACCGGCTGAAAAATCGGGCTGAAAAGTTCTGCCCGTCTATGCCCAGCTTAACAAATATATGTGTAGGAATTTTTTCCTTTTTGTGACTCAAGCAAAAGCGAAATCTAAACATATGATGCTAGTTTACAGATAGTTTCACATGTTTATCCCTGTGTGCATAATAGAATGTAATGTAATAAGGAAATGCAATATAACTTTTTATTTGTCAATATACAAATAGTGTGAACTTTGAACAATGCAATAAATTCATAAAGCTAAGAACATGTTCATTTCATTGGACATTGTGTTAATATTATACAGTACAGCATGTAAAACTTATTTCTTAAACTATGTTTGCATGTTTGCAAGATTTAGATTAATATCAAGCTGTAACTCTTAATCTTATCCAAGCTTGCCAATTGTGTTTTATCTTGATTATCACAATACATTACAACAATTAATATCATTAATTGATCTAATGATTTATCCATTGATTGTTGTCATGCATACATTGTCATAGAAAATACCCATAATTTACCCATAATACCCATAATTTAAATACCCATAATAGGGTGCATGTTATGGTCCAGAGCGTCTTAAAATGCAAAAAAAAAATTGGTAGGTTTCCTATTTTAGACATTAAATGTGTTTTAATTAGCTTCACTCTATCATGATGCTCCAGGAGAAGGCAGTTGCCTTTACAATGTAGAATATTTACTGACAAAGAAAATTATATGCACCATTACAAACAGAAATATACATCAATTTATAAATAAATGATGGTGGCTTGGATTAAATTTTCATTTTTTAAGGATAAAGTGCTGAGGGGGGGGGGGGGGACTAAGGCATAGGTCATTGTTACAATAAAAAAAAACAGGACAGAAAATGGTGGATCCTGAAGACAGATATGGTTCTTACCAATAAAAAACATTTGTATATTTTGAAAAGGAGATACCATACCTGAAACATCAACCTTCTACACTCCAGTATTTCTTCTCTCTTCCTTGTGTTTATTTCTGTTTAGTTTTAAAATAAATTTAGAAATTGCTGGTCTAAAGGTTTCAAATGTTTTTGCAGAATATAAATTATATTAAAAAGTTCAAATATAGCTTTTGAAGAAATGTCAGTAACAACACAGAATCTTTAATTTCCTCTAATTTGTGTAGTAAATAACCTAATACTCAAAATTCAATTACAAGATAATGAGGCTCGTAATTATTTTAACTGCAAAGAGACTTACATCAATCCTCTAGCAAAATGATAGGGCTTCAAAGGACCATTAATGCACAAGTGAGGCAGAAGAAAATGACTCACTACTGTAACTAAGTACAAACATATGATGTACAAAATAGAGTAAAATTTTTTCATTTTGAGAATACATTGTTTTAGGTACATCTGAATATGTTCTAGTGCTGAGCAGCATATGGTGTATTCGAGTTCACGTAATTTTGCAAATATATATTGTGTAACATTCCAAATTCGTAAAGCTTTACAGCTTCTCTTTTTCATTCTGTGGTCATATCCAGTACAAGCACTGTGCATATTGTGCCTATCCATTTACAATGTGCACAAACATGCACGATGTATGCCGGTAAATGTTAAGCATAATATGAAGAATATCTGCCATTGCGAATATCTGAGCAAACATTTATATAATATTCAATATCTGTAGAATATATTCTAATTTCGAATATTCTTACTCTACACTAATATTTTCTTCATTAAAAAGTTCATTCATCAATACTAACATGCAAAGTACATTCTATTCCTGATATGCCAAATCGAAGGACTAGTTCCTGACATAGGTGGCTGCAATGTGCAATATGTTGTTAGCACTATAAGGGTGTATTGGTTACTAAACACCTGATTTGTGTTCTAAAATTGTGATTTTGCCACTTATAGAATTAAATAATAAAGAATCCTAAAGTGTTGGTAAGGGATCACATAGATATCAACCATTGTATACCGTGTCATCATTTCAGAATCAAGTTTCCTGAGTTTGACAAATATTTAAACAGAGAGGAAGAAGAGGTCTACTGACTATTATTATATGGTCAGTAAAAGTATAGATGGGCATTTGCTTGTCCTTAAAGAATAGATATTTTCCCTGGCTTAAATGCAACATTGACCTTTACAGTTTGAGGAGTGAAGTTACCCTAAACATTTCACAATGCCATCATCAATAATAAGGGTGTCTGAGGTAAATTAGCAGTCCTCAGCCTAGCAAAATGTTGGCCAGCATGTCATGACTCTTTTGCTTTTTTATAACCCCAAACCCAGTAAATGGGCTTGTTGCTGTGTGATTATCATTAGGCTTACTATTAGGCATCCACTTCTTATCTCTCACCAAGACTGCACTGGCTGCTATTTCTTTTGGTGTAAACTCTCTATACTGTTGTAAAGACAGCTACGTAAAAAAACCAAAGGAAGATCATGTTTTGTAAACATCAAGTGTTGTAAATCAAGTATAAAATCAAAAGAACCCGTTATTGGCCAAGTTAATTCATTTTAAGTCAACTGCATAAGCATCTAGAATTCTTTTAGTGGTGTTGAGCTCGATATATATATGACGAATATCGGCTATTCGCCAATATGGCGGCGGATGTTTGCAATTTCGAATATTCAAGATATTGTGCATTGAGAAGCTTATGGCCATGCATTGCAATTTTTTTTACCACATGCGAAAATTCATTTTGAAGGTAATTGCGATGAACTGCGAATATATTTTCGCAATACATGGCCATACACACATCGAATTGTAAATATTGAATCAAATATAAGTAGAATTATTTGTGAAATATATCACAAATTTGAATATTGCCTATGCCGCTCATCCCTATCCTTTAGGTGTTTTTATTGATTTTAATCCAATCAGATTTTAAAGCATGTGCACACCTTATGGGACTTTTAAGGTGCAAATACGTACATATAAAGATAAGTTATAAGTACAACTACTTCTTAAACATGAATACATTTAAAAAGTCACATATACATTGGATGAAGGCAGCACTCTATGCCAACAACAGTTAAAGCAGATGGACCTACCACCAGGAATCTATGTTTTCATGAATGGCACTAGAAGTGTCAATAATAGGGAGGAATGCAGTGAAAAAAACCAAAAACTTACCTGTAATGAGCAATTTAGGAATATAATCCGGCAGTTCTCCTCACTTCCTGGTTCATGGTCAGCAGAAATCGGCAGCACGTCACAGGAAGCTTTGATTTTTCAGTGAACTGCTTTGAAAATTCCCATAGAAGATCACTGAACGCCCCCAGTGGCCACCCGCGATATTGCACCCCCATGTGTTTCATGTGTTGGCTCCACGAACCAGGAAGTGATGGGAGCTGTGTGGTAATCTTGTTAAATTGCTCATTACAGGAACGTTTTTGAGTTATTTTTACTGCATTCCTCCCTATTATTGGCACTTCTAGTAAATCTAACATAGATTTCTGGTGGTAGATCCACTTTAAGGCCTGGTGATGGTCTTGGCTTAAATGTACATATGCTCAACTTGTTTCAGGAGGAAGCCCCCTTCCTCCTGAAACAAGTTTTTTTTAGATGTTTTTTTCAATAAACTGTATTTAGATGTTTTTTTCAATAAACTGTATTTATAACTTTATTTTTAAATGTACTTTTTTGCACCTTAAAAGTCCCAAAAGGTAGCCACCATTTTTTTAATGAGCATCTTAAAATGGTTCTAATGCACCTGATGGTTAGGACTCTACCCACTAAGGGCCTTTTCACACTATGCGCTTTTAAAGCATTTCTGCATATATACAAAAAAGCATGTGTTTTGCACATGAAATCTGCATTTGCATTGCATGCATTTTTACAGTACTGCATGTTTTTATAGAAAACCAGTGTTACCATTCACACTACATGCTTTGTGTTTTTAAAAATGCAGCGTTTCCGCATTCATTTTTTATAACCTTGCTGCTTGCAGTTTTGATAAATTTTTCATTAATTTGTTAAAAAGTACAAACGTAAATGCAAAACGCAGATGTAATGTGCAAAACACATTTTGTTTTGTATATCTGCAGAAATGCATACCTACAAAAAACGCATATAGTGTGCAAGGGCCCTAAATTTCAGCAACTAATAGACCATGGCTAATGGCTAGCTTTACCTTTTCAATGTGAAAGGCTTACTACTATAGTAATGTAAGAGGACAAAAATATCGGCCAGATAACAAAAGGGTATGTGGTGAGCAAAAAACATTTTAATAGCTTTTAAATTAGCTCACTAAGGAGAACAAAAAGAAAGTACTGAGTGGCCTAGAGAGCTAAGTACAGTGCATCTAGAAAGTATTCCCAGCGCACCACGTTTTGTTATGTTACAGTCTTTTTTCAAAATGGATTAAATTAATATTTTCCTTAGAATTTTACACACAACACCCCATAATTTTCGCAAATGTATTAAAAAATTTAGCCTTTGCTTAATACATTGTCAATGCACCTTTAGCAGCAATTACAACCTCAAGTATTTTTATTATGATGCCATAAGCTTAGCACCTATCCTTGGCCAGTTTTCACACATTCTTCTTTGTAACACATCTCAAGCTCCATCAGGTTGGATAGGAAGCGCTGGTGGACAGCCATTTTAAGATCTCTCCAGAGATGTTCTATCAAATTCAAGTCTGGGCTATGGCTGGGCCACTGACATTCACTGAGTTATCCTGAAGCCACTCCTTTGATATCTTGGCTGAGAACAACCACTTCTTGCATGTCCAACAAAGGAGTTCACAAAGTCCCTGGAAACTGGTCCCACACAGGTAGCAGGCACAGGTGGGCATGGCTGCAACTGGCAGGGCACTGGATCTGTGATGCAGGAGCAATGTCTCAGGCTCAGTTACACACAGCAGCTGGGTCTTTCGAATAAAGCTGCTGGCTATTCAGCTCCTTAGTTGCCCACGCACCAGATTAAACTCGTCTATGCCACAAGACCAAGTCACTTGCCAACTGATCTTGTCCCATCAGGTGGATATGCTCCAAGCTCTTGAGGTGAAGGAAGGGCCATGTTACTCATGACTGCAGCTGTAAACAAAACCAGCTTTCCAATCTACAACTGATTCAATGGGATTACTTGAAATATTTATTTTTGAGGAAATGAAGGCCATAAGAGGTAGTTGTATTTTTTTTAGGTTAGTGTGTCCAACTATATAGTGACATTTTTAAAACAAATTAAACATACAATACAGTACAATACAATATAAAATGTATGGTTACAATAACCTACAGTGTTCTTGGTATATTGAGTGACATGCTGGTCTAAACAACATGTTTGAAATCAATGCCCTCTCCTCTGAAGACCTGTTGCTAATATACAAAAACAGAAGAAGGGCACATTTTATTTTGCAAGAACACACTGACAAATCATTATGATATGAGTGGTTATTACCTTGAAGTTTACAACATTTAAACAGAAATATATTTTTTATGGTTCTGTTTTAAAATTGTGTGTATGTGGATTCACCGACAAACACCAGATTGAGTGATTAACATAAGACAAAAATGAAATGAGTTGTGAAATGACTGCAGATGTAAGCAGAATGTGTTGCACTTTCTGTAATGATATTGGCAGAATAACATGAAACCAAACAGTGAATATTAATATGTGGCCTTTAACAACAGCAAATTAGAAATATGTTTTCAAATAAAGAACAATGGAATTGTGTTTGAAAACAATATAGTAATTCTGTTCTCATAAAACTGGTTGACCATTAGATAATCTGTTGTTACCAAGGAGGCCAGTAAAAGTAAACAGTGAAAAATAAAAGAGAAACTGGGCTGTTTGCAGAGTAGATGCAAATGGAGATGAACTTAGCTTAGAGATATGCTTGAGCACAATGGGCTTAAATAAAAACATGGAAAATCTCAAGTTTTCCTTCTCATCTGATATAATGATAAACTTACAATATATTTCACCACCTGGTGGGCATACTCATAGGGACACACCATGTGGGGGAAACGCATGGGAGGTGGAGAAGTCCTCAGAAAAGGTTATGTTGTATATTTTATGATTCAAATAATTTGGCATGTGTGGACTTTTATCTTGTGTGTGGAGCTTCTGTGTGGTTCCAGCTCCTGGATGGCCAAATAATTACTTATACTTAGATAGACTTCTTGTCTATGTTTGTTAAATGGGAGTGGAAAGTGCTAATGGACATCAAGGGAAGTTGGAATCATGTGAAATCAAATGTTAAATAAGAGACACATCTGTGGCCTTCATATTTATGATGAAGGGGTCAGACTTGGTCCCAGGCCAGAGTTTGACAGCCATGTGCTATATTTTTTTCCAGGGCGAGTCAACATTTAGCTTGGGCATGTAACATACATACAAAGAAGAGTACTACCATATTTTCCGGCATGTAAGACGACTTTTGAACACAGGAAAATGTGTTCAAAAGTCTGGGGTCGTCTTATACGCCGGGTGCAGAGTGTTGCCGTCGGGGGGGGGGGGGATTCTGGGGTGCTAGGGTGCTCTCCTGTCCATCCTATTTGATCATCTAGGGGAGCCCGGAGGTCTGCTCCCCCATCCATGCTCCCCGCTGCGCGCAGGGTGACAGGAGTCGACAGAGGCAGAGCTTCAGAATCCCCCTCGCCCCCTCCTTCTCCTTCCCGATGTCTGTGATAGTCGGGGTTGTTTTATATGCCGGGTGCAGAGTGTTGCGCTTTGGGGGGGGGGATTCTGGGGTGCTAGGGTGCTCTCCTGTCCATCCTATTTGATCATCTAGGGGAGCCCGGAGGTCTGCTCCCCCATCCATGCTCCCCGCTGCGCGCAGGGTGACAGGAGTCGACAGAGGCAGAGCTTCAGAATCCCCCTCGCCCCCTCCTTCTCCTTCCCGATGTCTGTGATAGTAGCTGGCTGCTACTGACGACAAGTGTGCTCACTAGTGACATTATGCATTGTGGCTGAAATTGGTATTGCAGGTATACATTAAACACATTGAACACATTAAATAGCTGTACAAAAACTTCACTTCATAATACACAACTGTATTACACTATATAAATTTTTTTGATTTCTGGGGATTGAAAGTCAGAGTAGACATAACATTTTTTATTTGGTGTGCATTTGAAGAGAGGTAGCCTTATACGAGAATATCCCAAACTCTATATTTTAACTGGAAAAGTTGGGGGTCGTCTTATACGCCAGAAAATATGGTACTTAGATTACAATATCACAGATGAACTACTAGACACAAACTACAGGGGATACAAAAAGATACTTGACAATGATCAGATTAATAAGAAACACTTCAGAACAATGCAAAGCACAAATACTGAAAGTCCTTTTTTGTCTAACAAAGTCGTACAAGTCGTATTGTTACTGTTATAAGCAAAGTTTAAACAGATTTCCATTCAAATCTTGTTTAGATAGCTGCCACTCTTACCTCACCAAACAGTTAAAATCGTTCGATACATCCTGCCATCATGTTAATTTTTTTTTGGATCACCTTTTCTATTTAACCCCGGTAGTAACATTGCTGATAATCTCTTTTGCTCGTTTTGCAGCATCGTGTGATGCCACCGGCAGAGAAACAAATCAAATTAATTACAATTTGAAAACAAATAGTACAATCTGAATTGCATGTTAAGGTTCATTATTTTGTATTCTGGTGGTGAGTTCTTTAAAAACTACCAACAACAAAAAAGAGGTCACCTTGAGTTACATTAGATTAAACATGTCTATGAATGTGTCTTAAATATTTACTTTTTTTATACACTAATACTGATTTTCTTACTGCCATGACTTTCTTGTCTGGTGTTCTAGAAAAATATCTAATCTATTTTTGTTTGCAAAGTGAGAATGAAATATTTTTCTTCAAGTATTAGTCATAGTGCAGCTATCATCAAGCAATATGACCTCAATCAATAATTCACACATAGCACTAGTAATCCAGCTTCACTTGACATTGCTCAAGAAAACTGTCAAAGTCCAATGAGTGAGAGCATGGACTACGGTTGCTTATTTATGGAAGAACATAAAATAGACATTTATTTATGAATGACATTAATGCTTCATGCAGCAAACACAAAGGAAAACAAAAGAGAGGACATACCTAATTTGTAAATATACTAGTTTTCTAGAAGGTTGAATAAAAAATATGCTCCAATACATAAGATGCAACATTAAGATTTTGTTTAATCAAAGCTACCTTTTATGTGTAGTCACATGCTTTGCATGTTTTTTTTTATCATAAACCTTGTTAAATTATTTGGGTAAAATATATTTATATATCACATCCACTAAAGTATTTTCTCTTTTTCTCAGTTTAAAGTTTTCATATTTCAAGAATACTGCCTACATTTTTCAAGCAGACTTTCTAATGTCTGTCTGTAATGTCCAGGCCTCTTCTCCTGTAAAATTCATCTACTAAATTCATGTGTACCACATACAGATAAAGAAAATTGTAAAATGTGCACTTATCTCACCTCTACTTTCTGCATTGCTAGGCTTAAGGTCTTCTGGAGAATACATAACAGGGTCCCTCTCCTCAGGAATTGGTGCTATAAAGGAAATATGTACTGGACTGATAACTGGGTGTAACTTTTTTATAAAGATTTTTATAACAATTTTCAATCAACCACCAAGGAGAAAGAAATACATAACAACCAACAATGAGACAAATAGTCTGACACAAAATTACTCTCTCAGCCTTTATAGTGTGAGTGATAAGACAGTACAAGGATCAATCTGGTATTGTCATATGGCCCATGTATGAGTTGCTATACAGCTTAAAGTGAAATAAAATACATGAAAACAGAACCAGACCTTCAGACCAACAACAAAGGAAATGTACAAGCATTACCCTTTCAAGATCTACCTGGTACTGGTAGCTTGATGACTAGTGATGGCCGAACATCGGCCAGGACTGTCCGCGAACGGGCGGGTCGGACTTCTAAAGACGTCCGCCGTCCGCCTGTTCGCGGACACATTCAAATTCCCCGCCTCTAGTGACGTCACATCCGGTCCCTGGAACGCATACTGGAACGCATAGTTCCTGGTTCCGTGAGCCGGATGTGACGTCACTGACGTCACTTCCTGCTCTGACCCGGTTTTTTCACTAGGAGACCGGCTTTATGCCCGGTCTTCTAGTGAAAAGATTCTTCCTCCGGCACGATCACACAGGTTGTGATCCTGCCGGAGGAAGAATAGAGATCATCTTCTCACTGGCGAACGGAGCGGGTCGAACACCCACACTGCTCGCCGGCGAGAAGATGGGCGAACATCCATGTTCGCCGCTGAACTGTTCGCCTTGCGGACAGTTCGGCCATCACTATTGATGACAATATTCTCAATATCTCATATCTCATATCTTGAATTGTTCTCCAAATATTCAAAGTAAATTCATAAATTTGAGATCTCGACATTTGTTATCTCATTTATTGTAAAAGCAATGTGTGTTACCACTGCAACATCTAGTGACAGAATGTAAAATTGCAGCTGCAGTGTAACCTTATGAAACAACACAGAATTCATTCTTTGCCAAAACCGCCATTTGTACAAGTGAATATTGCATGCGCAATGCATGGTACTTTCCCCAGAATCTTGAATATTCAAGATAACAAAGATATAGCACAATATACAAGAATTATCTAAGTGCTAATATTTGCAATAAGAATTTGTGTTTCAAATATTCATGTTCAACACCAGTGACTATTGCCACTAGGATAAACAGACATAGTCCCCCCCCCCCCAGCATATATAGATATGGATGAAATCTTGTTAAAACTTGCATCTCACACCTAGAAATGCATCCCCAGATGCTGATGGTTATCTGACTGCTAGAAATTACTTTTCACCCCCCCCCCCCCTTACCTATCTTGCTTCACATGTTATGGGATTGCTCAAATGTTTCTAGTATTTGGAAACAAACATTTACTTACATGGTAATGGGAACTGGAGACTATTTCACAGTGCTTATTAAAAAAACTCAATGCATTGAAGGAAGACTTTGACCTGCACAGAATCTTTTGAAGGCCAGCTGACTAAGCAACAACAAGATGTTTTGGACATGTTTAATTACAATACCTGGTATGCTACAGAGCAATTTTTAGGCACCCTAGGTAGACTGGTGTTGTTTTAAATCCTAATACAAAAAATATGCTCATTTAAGGGTTACCTGTCTTAGAGGATATTTCCTTAATTTTTTTAAAATGTATTTATTGTCATGTGTACAAAATAATGAACATTGGCAACCATCACTACTCCATCCCAAAAAATGTCTGGCTCAGTCAACGTAGAAAAAGTGTTTAATTACCTTCTATGTCTTATACCTCCCAATGCCCAAAGGCATCCTGTGCATACTCTGACCTCCAGGACCACATTTAGACCAGAACGTGTACACAGCCATTTGTGGGTGAGCACTGGTTGTATTAGTCTTCAAAGATTTTTTTGTTCAGTTGCTTCTACAGCACTGGCTTTATTCAGCTCTCCAGGATATGGTTTTATTTTGATAACACTGATACTCTGATTTCAAGGGAAATGTTAAAATGATGAATACAGAATGTTTTTAATTATATGAAGTTTATGATGGTAAATGCAATTTTTATGTTAATACTGATTTGCAATGCAAATGAGGAACAACACTTAATGTTAGGATTTGTTATGCATTTTTTCTTTGCAATGTAGATATGTCTTGATTTTCCCTTTTTTAAATGTTAAATCAGATATAATGCTTCTTTGCTTTTGAGGATTTTAAAATATATGATTTTGTATTAATATCTGATGGATAACTGAGTGCAACATATTATTTTTTGTTATCTGCTGTTTTAGGTTGCTGATAATCTGATGAGAAGTTGACTGCTGGTTTCTTCAGTGGATAGCTGGACTGCTTTCAGTTATATGTAACAAAATATTTTACCTCGTAATCATAATTTTATCTATAAACCTTCAGCTGTGTTAAACCAACTGAAGCTTTTTGTAATTGATTTGTGTTTGTTACTTTTATGGCTATTACCGCTGAAGTTTAAACTGCTTATGGTTTGTCTACCGATTTCCCCCTTTACCCCTAATCATATAAATGATATTTAGATTAAAAAAAATTCTATTCAAATTACATACATATGTAATTTGTACATATGTCTTTATGTTCCTGCGCCATGAAGGCAAGTCCTGAAAGCCTTACAGTACCCTGTCTAAGTATTTCTCTGAAGAGTAATCATTCCCATCGCAAGCAGTAGGCTTGTTCTTAGGAGGGGTTAGGTAGCCATACACAAAGCGATTCTGCCTCGACAGATGAGGGATCGACGTCATCCCGCTGCAGCCGGCCTCTCAGCTGATTGGCAGGCACTCTTTGTGTGCTGGCCATTACTTTGAATGGGACTGCCATCACCATTCAAAGTAATGGGATTTGCCGGTAATTTAGCAGCGTGTCGCATCACCTTGCAATCCGACATGCGGCAGATTCCTGGTCTACTGTATCTCACCTTGTTGGGCTGATTGGTGGGAGCATGCACGGCGGTCGATCGGCTGGAAAATCAGGTGCAAATCAGGCTGTGTATGGCTACCTTAATACAGATATAAAATTAACTCAATTGTTGGGCATTTCAAAGAAGGTTGAAGTTAAATGCAAATCACCAAAAGCAACGTCGAGATAACGTTGAGAACGTAAAACAGCATGAATAATTGAAAGACCTGAGAATAAATAAATAGTACAAGGAACAGTACAGATGAAGAGGAAATGGTTAAAAGATATAGACATATTTCAGCTCAGGAATGAAGCTGGTTTATTGAAATTGTTGTATTTGATAAACTGAGCAAGATTAGGCAATGTCAAACAAATAAGCTGTAGGAAGTCAACATATAACAGAAGTCTGTATAAATGTTCAAGACTGAAATCAAGAAGTGAAATGAAAAAGGTGAAAGCAAGATTTGTGCTTTCAAGTTTGTATTACTATAACTTGAAAAGGTATAGTATAAACATATTACTCAGAACTTTACAATGTCAACACTTGGTTACTAACTATCTCTCAGAGTAGCTGAAATGTCCCTATCATACAAACATAGAATGAGCCCGGATCCTTCTCTATAAGGAATAGTAGGCCAACCTTCTACATGTCCCTATCATAGTCATATGTGACTAACACAGTAAATTTCTTTGTCATTAACCTCCCTAGTGGTCAGAGAAAAAGGCTTGGCGATCGCAGCAGAGTACACTGTACTCTGCTTGAATTTCCCACCCTACCCCTAGCGATGTGGGCTGGGAAACCAACGCCCCTCTATTATAATGGAGATCTATGTTGCGGCCCTGTGCCCTTCACTGTCACCCATGAAACAGAAGGGGTGGTGCTGTAATTGCAGAATAGCTGCTGCTGGATAAAGAACTGCTGTTGCTTTCTGGGAGTCAGGTTGGTTTTTCTGATCCCAGTTTGTTCGTAGTTTGAACTGGGTTTGTCTGAACCGCTGGGGGGGGTTAACATACCAGTATGCCTTTGGAGTGTGGAAGGAGTGCCTAGATGAACCCCACATAGACATGGGAAAAACATACAAACTTCGGTATTTGTTGATAGTATCCTGGCTGAGACTTAAACGGGAACCGTTGAGCTGTATGGTGCTAACTACTGTACCACCCATTACATGTGAAGACTCATCAACTGAAAGATACATATAAAAATACATAATTAAAGTTCGAAACAATATAACCCCCCAAAAAAATTTGATCTTCCTAAATTTGAATTTGCAGGGCCACCACTGTCTCAGCAACATCATAGTATCCAGGGTCTCGTTTACCCCACATGACCTTAACCAGCCTGTGTTACTTATCTGGATTAAAACTTATATAAATACTGTATTCTACGGTGGATAAGACGACCCCCAACTTTTCCAGGTAAAATATAGAGATTGGGATATACTCGCCGTATAAGACTACCCTTAAAAAATGTCATGCCTACTCTGACTTTCAACCCCCAGATCTCCATCACCCATACAGTGCTGCTTGAAAGTATGTGAACCCTCCAGACATGGTCACTGTTTGTGCA
>CM070036.1:35157145-35191958 GCA_036250615.1 Ptychadena robeensis | reverse complement strand
AAACAACAGAAACATCTACACCACTTGAGGGGTTCACATAATTTCAAGCAGCACTGTATAAGTCCAATCTTTTTTTGGGATTAATAATTTACATTCCCAATTTGACACCCATATCTGCAAGCTTTCATAGTTATTAATGTTTCCCTGCGATGAACCAAGTGACATAAATATTATACATTTAGCAATAAAAACTTAAAGAATGTTGGCAATCTAAAAATGTAACTTTTAAAATTGTGTATAAATTATAAAGTGACCAGCTATTTCATGTGTTGGCTAGCTTTAATCTCTGCAATACCAATCTCAGCCAAAATGTCACTAGTGAGCACTTTCCGTCAGTAGCAGCGCATAGCTACACATTAGGCCTGAGGGGGATTCTTCAGATTTTTCCCTCTGGCTGTTGTAAGCCAGCACGCAGTGTGAGGAGCACAGATCCGCGTAGACCCTAGATGGTCAGCCAAGGACGGGAGTGCCCCTCCCCCCTCGATGGCAGCCCTGGCAACTGGCGTATAAGTTGACCCCCTCATTTTGTAAACATTTTCCTGGTTTCAAAAGTAGAAGTAGAAGACTAACATTTTACTTTTCAGACATTGAATAATTTGCATATTCATCATGGCTTTTGATTTTATTTTGCACAGGATACATCTTAAAAGGTCAGTTTATAATAGTTATGTGCTATGTCAAAGCTGCTAGTGATATTGCAACAGAACTAAAGACAAAACCATTAGCGTACTGCAGTTTAAACCTGAAAACACTCATGCAGTCAATCTGACTTTGTCAAATTGTCAGTCTTACCTCTAAGCCACAGTTAAGAGTGGATCTGTTTGAGCCTTATGCCAAATTTATTCCAGTGGCAGGTATCCAGTTTGGACTTATAAATAAAACAATCCTGCTGCTGATTGTTATTATATAATAAATAGAAATTTAAAAACTTTATTAAAATTGTTCTAGAAAATGGTTGACACTTTTGACATTTCCTCATAACCCTGTAACAATAGAGCAGGGGCCCAAAAAAGGAAGCTCTGATTTTACCAAGATAGCAGCTATTATACATGGTGAAAGACCAACTGCAGGGATTGTACAGGTAATATTGGGGACTCTTCTGCATATGGTTCTAATAAGTCAGGAGGTATTTTATTATAAGGCAGTGAAATCTGCCTAGGTGTCTGTTTTTTATATTAAATATAGGCATAGTTATTACTTTGTCTATAGTGAGATTATCACTTTGAAATCCATTTTAGCCAGATGAACTAAATTCAGCAAGTATTAATTTACAGCTCATGTTAGGCAAATCCCATTGAACAGATGTTGAAATATTTACAGATTTAATTCAATCTCAAGTAGGTATAAAACACTGTGAGTAATGTGAAATCAAGTCACAGTCTGATTAAATGTAACATATTAATATTATTTGTATTATGGAGGACAAAACGCATTCATCCATTTCAGATTTATTCAGAACATTCACTAAAGATTAGTTCATATTTCTGAAGTGAAAATATCCCTTCCCCCTCAGTGAAATGAAGCATTATTATATAAAGGTCAAAGGAAACAGAAGAAATATCAGCCATACACACTGACCTATTGAGACTGTAATTAAGCGTCTTTAAGAAGGACAACATCTATATTATGAAGACTGGAGATTTCTTTGAATTTTTCATGTTTCATTAATGCAGTTTGCATGAATAGAAACAATGAGACCCTGTAAGAAAGAAATACTTAAGAGAGGCAGAGAAAGGGTAGAGCATATTTCAGACTGATACAAAAGTACTGCAGTTCTGTTCATTTTGTAATTCTACTGCTGTTACTAAGCTGAGTAAAATGACTTAAAGTGGACATGAACTCAAAAAGAAAAGATTTTGCATCTAATAAGAAACATCTAGACATTTTCATGGTGTACCTTTAAAACATTGTTAGATTTTCGTCTTATAAATAGCAGTTCACTTCCTGGTATGGGTGTGCACACACACACACCTGTACTCACTACAGCTATACTTCTGATATGTGAGACGAAAGCGAAAGTCATTCTGCCTGGTAGTATTGGGAGGTTTAAATAAATTTCATTTTGCTGTTCATTTTTCACCTCGTGGGAGGCCCTGACTTTAATAAGCAAGATTCAAAATGGCTGCTTTCACACAAATACATGATACGCAACAAGGCTTCGTAAGAAAACCAGCCGCAGAAAGACAATAGCCAACACCCATAACTGGTACCTTCTATAAAGTGATTTCAGAGGTGCAAGTTAAAGATTAAATCCCTAAAATTTCAACATCACTAAGCGCAGCAAGAATTCAAGAGCTCAATTGATTATTGTCAGTTGATACTTAATTAAAAAGATGTCCCTCAAACCTCAAAAAACATTGTTTGGTCCTTGACCCTATGCACTGCCTTTTTGGGCACAGTTTGCAGAAACTGCTCCATAATGTTTGTTATTGGGTTAAAGCCTAGGAAGGTTGTATAAGAAATGATGTGATTTGTATCTCCATAATGAGTCATAAACTACTTACCCTGTACTCAAAGCATGCAGCTATAGTAAAATAAAAATACATACAAAGCCTGACTAAGAGAAATATCAAGGTAGAATTTGAAGAACAATCACTTCATAGCAGTGCCTGAACCAGCACCTTAATGGTAGGGTCCCCATCGACTATTCTAATGAAGAAAGAAGAAAGGTAACTTTGTTTACATTGAATTGTTATAGCTCATAACATATGTTAGTACCATAGTTGAATTAACATACATGTAAGCAATTACAGGACAGACTGATTAAAAATAAACTGTCAGGGATTGTAGCCTTCCCCTGCTCTCTTCTGTAAGCTTACCAGTGGTTCTAACCTTGCCCTTCTTGATCCAAAAATGAGAAGACATTTTTTATTTGGGTATGTATTCATTTTTAATTGCTACAAGTTTGCTAAAGTCAGATGGTCCAGCCAGTTTTCTGTATTTATTGTTCATTAGCCTCCATTGAGGTCCAGATATCTTTACCAAAAGTTGTACAGTGTTTTTGTCCAAAGAAGGTTCTATTAGACAACTTGAACTGAAACACACAATTCTGTAAAATAAAATTAATTTGATAACAAAATTACTAGTAACTGGTAATTCTTCTTGGCTACCAGGGCTCTTTGACACTATCTGTGTTTTTTAAAGCTATATTATGACAGCGGAACATCAAAAATGAGTGCAGCAGCATTATAAAAATTTCCTGTGCTAATGCTGCGTTTAAAAATACAATGCATGCAGTGTGAATGACAATATAGATTTTCTATGAGAAAACGCAGTTCTGTAAAAAAAGCATGCACTTACATAAACGCGACACGAATATTGTGAAAGTGCTCTCATTGTCTAAAAACTTTGCTTATATTTTGTATACACTGACACCACTAAGAATAAAGACATGCAACAACTTGAAGAATTTTTACATATGGGGATGCCAGAAGTGCGGGGGAAGGCATCAGAAGACAGCTCCAAGGGCTATGGACACCAGAAGACAGCAGCGGCACCAGGTAAGTCCAGTTTCGGGTTACCGCTTTCTGCAATTTTTTCACCCCCAGCTGGATTCCGGCTTACCACTCTGGAAGTTAGCAGTAGATCAATTTCTTGCAAATGCGATTAGGTAGGCCTCTTGACTGTGTACGGTACTTACTTTCCCTGTATGATCATCACCAATCAGATAAAGATATGCACCAAGGGTTCTGAGAGAACTAAGTACTAAACTGTTTTTAACTAATATTGAAACTTGTTACTAGAGAGTAGGACTATACCACACTCAAAAAACTGTGTTCTAATTTAAAGTGGAGTTGCTCATTAAGAAAAACAACATTACGCTAAAAAAAAAAATAGTTTCTTCTTATCCTGTTTCTATTTAATCATGTTAAACATTTTTTTTTATTTTCAGTGTCAAGATGCCAGGCTTCCAATTTTGGTCCAGTTTTTTCCAAATATTCCACCCAGTTTATTCTAAAATCCTGCCAAGACTCCTAATACTAATATATCTTACTCTAAAGAACATAATTGTAGAGGTCATGATAAACAGAGAGGATGAGCATCCTTTTTAGAGTGAATAGTGATTGATTACTTTTAACGTTTACCACACATTATATCTAAAAATAAGTCAAAGCACAACATTGAAGGTCCTGGATTGGCCAAAGGCTGCGTCCTTTGAGTCCCAGGGGTTTAATGCAATTGTAGGGTCTAAGATTGTATGGCCAACCCAGTTGATTATAATATCTACATAAGCCAGCCTAGTTAATGGTAATATTGAATAAATAATTAGTTAGCTGTGAAGATCCATCCTGCCCCAATAGGAATGTTAATCAAATTGCCTTTTCTTTTGTTAAAGTGATACTGGTATGTTTACAGTATTTATTTTATTATGGATGTCAAAAGGGTCTTTTGAGCCTGGTTCTCTATTGTTGTAGATGTGAATGAGATGAGACTGTAAGACAAAGGCTCTAACGCAAATATATACACATTATGCAATAATCCCTAATACTTTATACAATTAAAACATGTCTATTATTGAAGGATAAGCATAAAACCCAAGTGTACCAGAGCTGTTTGGAGCAATTTAGGTAGTAGGGTCGTGTTGAAGTAGGGTCGTGTTATAGAAATGGCATCCTATATTATAGGAATAAATAAAAATACATTGTTAATAAGGCAATGTAACACATTTTTTAAATTCTTTATTTCACATTTTTATTTGAAATTGTTATGTGTGAGTTTGTCAGAAAGGTTGTCAGAAAAATTTTATATGCATGAAGCGGCCCAAATATTTAGGATTTGGGAAATCCAAAACATGTATATCATTGAAGTCAATGTGGAAGAAATTATGGTGGTTCGTTTTGATAATTGTGTTTATTCACAATTGGGAGAAAGCATGTACCGCATTTAAAAGAGACAATTTAGAGAGTTTGCAGAGAATAAAAGAATGAGAGAATGAAAAACTATTTTAAGGTTCCCTTTATATTTACTATTTTAATATTCCCTTTATATTTTCAGTATACAGTCTGTTGTTTGATGAGATTCCGGTGATTATCTCAAAACAAACCAGTAGATGAAATGGTTTCTAACTGATACAAGCATACAGGGAGTGCAGAATTATTAGGCAAGTGGTATTTTTGAGGAAGAATTTTATTATTGAACAACAACCAGTGTCAATTATACCCAAAAAACTCATATATCAAGTGATTGCAGTATTTTTGAAGAGTTTTTAGTTTGTTAGTTTTAGGCTTTTAGGGGGATATCTGCTGTGTGCAGGTATATGACGGTGCATAATTATAGGACAATCTTAAAAAAAAAAATAATTTATACCCATTGTCAATATGATTTTACCAGTGTGAAACCCAATACAACATCTCAACATTCACAAATATACCATTCTGACATGCAAAACAAACAAAACAAAATCAGTGACAATAGGCCACTTTTTTGAGGCACTCAAAAGCTGCCATCCATGGATTCTGTCAGTGGTTTGATCGTTCACCTGCAAACAGTGCGGCCAGCAGGCAACACACAGCCTCCCCAACAGTTCAGAGAGGTGTACTGTTTTCCTTCCTTGGTAAATCACCACATTTGATGATGGACCACAGGTTCTCAATGGGGGGTTCAGATCAGGTGAACAAGGTGCATTCAGTAGGTTTTTCTTCTTTTATACCCTTCTTGCCAGCCACGCGTGGAGTACTGGACCGGCGGGATGGAGCATTTGTCCGCATGAGAATCATGGTTTTTCTTGAAGGTGCAGACTCTTCCTGTACCACTGCCTTGAAGAAGGTGTCTTCCAGAAACTGGCAGTAGGACTGGGAGTTGAGCTTGACTCCATCCTCAGGAATATTCAAATCACAAATTTTTATTGCGAATTTTGGGACTTTGAGATCCTAAATATACTGCTAAATTATTTTAATCTCAAATATTTGAGATTCTGGGGAAAGCATTTTGCAGATATTTGCAGAGAATTCGCAACCCTTCTTAGTGCTGTCTTATGAGATTTCAAAATTTCAGGTGCAATTTCACAATCTGCCACTAGATGTCACTGTGACAACACACATTGCAAAAAATCAATTACATAAATTACAAATGTGATGCTTCCAAAATATGACAGGAGATCTCAAATTTGCAAATTGACTTAAAATATTCTTAGAATAATTAATTAAATGTCGCGAATTTGAATATTGCCTATCCTGCTCATCATTACTGTATACTACATTGTCATCCAGTTTTTTTCTCTCAGTATCCTCAGTGGTATTTTGCTATATGCAATAAGGCAAGATAAAATTGATTAAAATTGATTGGAATAAAAAAATGGCAAGAATGCCCGCTTCTGTAACATCATCATAGAAGACAGCGTAATTGTGGTGAGTAGAGATAGTCGAAATTATGGAAATTCGATTTAAATTAAATTTCAACTTTCCCAATTGAATTTCTATTCGATTTAGACATTTCGACTTTGCAGTATAAACTTCAGCAAAAAAATTATAATGTGTGATAGTTTACCTAATGAAATATCCTTAATGAATATGAATTGTTTCACGTGTTACAACTTTATGTTTTGAAAAATCAGAGTGGAGCGGCATTGTCACTATATAGATTCTTAAAAGTTGTAACAAACAAAAAAAAATATTAACCTCCCTAGTGCTCTTGCAAGGTCCAGATTTCTGTACCAAAAGTGCACCATAGACTCTAATGAACTTTTTTTTATGTTGTAGGCCTGTAACTTACCATAATATGTCCTTACAAGGGTTTTATAGACATCCTGAATATAATAATGTTTGAAACACACAATTATGTAAAAAAATAAACAAAACTTATCATCTGAATGATGAAATCTCTAAAATACTTATTTGATATGAAAGATTTCAAAACAGTATGTATTTATATTTATGTTTTGAGGTTTTTTTTGTGGAAATGTGTTTTGAGTTTTTTGTTTTACTTTGAATTGTATTGGATACAGTACAATGCCTTTGGTAACCTCTCTGCTCTGGTGTGATGAACACACCAGGTAAGAGAGGTTTAACTTCAAAGGGCACATCTGGGAATCACACTGAAACAGTCTTCTGCATAAAAACTGTTTCTCGTGTGATTTACATTTGAATCTCCCCCCCGATGTGGGGGGGGGCATCGGCTTCAAGCCAGCTCAGAAGGGACAAGCCAGCTCAGAAGATCGGAGCCATCGGGACAGCGCAGAATGGTAAGCATGCGCTGCCAGGGCTCTGATTTCCGCCAGATGGCACCATCTCGTCTAGTGCTATCCTGACAGGACAGCGCTGGACGAGATGGTGCTGTCAGAAGCGCTAGTGGGGTTAATTTGTGGTATATTGTTAGATCTTTATTTTAAGTAATAAATTATCACCAATTAATTTTTTCTTTTGCTTATGCTATAGTCATACTTTTTTTTGTCAATGTGTCTAAAAATCTAAACATGGTATCATTACCAAAATAACTGATCATTGTTCATTCAAAAACTACATGTTACAGTATTATTTTTTGTGCAATATGTGTTAAACTCTTTTTAAAATATTGGGAAATTCTGGTAATGACAGTATGTTCAGGGGATTTGCAATTTAATAGAAAATGTGATAAGCATTTTCCTAATGCCAACTTTAGATGTGATTATACAATGTATCAATATTTTTGCTTCACATACAATGTATCAACCTCTGTATGTGGATATAAATATCTAATACATTACTAGATGTTTATATCCACATCTAATGTCAGCATTTTCACATAAGGAAAACTTTATGATGCTTTAAATTAAATTGCAAATCCCCTATCCATACTATCATTACCAGAATTTCTGAACCTTTTAAAAAGATATTTATACACATTGCAAAAACAAAGTAAGACTGTAGCATGTGTAGTTTTGGAATAAACAATAATTCAAGTAATGTCGGGATTTCCACATACTCTGCTATTGTCAGCCAAATATGTCAATGAAATAAGGAGTTGACAAAACCCAAAAACAAAACCCATGTGATATCTCTAGTGGTCATGCTCCCTAAGACATCACAGACCTGCGTAGTGAGCATGGGTAAATTTTTCCCAAACTCACTGTGCAGGACCGGAAATATTACATCATTCAATGGATAGACATCATAGAGGAAGGACAGTACTTTGTAGAGAAAATTGGATTTGTTTTGGCTCGCTACTTTATGGATATATTTTGTATTGTTTTTTTTTATTTGTTATCGCAGGGAAGAGGGACTATTTGTTTTTTTTATTCTTTTATAATCACTTTATTGTGATTTTATTGTGATGGGACTAGAGCGCTGGAGTGGGCATATTAACTGTAAGTAAATTTACAGTTATTTACTCTTATTTTTGTTTTTTTTGTTAATTTATTATATGTATTGCAGTGGTATTGGTAACTTACCAATACTCCTGCAACACATATATGTCATATGTATATATCCACTTCATGTAATAATTTATGTATATAATGTTATATGTATGGAAATGTATGTGCATGTATAATTTTTTATAATTGTCAGGTTGCCTTGTGTATTATGTTATATGTTGTATTGTTGGTTGTGTGGTGTTGCTTGTGTTGTATGTTATATGTTATAAGTATTTAAATATATATGTTTATTTTGTTTTTTTTATCATGGTATTCGACTTAAAGGAGTTAATGCTTACTATAGAGGTTAATATAACCTATATTGTAAGCATATTGAATGCTTAATATGTAATATAAGAATGGTATATATATGTGTATGTGGACTTTTGTAAATTGCAATAGGTTTGTGGTTCAAAATACTGTATAGACTTTTGTGATTTTGAAGGTTGGTTTATTATTATAGTGTGGCTTTTAGCATTAGGATTTGTGGTTCAAGTGAATTACACGGTAGTTTCTTTGCATTCGTGTGGGTTACTGGTGTTTAGGATTGGAAAGGAATTTGTGATTTTAACAGTTTGTTTATTGTAAAAATGCATTATTTTTTGTTTTGTAATTGTCGGATTTAGTCATTTGTGATTTTATGATGGAAATGATGTGTTATTTCTTGTTTTGTAGTTGTCAGGATTTGTGAATTGTATGTTTTTATATTTTATAAATTATGTTGAATATATAGTTTATTGTTAAATTGTGTGTTTTATTTGGTTTGAACTGTCGTCTTTTTAATGTAGGGTAATGGTTTGTAATTTGTGTAAGGGGTTTAATGTTAAATGTCATAATTTATTTAATTTTGACATTAACCATTGTATTGTAATTAAATGTAAAGTTTGTGGTATTAGTTGGTTTGAAATGTCTGCTTTTTTTATGTACCATGTGATGTGTCTGCTGTACTTTTTCATGTCTATGGCATTCTGCATGTTATAGTATTACACTTTGCTTATTCCAGATTCAAAGTTCAAACAAAACATATTTCCTGATAGCTCCATGTCAGTGACCGACGGGAGGGGGGGGGGGGCTCCCTCTACTCCAATAGGATCTCTTAACTATAAAAGAGTAACCCCTCCCTCAGTGCCTTGTTACTCTTCTTTCCTTACTCCATAGGTTTAATAGGAGGGTGCCTACCTGGCTGGGATAAATTCTTGGCATGTTTTCTTCACCTGGAGATGACACCCCGCGGAACTACCAATGGTACTGTGCGTGGGTCCCAGCTGCTGGCCGTCGGGGTGCTGTTATGCTAATTTTGGCACTTACGGTTATCGGGGGGAAGAAAGGCAGGACACACGCGGGATTGCGCGGGATCGTGATCTGCGCATGCGCAGTATGGTGGCAGGATGCGTTCCAGTGACTACTTCCAGCGGCGCACAGGATATGACAGACGCGGATAGACGCCAGGAAGCATGTGAATCCACTGAGGCTCTGCAGAATCAGCTTTCTTCCATCTGTAAAACGCCTGCCGCCTTACACGCTCGCTGCCTGCTACCTGTAAGTACTACCTACGCTACCATATCTATGCTGTGTGATGACTAGTGTCCTAAAATGGGTCCTTGCCTTTCTTAGCTGCCATCGGTATGCAGTCCCTTCCCCCCATTGAAGACCAGCCTTTATCAAGAAGGTGGGTGCCCTCCTCATCTGTACATAAATAGAATATTCAGGTTTTAGTGGAAGTGACACATGTCTTTTGGATTTCAGCCCTGTAGGTTGCCAAGATGCACCTACACCATGCCATAGCTGTTCCCACTCCCGTACTAGTCGCCGATCAAGGGACACCAGGGTTTCAGTCACTACCGGAGGTCCCCCTCTTATTACGGATCACCCGAAGGTAGCCAAGGGAGCGCAGTGTCCCGGGGGCGCCCAGCGCACGGCCAATGCTGGGCTTGCCCAGCTACAGCCTTACCAGGAAAAACGGTCTGCCAGTCGTGTTTCATGGAGGCTGCCAGGAGTAGGGAGACGGATGACCAACGGTTGGCTCTGTTAGTCTCTCAGTCAGTCACTGAAGGCAATCACTGAAGGCACTAACACACGCATCATCAGTACTGCCCGGACCGTCTACTCAGACTGGGACCTTGGATGCAGGAGCTACTGCCGGTCCATTAGAGGATTCGGATTCAGATGCATCCGGACAGTCAGCCCCACATGACAGCCTAAGTAACTTTGACTTCTCCCTAGTACAATCATATGTAAAGTCCATACGAGATAATTTACAATGGGAGGACGATCCGTTTGAACGCCCTAGGAAGAAGCGATTCTTTAAACATCTCAAAAAGAGAGAGCTAAACTTTCCCTTCAATGCCGAAATTAAGTATGTGATTCTAGAAGAATGGGCAGTGGTGGAGCGTAAACCCTCCTTCCATAACCGGTTTTCCAAATTGTACCCTCTGAAACCAGAGGAAACTAAACATATTGATTAGGCTCAGGCTGGTGGATGCGGCTGTGATGCGTCTGGCTAGGCATGTAACCTTGCCCACAGATGATATCACCTGTTTCAAAGACGTCCTGGACAGGCGTATAGACCAGGACTTACGTAAGGTATTCTTGTCATCAGGAGCCGCCTGCAAACCGGCGATAGCTCTGACTTCAATCTCTAAAGCACTGGAAACATGGGCGGAGGTCAGCCGAGTGGGGGCACGTCTGTCCGAATTCAGGCAGGTCTGGGCCAAGCATATTCAGGACCCTTGGGTATTGAACACCATTTCAGCAGGTCATTCGTGGGCCTTCACATCCCGCCCTCCGAATCTCTTCAAAGAGACGGTTCTTCCTACAGGTACCCAGAAAGCCGACACTCTCCTGCTCTACGTGCAATCACTCATCCTCCAGGGCGCAGTGATTCCAGTACCACTGGAAGATCACTACAAATGGGTGTGTTCACCATTATTTCTGTTAGCGAAGAAATCAGGGGGGTGGCGCCCCGTCATAGATTTATCGGTTCTCAACCGATATATACGGGTAGAAAGCTTCAAAATGGAATCTCTCCAAACGATTCTCCGTGTGATCAGCCCGCTCGATTGGATGTTATCCATCGATCTTCAAGATGCATACCTGCATGTGCCCATACTTCCAAGCTATCAATGCTACTTGCGCTTCGCAATCGCAGGGTGTCATCTACAGTTTCGGTGTCTACCGTTCGGGCTCACCACGTCTCCTCGGGTGTTCTCAAAGATACTACAGGCTCTGGTGGCGCACCTGCGCACCATGGGAATAGGCATCTATCATTATTTAGACAATATTTTCCTCTTACATCGGAAGCGTCCACAGCTGATTCTGGACCGGGGTCAAACCCTCCGCACTCTCGACGAATTCGGTTGGCTCGTGAATCACGACACGAGTCACCTGGAACCCACTCAAGTTCTAGTCTATCTAGGAGCCCATATCAATATGGTTTCCGGGGCAGTGTCGCTTCCTACAGAGAAGATTCCAATTATTCTACACCGCCTATCCATTCCTCTCTCCAGCACCACCGTGTCCGCGAGGATTTGTCTCAAGGTCATCGGCATCTTATCACCCACAGCACCGATGGTGAAATGGGCGATGTGGAAGCTTCGTCCGTTTCAGAATGGGTTTCTTCACCAGTGGTCTACACAAACACTGTCCGAGATAATTTCCATCACGGCCGAGATGCGCCTCAGTCTTCTCTGGTGGACGGACCTTCAAAAATTACGGAATTGTCACTACATTTTCCCCGTCTCGTGGCTGCAGATCACGACGGACGCCAGTCTGCACGGCTGGGGAGCGACCTTTCAGGACCACTATGCCCAGGGTGTGTGGGATCACCAATCGCAAGTGCTGGTTTCCAACCGTTTGGAGCTGAGGGCGGCCTACCAGGCCCTGCGGGCCTTCCAACATCACGTTCAGGGTCGTGCAGTACAGATATTGTCCGACAACATCACCACGGTGGCCTATATCCGCCGACAAGGGGGCACACAGAGCACGACCGTGTTGCAGGAAGTTTCCCCTCTGATGGAATGGGCCATGGCCAATCTGAGCCTACTCTCCGCGACATACCTCCCGGGCAAGGAGAACGTGCAGGCCGACTTCCTATCTCGACAGGCCATCGACAACAAAGAATGGGAACTAGACCAACGAACGTTCCAGTATCTGACTCGGTGGGCCTTTTTACCACAGGTGGACCTGTTTGCCTCTCCTCTAAACTGCAAGGTTCAGACCTTTTTCTCCAGGTGGCCGTGCCACCAGGCGACGGCGACAGATGCCCTGTCCACTCCTTGGCTCTTCCAGAGAGGGTACGCCTTTCCGCCGACTCCGCTCATCCTGAAATTCCTTCTACGCCTCAGAGTGGAATCATGCTACATCCTGGCGATCATCCCATACTGGCTGAGGCGTCCATGGTTTCTGCTCCTGCAACAGCTAAGCATCCGCAGCCCCCGCAGATTGCCACGCCTGCAACACATTCTTACCCAGGGTTCGGTGCCTCACCCGAATCCGGACAGGTTACAGTTAGCGGCATGGGTGCTGAAAGGTGGACACTTCGAGCACTAGGGGTTTCCGATCCTGTCATCCACACCTTACAATGCGCTCGGAAGCAATCCACGAATTCTACCTACGATAGAATCTGGACACGGTTTACCGGCACTATGGCTCTTCTTGGCTTGGATCCTTTGCACCCCACCGTACATGATGTTCTGCACTTTCTCCAGTCGGGTTGGACCTCGGCCTCAGTCGAAGCTCCTTAAAGATTCAAGTCTCAGCCATATCAGCTATCACCAAGGTGCGCTGGTCTCAACACGCCCTCGTCCAACAGTTTTTACAAGCTGTTTTACGCCTTAGACCCCCTCGGCAACCTCGTTTTCCCCAGTGGGACTTACCTTTGGTGCTAGACTTTCTGTCTTCGGATTCCTTCACAGCAGCTTGCTCCGATCCATTGTGGCGCATTACTCTGAAAACGGTGTTCTTGGTGGCCATCACCTCTGCCAGGAGGGTCTCCGAAATCGCGGCTCTGGGGGCCGACAGTCCGTACACCGTCTTCTTCCCGGACCGAGTGGTTCTCCATCCACGCTCTAGTTTTCTTCCTAAGGTCGCCTCTACCTTCCATAATATCAGGATATTGTCCTACCAACGTTCCCGGCCACGGATCCATCCGGACCTAATCCTTTGGATGTTGGTGAGTGCCTGCGACAATACCTCCAGCTTACTCAGTACTTCCGCTCGTCGGACTCTCTGTTCATCCGTCCCTTTGGCTCCGGCAGGGGCTCGGCAGCAACTTCTAGGGTCATTGCGGCTTGGATCGTCAAGTTGATCGCTATGGCTTACAGGGCTCAAGGCGCATCTGTTTCCGGGGGCATTCGGGCTCATTCAACGCGCAGTATGGCGGCCTCCTGGGTGGCTGCGTCGAAGGTGTCTCTCGAGACGATTTGCAAGGCGGCCTCTTGGGCATCGGCCCACACCTTGTTATCCCACTATCGGGTTGATCCGGCTGCTCTTGCGACTGTGCAGTTTGGCCGGTCGGTTCTGTCCTCTTCTCACGATTAAAATTATTTTTGCAGTACCCCACCCGTTTTGGCGAGTTAATTCCCGTCGGTCACTAACATGGAGCTATCAGGAATACGGAAAATTGAATTCAATAGTTACCGTAATTTTCCTTTCCTGATGAAGCTCCATGTCAGTGACACACTCCCACCCATGGAGTTCGGTGCGAGTTATGTAACAAGGCACTGAGGGAGGGGTTACTCTTTTATAGTTAAGAGATCCTATTGGAGTAGAGGGGGTACTGCGCATTTTGAAAGCAAGTTTAGGGTTTCAATAACAAAAGCATACATACTCAAGGTACCTTGGCTTATATTCAGGCCAGCTTATACTAAAGTTTTAAAAAAACTAGGTCAATAGAGTGTTTCTGGCCATGAGTATTTTCCAAAATAATATTCTTTTTTATGTTCTGTTATTAATTTGTAAAATTTATATTTAATTTGTAAGACTAAAAAGTACTTGACATTATTTCTAAAAGGTACATTTCTTGTATAAAGTAATAAAACCTTACAAGCAAGAAATGTATTGTTTGTTATTGTAAGCTTGCCTTGCCTGTATAGACTTAAGTGAAATAATTATGTCATTTTTAAAATCATTATGTAAACACAACATAAGTAGAAGCAGCTGGTAAAACATTGAGACATAAGGTTTTACATATTTATGTTAATATTTAAAATAGTTCGTAATGTACTTTCACTCTGATGTACTGCTACAGTCTAATAAAGATGTTTTTTACCAAATGCATTCATTTGGGTTTGTTTGCATTATAGATCATATATTTATTGCAAGCATACCTCAACTTTATTATGTTAAACTAATCAAGAATCTATTTGCAAAGATTCATATTTCATCAACCAAATATGTAAACTTGTATAGATTTACCTTTAATCAGCTCTCTCTTTGAATATGATTAAAATATTTATTTGACTGCATATTGTAAATATTTGACTTTATTTTGTTATGTTCATTTAGATAGCTGCAAGAATATCAAATAAGCAAGTGTCTACAAAGTACATGTAAATCCTTAAAAAGTTTGTATATATGTGAGTCTGTCAATTTGTAAGAAATTATTTTGTGCAGAAATACTAAATTCTTAGAATTTCTTAATCGGTTAGATTTATTTACGGTGCTTTCTTACCACTATCCTGCATGCTTTCACTAATGTTCAGGTTTTTTATAATATTTGTATTATGTGCATGGCAGCACAATAAAATACTGTCAAGATGAATTATTGCCCCATAGACTTTACAAAGTAATTATTTGATCAAGGTCTTGAAAAGGTCAAACTGGAACACTGCATGCATACTCATAGGCTTATTGAGGCACGGGGAGAAACTGGAAAGGAAATTACACTTTCATATGCAGAGTGGGCGATGTTTTTGAGACAATACTGTTATGGCTAAACTAGGATGAGATAAAAAAAAAAAGAAGGGGTACGCATGCTTACATATTGTATTTATTTTTATTAACAGTATGATTTTATTAACAAAATGTTTACAATTTTGCAAAAAGACAGAAGTATAATTGGAGAACAATCATTGTATGTGCACCACCTATGACATATTTTCTAATGCAAATGAAGACTTCATGAAACATTAGTAGTGTTGAGCGACAGCATAGGCAATATTCGAATTCGCGATATTTCGCGAATTATTCTACTAATATTCGATTCTATATTTGTGAATATATATTCGCAATCCATGCCCATAAGCATCCCAATGCATATATTCGCGATTGCCAATATCCGTCGGCATATTCGCGAAATTTCGGAATTCTTGAATAGCCGATAGTCACCGAATATATTCGAAATTCGAATATTCGAGCTCAACACTAAACATTAGATGTCACTGGGAATTCATGATAACCTACGAATTCATAAGCCATAGAATATTTTTTAAAACATTGTCTTTTTGTAAAATCTTAACTAAAACACTTTATCATTATTTATGAAGACATACATTTTTTTGCCATATTTGGTCGCTTTTTACTTAAATATGGCTTACCATATTTTTTATACTATAAAATACACTTTATTACCATTAAAATCAATTAGGAAGTTTCCCTGTGCCTTATGGTATGTAAAAACATTTTTCTTTAGTCCCAACCATCCCGGGAGCAATAGCTCTGCATCCCAGGAGACAGAAATGTGTTCCATTTCCTCCAGTCAAGCCAAAAAGCCACTGCCAAGAAGAGATCTTATCTGCATTAGCACTAGCACTACCCATTCTCTGAACACACTGACCAACTCATGGTCACACACACTGGCCAACAATTAGATAGCATGCATTGTGTATTTACATTAACATTCTGCATTGCATGAATACATTTTGTGACAAAGACTTATATCTCCTCCCATATGTAAATAGCTACTTGTGGGTAAGTTGTTTAGTGCCAGATTGTAAAATGTGTCTATTTATAAGTTGATCAGTGTGTTCAAAGAATGGGTACTGCTAGTGTATAAACACATGCTAAGGTTGGCTTTGGCCTTTTGGCTGGATGAATATAGAGTGAATACTGCATGGTCTAGTCCTGCCTACTTTTTTTCTCTAATTATCTGTCTAAAACTTTGTATGTGTCTTATAGTCTGAAAAATATGGTATGTTGTGTTTGGATGCTTTATATCAGGGGTGGGAAAATGCCTTGACTCGTGGATCTCAATGAATTTTAAATTAGAAATTAAATGAAGCAGATTGGTTGATACATTTTCTGTACTGCTTTTAAAAATAATAATGCTGCCAGGGGGGTTATAAAAAGGAAAAATATGTAGAAAAGAAATATATTTCAAAAAGGAGCTTTGGATTGTAAAGGTAAACATTATTTTGCAGACATTGACAAACTACAGCCTCTTGGAGGAGACCACAGAAATCATATCCTAACAACTATTTCCACTTGCAGGATATGAGAAGGTTTGAGCCAAAGCATTTTGACATGAAGGTGACAAAGGGCCGGATTAAAATACTAAACAAGCTGGAAATGGCTATAGTTTGCCCATGTCTGCTCTAGAATAATGTTAGCTTTGTAAAGTAAATATGCTCTACTCCTTTCGTAGCTGTATTCACCATACTGGGCTACAATACATTTCAACAATACTGGGCAAAGATTTTGTTGATAATTTAAGTACTGTTTTAGTTTATAACCTTACCAAGGATGTCAGTCCAGATTTTTTTTACATTTCTTTTAACATTTTTTTAAATCAACAATAAAACAATACTCAAGGAAAAAAATAACAGATAAACATAAATAGATGAAATAATATTTACCGTACTTTTCAGCATATAAGACGCACTTTTTCACCCCCAAAATTGGGGGCAAAAAAGTGTCTGTGTCTTATATGCTGAATGCGCAACCCCCGTGGCCACTCGGCTACCGGTGGTCGCACCTTGGCTTCCCATCAGCTCTCCCGGCAAATGCAGTGCAATTTCTACAAGATGGTTAAGATAAGTGCATTGTTAAAACATGAATCTCCTAAATGTTAGTGTATCTTAATATAAGCATAACAAATCAATACCAGGGATTTTCAGGCCATTGTAGACTTTATCCACAAGTGGTAAATAAACCAAAAGGCTCAATCTTCACAATATAAAAAGTGCAACTTTCCATTTAGTTTTTGCAGAGCATTTTAGTTATAAATGTCCCTCAACCTAAACTAGTTATTTTGGAGATATGGAGCTATGGAGATAGGCCGTTGTTTTAGAATAACATAACAGACTAACTACTATAGAATATGAACTTCATACATGGTGGCTTCAGTTAGATCTCCGAGAATAATTGTAAATTTTTTCGTGTCATTGGAGAAGAGAACAGTTCATGTTAAAAAATAGCTTTGCCTTCCTTGTTGCCTTTCTTTTGAAAATCATAAATTTTTTTAGGTTCAAATGCATATTGTTGTTTATTATAAAAATATTTTATGTGCTTTGAATTCACATATCTTTTAGACATCCTTTTAGTCATACATATGTATTCGTTGTGTGTGGTCATTGCTTGTAACCATTTTTACTTGTTTAAAAAGAATCCAGTAATTTACATGAAACAATTTATATGATAAGTGGAAGCTGGAAGACTGTACATGAATGGAGTTAATTGTTCAGTAGCTATTACACGTATTTCATTGCTCATAAAAGGACAGAGCAGCTTGATCTGGTCTACTCCATTAAATGTACTTAAATATTTGGCCAAGGAAATCCAACAAAAAATGTCCCATAGGGATAACTGTTAATTTATGTGTATAGCAGCTGTTACACAAATATACTCTGAATGGAACAATTTCAATAACTGTTTCTGGATTCTAACATTGATTTCCCCCACTGGGATAAAGCAAGGGTTCTTAGTACTCTTTACTTTTATAAATATTTTTTAGACCATGTAAAGTAAATTCGTAACTAAATCTTTATTTTCAATTTAATGTCTTGAGATGGAGAGGATTAGAATGGCTAAAAAGGCAGACTGGTCTTGCAAGTATATACAATTTAGTAGAGTCATCTTATTGGAAAAAGTATTACATCCACTTAAATAGGAGAGGAGGAAGGAGAGGAAAAGCAGACATATGCCAATCAAGTTTGACTTAAAAAAAACATCCTTACAGACCCTAGCTGACCTACAGGAAGGCAAAGAAGGCAGTGTGTAGTTTAAAAATAACTAAAGGATAATTTATTGTTAGTGAAAAAGTTATATATATATATAACATTATTGTGTATAACTTAATATAGCCAAATAAGTCTACTCCTTTAGGCTTTATTTGCAATTATATCTTTCTAGTGATGGTTTTAAATAAAAAAGATAAATTCACCTGAAGTGAGCAAACAGAGGATGTCACATTCTCTGTTTCCCTATAGAAAAAAAAAGTTTAATGTGTTTATATTATGTGTTTATAATGTGTATAAATACATTAAAATGTTTGTGAATTATTGTTTTTATTGATAAAGTATATTTTGTATGCTCAATCCAAATTGTCACTCCCATTTCTATGAAGAAGCATAGCCTCTGGCATGTTGCTTTGATTATTTAAATATTTGACAGTTGCTTTTGTTGATTTCTGGTACCTGCATTAGAAATGGTTGATTTTTTTTTTTTTTAGTATTCAACCATTTTGACGATTTTGAAATAATTGCAAAGCCCCTGAACATGGTATCATCACCAAACTTGCTGGAGATGTAGAAAAGGGTTGGGGTATACTACAAAAAAAAAAAATTAAAGTTTTTGCACAAATGAAGTTCAAAGTCAAGTCAAAAATTTCAAAAATTGGAATTTCAACTTTGATTTTGAACTTAATTTATGCAAAAACTGCATCTGCTAGAGCAAAACTTTTTTCTCACATATTCCCACAACCCTTTTCTACATCTCCACAATTTTGGTAATGATACCATTTTCAGAGGCTTTGCAATCAGCTCTCAAAAAATGTGATCATCTTTAAACAGCATTAGTATAATATTATAGTTTCAGAGTAGTTGCAGTCTGCTGTTATAATAAAGGTTATGCCAGCAACTTTCATAAATAAATACAAAGAAAGTTTGGAGTTTATGTGCGATTGTCCATACTTATAATTTTGTGTATATATGTGAATCTCAAACACTAAGTCTGAATAAGAGATCTGAGATGTCCCAAAAGTTTGTATCTTCAGTTGGCCAATAAGCGGCATCACTTGAACTCCAAGCATTCTGTAATTAATATGAAGAAACCATTTCAAGGTTTTGGTATGTCTCAGATCCCTTATTCAGGATTAAGGCCGAAGTAGGGATCTGAGACATCCCGAAAGCTTTCTTCTCTAATGACTTTAGATTGCTAATAAACTATCACTTGAACTCCAAGCATTCTGTAATTAATATGAAGAAAACATTTCAAGGTTTTGGTATGTCTCAGATCCCTTATTCAGGATTAAGCCCGAAGTAGGGATCTGAGACATCCCGAAAGCTTTCTTCTCTAATGACTTTAGATTGCTAATAAACTATCACTTGAACTCCAAACTTTCTGTATTCATTTATGGCTAACATGGTACACACACTATTGCTGAAATTGTCAATAAAACTCTGTCAATAATGTTTTGGGTAACAGATATCATATAATTGGACAAATATATGACATTTATATATTTGCCTTAGCTGCATTGGCAACCAAGTGGCTACCAAGGCTGCTATATAAAATATAATAGGTATTTTGGACTGCCTTTTACCTGCCTGTTGGTTTTGACATTTCTGCCACTGACTAAAAGTTATACTGATTAAGGTTATATGGTTTACACAGTTAAAAAAAATGCCCCCCCCCTCTTCCCCATTAAGCCAGCATTAGAAATATTTTCTGTTACAGTTTTCACAAAATCAGCTATTTGTATTTATTGGAGCAATGTCCAATAAAGATACCTGAAGGTAGTCAGATGTGAAGTCACATTGCAACCTACCTTAGAGTTTATTATCAACTGTTCCACCTCATTGTGTAAGAATATTGTTTCTCCTGGTACAGATAGAAGTATAATGTTGTTTTGAACAACAAAATTTTTGTTAGCAATGATGAATGTCAGCTATGTTCAAATAATATATATGTTGTTGCTAGACACAAGTCACAATCTGACGCTTTTATATTAGAGAAGTAGATGGTTGGGGAGATGAAATATTTAAATATATAACTGTCATTGTTAAAAAAATAAATTTTGCATTTCAATTTACTACTACAGTATCTAACAAACTTATCAGCAATAAGACATGATAAATAAATTTATTTTTATTGTAAATTGATTTCAGTGTCAGTCACTGTCAAGCATATATTTTCTCTATGATGTGCTGCTAGAGCAGAAAATGTCAAGTCAAATATGCTAATTTAACTATTTATAATATCCATTGTGTAGGGTTTGAAGTAAATGTTGTGTTCATACAAATATTTAAAGCGGTTCTAAACTCAAAATAAAAAGACACATACATTAAATAGACATATTACTCACCTGTCAGCAGTTTACATCTGGGAAAACTTCTTAAAAAAAACCAAACAAACATACTTACCTTCCATTTCATTCCTGGCACCAGCAGGTTTAGTACTGATGAACAAAAGCCACTTCTACCCATTCTTCACACTCTCTAGAGATGACCCCCCCAGCAGGGGCGGTCCTAAGCCAATCAGTGCCCTGGGCAAGCACCCCCCCACGGAGAGCTGGAAGGTTGTGACCGCATCCACCACCACCCCCAGCACTACTCCAGATACAAGCGCCTCTCTCTGCTGCCAGAGATCTTGGGGGAGGGTTGCGGTTGCAATGATGAGAGGTGCTCATGTTCTAAGTGTTCTTGGGGATGTATCTCGCTGCACCTCAGGGCAACGTCACAGAATGGCAGCGATCTCCCCAATATTTGGCAACGCTGCTGACAATAGTGCAAAGTGGTAGGCACGAGCTTAAAGCACTGAAAACAACTACATTATGCAGGAAATCCTAAGCAAAGATGTAATATATTGCAACTTAAACTTTGTTATACAAAAAGAACATATTTTTGTTTCATGAAAACTCCTTACTTGCTCACTGCATGTCTGCTTCAAAATCAGATTACTCAAACAGACAGCAACACTAGCTTTCTTCCAAGATCTACTAGAGATGGTCGCCCAGTGTCAAGTAGTTTATTTGGGAGTTAATTGCTAATCCTTTAACCTCCCTAGCGCACTGCTGAAGTCCAGATTTCTGTACCAAAAGTGCACCATAGACTTCAATAGTAAATTGTTCTTTATGTTGTAGGTCTGTAACTTCCCAAAATATGTCCGTACAAGGGTCTAATAGACATCATAAGTATAATAATGTTTGAAACAAACAATTATGTAAAATAAAAAAATGTATATTTTTTATAAAATGTATGAGGAGAATCTCGCCCAAATAAAGTCTCTGGTGCCCCAGATGTGCCCATTTGCAGTTAACCCTCTCTAACCTGGTGTGATGGATGTGGTAAAATAAATTTTTTATTTTGTCGATATTTTTTTACATAGCAGCTCATTGAGAGCAGTTTTCTACATAGAAAACGGCTTTCGTGCAATCTACTTTCAAGTTTCCCGCCGCCTCCCCGATGTGACGTCATCATGTCACTTGGAGGGGGGGGGGGGATGAGCCGGAGGATCAAGCAGCCATGTCGCATCGTGGTTACCGGGACAGTGCAAAACAGTAAGTATGCGCTGTCGGAGCCCCAATGTTCACTGGCACCATCTCATCCAGTGCGATAGTGGGAGTAGCAGCTCTGGACGAGATGGTGCCGTCCCGAACGCTAGGGCAGTTTAACAAGATATTGTCACCAAAATGTTGAAAAGAGGTATGTGAATATAAATAAAAACATTTTTGTTCATGTAGTTTTTGTATACATTTAGCTAGTTAAGTCAAAATTTTTACTCTAAAGTTTAAATCATTTATGATCAAACTACACTAGCAGCAATTTGGTGATAAAAACATGTTCATGAGCTTTACAATTAACACCAAAAGTCAGCTAGTTGAAATGTAAAATAAAATTGACAATCTGTAAAATCTGACAATTTTTTTAACATGAAGCAAAATACACTGACAAATAAAAATATGGGCTGGAGTTTCAGTTTAATATTTTATGAATGCAGAAAAAAGTATAGTTTGTATATATCCATATTCTCCTATGAATCAATATTAAATAATTGATAGACAGAAGAAATGAACAATGGACATTTAAATGTTATCTAAATGCTCTATATACATCCTATTACATAAAAGAAACATTTCTACTGTATCTGGTGTGCTTGTAACCCAGGCCCTTGTCAACTTGTCACTGCAAGGTTATGTGACAAAAGTCAGTACATCAAAGCTGACATTATAAGCCTTTCTTTAAATAAGCACAAAGCACTTTACAGCAAGCATTGTTTGGTACAGAGCCTTAGGCTTTATGTGAGTTTGGAACAGGACTGTGAGGATTTGGCTGGAGTACTATGGCCGAATATTGTATGTATGTTATTTTAGTGTTTTATTTGGTGTTACATTTTAGGTAAAATGTTTATTTTTTCTAAGTCAATAAATAAAATTATATATACATATATTGTGCAATTATTTTAATGTTTTAAGAAATGTAAAATGTTACATAACTTGTGCATAATAAAATAAGTTCCTGACAAATGCTAGTTACTATGCATCTTTACCCAATGACAAGATAATTACATCTAAAGGCTGCCATACACGGCACGGATTCGTGCCGGATTCCGGCGCGATGGATTCCGGGCACGTGCACGCGGATCCATCGTGCCGGAATCCTCTGCAGCCCACCTTGCCCGTCCGACCGCATCCGATGGATCGGGGGCACAGAATCGGATCCGAGGAAGAACCAACCTGTTGGTCTTTTCAGGTCCGATTCTGCTCTGATCAGGGGGCGTTGCGGTCAGGGAGCCGATCCATGGGACACGGATCCGGCCGTGCAAGGTGGGCTGCCACAATCGGATTCCCTAATTGGCTGATCGTTCTCACCTGTGGATGCCGGCGGAATCGCCGGAATCCATCGGTGCTGAATCGATCAGCCAGGGAATCCATGCAGTGTATGGCTAGCTTAACTCTCCCTTAGGCCGGCCATAGATGCTTCAATTCGCTGCAGATCGAACGCCATGCAAATTTGTGTCAAAAATCGGACAAATTAAGCCATGAATTGAAGCCATCCACCTGGAATAACCAATCCTGGGCATTCTAAAGATCGAACGACCAAAGAACGGACATGTCCGTTTTCTTTGGTGGACGAGTCCCCATCAAAAGTATATGCAGACAGACAAAGGGTGCGCGCCAATTCTCGGAATGACAAGCTGCGCGTGCTGATGCCATCACGTGCGAAATCAGCCGCGCACTGTGCCGCCTATGGCCAGCTTTAGAGATCACTCTCTAAAAAAATAGATTTTAAGTTAGTAGCAGTACTCTTTGCGGACACTTTGAATTCATTCTTCATGGGATACTCAAAGTACTTGTATGAAT
Source organism: Ptychadena robeensis (assembly GCA_036250615.1). NCBI lineage: Eukaryota > Metazoa > Chordata > Amphibia > Anura > Ptychadenidae > Ptychadena > Ptychadena robeensis. The sequence continues at coordinate 35,168,172 of CM070036.1, read as the reverse complement.
AATAAAACATAAAAAAATGCAACAAAAGCATGCTGTGGGTTCAAGCTCACATACATGCAATTAATAATGTCTCCTGATAAATAGCTGAATGTTTTACTACTAAAGTGTCTTGTGATTAAATCAGATATGGCAAACCTACCTACATGCTTAATACAGTGTCTTCCTGTGCTAGAACTGCCCCAACATTTGGAGGAAAAGCCCTCCTCTCTATACAAGCTCTCATTTCCTGTAGTAAATGTCCCCAAATCATGTATGCAGTTTACTTGGTGCATGTGCATACCAGAAACAGTCATTTAGAGATGCACAAGCAGCAGTTTTATATAAAGGGCTCAATAGAATCCCAATGGCCAAAGCCACTGCAATACAAAAAATGTCTGGTTCACATATTAGGGCAGCTTTTTTAGAAAGAATGAATCCTGTACATGTGAAGGAACTATATATTACTATTGTAATATTAGTGTATGTACATTATTTAAGGTTAATACCTGAGGGTTTAGTGATCCTTTGAGGTTACATCCCAGACTACTGGTTTCAGTTACAGTGTTAAGATTTGAATGGCATGCACTTGGTAAATCAAAGCTTGTATATGCTGAGCCCAGTCAATGAAGCTCCAGATGCACATTTTTTTTGCTGAGGTTAATGCTAGAGGTCTGCAGGTCTGTCAACAAAACATTGATGACAATACTAGTTCTAAAATGTTCTTAGACAGTTTTATAAGTAAAAGTTATTCCAATTATTAACTGCCCTAGGAGTCGGGACGGCACTATCTCGTCCAGTGCTGCTACTCCTACATCGGGGCTCCGGGAGCACATACTTACAGTTTTGTGCTGTCCCGGTGGGACATGCTGCCAGCATGCTCCGTCTCTTCTTCCCCACCCCCTCCGAGTGACGTGATGATGTCACATCGGGGAGGCGACGGGAAATTCAAACAGTAAATTGCAGGAAAGCAGTTTTCTATGAAGAATACTGCTCTCAATGTGCAAATATGTAATAAACATCGCCCAAATAAAGTCTCTGGTTCCCCAGATGTACCCATTTGCAGTAACCCACTCTTCCCTAGTGTGATTTCATCACACCAGGTTAGAGAGGGTTAACTGCAAATGGGCACATCTGGGGCACCAGAGACTTTATTTGGACGAGATTTAGTACATAGCAGCATAGCTTTGTGCCCTGATTTTTGTGTTTTTTTCATTATTTTAATAAAAATGTTTTCTTTTTTTATTTTACATAATTGTGTGTTTCAAACATTATTATATTCAGGATGTCTATTAGACCCTTGTATGAACAGATTTTGGTAAGTTACAGGCCTACAACATAAAGAAAAATTTACCATTGAAGTCTATGGTGTGCTTTTGGTACAGAAATCTGGACCTCAGCAGTGCGCTAGGGAGGTTAAGACATGAGTAGATGGTCGAAATGGTCAAAATTTTTAAATAGCTGACTTTGTGAGCTGATTGCAAAGCCTCTAAAAATAATATCATCACCAAAATTGCTGGTGATGTAGAAAAGGGTTGTGAGAAAATTTGAAAAAAAAAGTTTTGCTCTAGCACATGTCATTTTACATAAATTAAGTCCAGAATCAAAGTCAAAATTTCTTTTTGTAGTATACCCTCAACCCTTCTCTACATCTCTATCAAGTTTGGCGAGGATACCATGCTCAAGGGCTTTTAATTTGAATTTGTCTAAATGGTTGAATTTTTTTAATTCTCTAGACATTAGTAAGCTTAGTTCTAGGGCAGAGAAGTCCTGTAGCGTAAATATATATGGTGCTTTTTAAGAAATGAATGCCCCAGATATCTTTTATTTGACATTTGATTTTATATGTTATATTATTATGATTTTAATTAAAGTAAAACTTTGTTTCCTTATTTCCATTTTTATATTTGATAAGAAGCAAAAACATTCTCAATTGTAGACATATTTTCAATAAATCAATCCAGTGACTTTGTCCAAGTTTACATTTTGGGGGGGTTTGTGTTAGACACCTGTTCTAGGGTAGGCTAACAAGAGCTTTGCATTCCTACAAAAACTTTTCTAGCAAACTTTATTATATCTTACATTTTAACTTAATCACTTAATACATGATACCTACTGAGTTATAACCTACAGAATATTAACCAATTTCTTGAGCCTTATGGCAGGATCAACAAGGATAGTATTACTAAATACGACTTCTCCAAATCTGCGAAACAGTTTTTGGCTCATATCCTATCCGCTGCCAAATGCTTGATTGCTTTACCGTGGAAACAATGCTCTGCTCCCTCTATATCAGAAAACCACTAAAAATTTAATAAAGTATGGGATCCTGGCTGATTACCCTACCCAACACCCCTTTTACCACCTAAATCCCCCTGCAGAGTTCTAGTTGGCATTCTTTTTGTTTCCTGGTTAGTTTTTTCTTCTTCTCTTTTCATTTTCCTTTCCTCTTTCTGTTTAACCTCCCTAGCGCAATGCTGAGGTCCAGATATCTGTACCAAAAGTGCACCATAGCCTTCAATTAAAAATATAGAGGTTTCTGCACCCTTGCGTATACCTGCCTGGGTGTATAAACCAAAAAATGGGTACCCTCAGACACTTGGGAAGGTTGTGAAGAACTCTACTAAAAAGGCATAATTTTATTTGTACATGATCATAACATAAATAACATAATTGAATTGGATTAAAATCATTACAATATTGTTTTTTATCAGAAAGTGCATAAGAGGCTATATATCGTGCAAAATGAAAATAAAATGTGGTATACAACGCGTTTCGCCCTTTACCACTATGGGCAACATCAGGATGTTCTCAATATTGCAGTCCAAGCATGTGTTGTAAAATAGGCAGCTGGGATGCACTAGAGGAGGAAGGATCGCCTTCAGACTAAATACATCTTAAGTTGTCTATACCTTCATGTCTCTTCCCAATCTGCTGGGTCACCAAACAAAGCTAGCCCCCTTTAAAAGGATGGGGGTTTGCTAGCATAAGTCAGGATTTTATAGAGGAAAGTCCTCTTTTGTCCACAAGGTTAAATATTAGGTCACACTATCCCGTTTAGAGATTTTGATTCCCGTTTGTTTTTTGTAGGTATTCAGTCATAGCTCGGTAAATGTCTGTTCAGAAAAGTACACAAAGTGTCTGTGTTGTTGCCCAAGTTAGTCCGTTCAGCTTCGCTCCTCACAGTCAGTCCTGTCCTTTACACCAGTGACACCATTAATAATGTTGTTTAAATTTTTCTTTATGTTGTAGGCCTGTAACTTCCCAAAATATGTCCGTACAAGGGTCTAATAGACATCCTGAATATAATAATGTTTGAAACTAACAATTTTGTAAAATAAAAATTATTTGTTTAAATAAAATTAATAAGAAAACACAAAACTCAGGGCACAAAGCTATGCTTCTATGTACTAAATCTCACCCAAATAAAGTCTCTGGTACCCCAGATGTGCCCATTTGCAGTTAACCCTCTCTAACCTGGTGTGATGGATGTGGTAAAATCAAGACTCTTTATTTTGGCGATATTTAGTACATAGAAGGACTTTGAAATCCGTTTTCTACATAGAAAACTGATTTCATGCAATGTACTTTTAAATTTCCCGCCGCCTCCCCGGTGTGACGTCATCACATCACTCGGAGGGGGGGAGGGAAGATGCTGGAGGATCCAGCCAGCATGTCACATCGGGGACACCGGGACAGTGCAAAACTGTAAGTATGCGCTGCCGGCGCCCCGATGTTCACTGGACGGCACCATCTCGTCCAGTGCTATAGTAGGAGTAGCAGCGCTGAATGAGATGGTGCCGTCCCGACTGCTAGGGCGGTTAATAATGATAATTTGTGTATGGTTTACTATGCATCCACATGATTTATTGTGTTTTTTACTGGCACTGCTGTTTGTACTTTCTAGGCTCTAGCGTGCTCAACTGTATTTACCATGCAATTCACTTTGGTTATCCATTCGTTTTTTACTTGACATCTCTTTACCTATATTACTGGTTTTGTTTACTGTTTATGGATATCTTTTATTTCTCTTAAAATTCTTTAATTAATAAACAGTTATACAAAAAATTTTAATTAAATCCATAATTTTTAAGTGTACATGAGATTTAGGTTATTGGGTTTACATCTTTTAAACAAATCCATTACAGTATACTCAGAATGAATATCATTTATAAAATAGCTAAAGGTATTTCTAAGTTCTAAGAACTTGTTTATCAAACTGACTTTGAACATATTTAAAGTTTTTATTATGAAAATCATCATCATACAAAGAGTTCTTGGGGACATTGCAGACCATTATATGAATTGTTCTTGACATTGTTCAATGATGCATTTACAACATTTCATATGACTACTAGTGTGTGTTGTCCTGTTAATCACTGGGTCATTAACCTTACCAATGTCAATATCTTTTTGCTACCTATTTGAACATATCATTTCTGCCTTGGGTGAAAAGATAATAACATTTCAGATGGGGAAATAACTTATTGCATTATTAGGATCACAAGTACTGTATCCAGATTCAGATTTACAAAGTGCTCTGGGCTCAAAAAGATTGACCTTCCTATAAATTTATTTCTGAAAATTATAAACCGGCTAGTGAGCACAGGCAAAAAAAGAGTGAGAAAAGGGAACACATGTGTTTTAAATTATGCAGGTGGAAGAAAAGGTGAAGGTTACAAATAATACACACATGGTAATTATATGGTACTGAGACATAAGGCTCTCTGGCTGTACAATATATTGTTTCATCATGTGCAGCTCTTTCCAATCCATGTTTTATGCATGTGACCCAATTCAAAATCACATTCAAAAATACATTTTTCACTCATTCTGATCACTTGTAGGCTTTCAGAACTATGATATTACATTTTTAATATATATTACAGGAAAAAAGATGCAAGCCTCACAGAAACCACCTAGGTAATTCATTATGAAAGCCTCAATATGTCTGTCACAAACCGTAATACATAATGAGGCAAAAAACAATGTATAAAATAAGTAGTACTAAACAAATAGATCTGCTCAGAGTAGGATTTGCATTGTAGCTGGTAAAATGCTGAAGAATTTGAGATATTTATGGGAACTCAATGCCAAAAGATTCGCTCATCCATACGTCACAATTAGTTGTTTGGCAATTAAAATAGTTAACTACAAAAAAATCGCAGGCATTATCCCTCTCCAATTATCGATTTAACTATAAATTGGCAACTTTTACATTGCATCTAAACATTTCCACTTTGAAATCATAATTATTGGTTTCTTGTAATGTTGCAATGCGTAACTACTGGGCACATTTTGGATAGTATAGTGTTAGTGCTTTTAATACTCTTGTATTGGAAATGGTACTTTAGCCCAGCCAACAATGATTAAGGAGGGTACTGTGCCATTACTGTGCTATGCTAAAACTAAGATGGTTCAATTTTTTGCCCCAGACAAATACACTGACACTGATGCTGACACTCCACAAGAGTATTGGTAAAAGTGTACCAATACTGCTATGGGGCTAACCAATTTTTTAATCATCTCCCATTTAAGTAAAAAAAATGGAACTGTCTTAGTTTTTTCTCCCCAGAAATTTGTATAAAGCTTTTTAGTGAAAACCAAATATTTACTGTTAGTTGTGTTGATCATTTTAATTTTGCAAAATTTTATTTTCATATTTCTAAACTTGGTTTAACCTTTCTAGCGGTTGAAACAAACCCAGCTCGTCCGCTGTTTGAGTTTGTTGCAACCGCTAATTGGAGCGGAGATTGGGAAATGTGTGTTAATTCTCTATAATGCCGAAGGCAGGGGGGTCACACCATAGATCTCCATGTTAATGGAGGGGTGTCAGTTTTCCAGCCCCCAGATGTGGACAGGGGCGGGGGGAGGGCGGTGAAATTTAAGCAGAGTACTATGTTCTTTGCTGTGTTCACCCATACTCTGCCGTTAAAACTGCTGCGGTATGAGTATGAGTATGGAAATGGATGTTCTATCCAATCTGTTTATTAGAGAATTTCTGATTATATTTTTGTGTATATGTTGACTCAAATGATCCATGAGAATCAATATGCAGCATAGGGCAAATATTTTGAATGGCATTTTCAAAACTATCATGCTTGAAGGAAAGTTTTTAGGCTCATCAAGTACTATCAGAGAAAATCTACATACAGAATTCCATGCACATATTTCCAGTTGTTAATCAAATAACAGTCCAAAATCAAATGCCAGAGATGTTTGATTGCACATATTCCTTAATAGGTAGTAAAAGCAAAACAAATATAGGACCAATTAAAGTTAAACCCAGTGGCTTGAACTTTAAAGACAATGTTAGAAAAATAATGTTGTCTAAGGTTCATTATCTACATTAAACAAACAATAAAACAAAATAAATTACCTTCTTAATTTGCCCAGCATCACTACCTAAATTAAACAATTATTGTTTCATTTTCAGATGTCAAGGAAGGTAATTTGCACTGCATGATATTTCTTAGCAGCACAAAAAAAAGTTAATTCTATTTAACTACTCAATCCATAATTAGTAGAAAATGAAATATCATGTTTGAAGTTAAAAGTCAAACAGAGCAGCTCATTTATGATATATATATTCATTATTTACATTCTGTGCAATTTCAGTTACAAAACTTAAAAGGGAAAATGCCTGAAAAAGCACTATAATAGTTAATTATACTTAACTTACTGTACATAGAAAATTCTTTTTTTCAGCTCTGTCTTTTAGATGGGTTTTAAGGTTTCCTTGTCTCCTATTGAACATGATACAGTACAAGGTCTAATGGGTAAAGAGACCCTTTCTTCCCTCCCTGTGCTCCAAAGCAGGGGTCAAAGTCACCCAGAAGAGGCAGGCAAAAAAAGGGTTACATCCAAGTAGGTTTCAGGGCAGGTGGCAAACAGAATGGTCAAGAACAACGTACAGGTCAGAAATCCAAATGACAGTAACAAAGTGCCCCCTGCAGTTATAATACACTATTATGGGTAGGAAGTTATACAGGCTTGGTTATGGTTGTCAAGGAGGGAAGGTGGGAAGGCACATGAGATCTCCCTATACTAGCAGGATGTTGACATGCAATGAATTATCATTCAGAAGCTGCAGTGACAACAGGTAACAACAAGGGTTATATCTGTGCAATCCACCTTATCAGGTGGACTGCACGGTGAGGATAGAAGAAGATGCAGGAGCGTGCCAGCAAACCCAATATATGCCAGGGTCCCATGGTCCTAACAGCTTCTCAACATTCTCCCTTTACAATGCAGAGCCATAATATTGTTGTTGTTTTTAATTTACATAACTGCTCCATAACACTGTTCATAGCAGCTTGTCTTTTTCACAGGGTACTTGGGTTTAGATTAAAAAAAAATACAAATGTAACCTTGGGGGCCATTCAACTGGCCCACAACAACCAATCCACTTTCCAGGAAATTGTTCATCTAGGAATGCTCGGACCTGACACCCATGATATTGTGGTGCACCATATTGCTGGAAAAACACAGGGAACGTGCCAGCTTCAGTGCATAAAGAGGGAAACACATCATCATGTAGCAATTTCAAGGTCTCCTGATCTGACCATCTTTGACTTTTATCTTTGGGGTCATCTGAAGGCAATTGTCTATGCTGTGAATATACGAGATCTGCAGCACCTGAAACTACGGATACTGGAAGCCTGCGCTAGCATTTCTCCTGTTATCAGTGTGTGAAGAGTGGAGGAAGAGGGTTACATTGACAATCCAACACAATGGGCAGCACATTGAACACATTTTAGGACAAAACTTGTAACTAACTCATGAAAGAAAAAAGTTATGTTACAATAGTGATGGCGCGAACATGGAATTTGCTGTTCGGCGAACCGGCGGAACGCGAACCTCAAAAGCAAATGTTCCGCGAACCCCCCCGCGAACCCCCTAGAGCCTTCAATCTTCAATGGGGCATGCAGAGGCGAACATTAAAAACAAAGGGACCCTTTTGTCCACATAGTGTTGGGAAAGTTATTTCAAGGGGTCTAAACACCTGGACAATGACATGACATAGGGATCCATGGCGAACTCCCAGATTTTTTTTTCACGCATAAATCCGCCGAAATTTCTCAATGATAGTCAAGGGGAGCTGGAGAGCCCAGACATGGTTGGTAATGCCTGTGGAATTCCCCTGAACCTGTGAGACCTGCTTCCACGTTGCTACAGCTTAAAAGGTAATTAATTTATGGAGGAACTGGTGGAGATGGACGTGTGGAGGACCTGGGGATTGTCATATTGCAGACCGGTGGGAGGGTCAGTGGGAGGACACGGGGTGGAGAGTGGTGCGGTAGTTGATGCGACTGGTGGGATGCAGTGGAGACACTGTGGTAGTGGAGTGTGGAGACACGGGGATGACTGTGGGGAGGGACAGCGGGTGGAAATTGAGTGTGGAGGAACTGGTGGAGATGGACAGTGTGGAGGACACTGTGTGATGTCAGTGTGGGGACACTGGGGAGATGGATATCTCCCCATGGATGATGGATGGGATATTCAGTGAAGACTGATATCAGACGAAACCTAGCTATGGCTTTCCCTATAGCAGCAGCAGCACAGCAGCAGCAGCAGCTCTCTTTCCTAACTATCTACTCCTTCTTCAGAGCAGAATGTGGAGGCGTCTGTACTTGATAGTTTATAGGGGGGTGAGGGTCTGTGAGTGAGGGGTGCTCATTGGCTGGATTATGTCTGCTGACTGTGACTCACAGGGGTCAAAGTTTCTGCAATGTTAAAAGATAGGTTCGAACTCGCCATATGTTCGCGAACATGGGCGAACGCGAACATGTGATGTTCGCCGCGGATAGTTCTCCGGCGAACAGTTCGCGCCATCACTAATTAAAACCAAACACACCACTGTTTTCTTGTGAAATTCCCAATAAGTTTTATGTGTCACATGACCCTCTTCCTATTAAAAAAACAAAAGTTGGATTCAAAATGGCTGACTTCAAAATGGCCGCCATGGTCACCTCCCACATATACTAATGTGCTACAAAGAGGAACTTAATATCACCAACTATACCCATTTTATTAAGGTGTATCCATATAAATGGCCCACCCTGTACCCTGTTTTATGGTAGGATTAGAAGTAATGGAGCGATTGGTAACTTCAGTAGCCTTAATAAAAACAACATTAATAAAAAAAATACCACATGGAATTCAATGTAAATAATGCAAATGATAATTATAAAAAATATGTGTCATTACAATTGGTAATGGGTAATAGTGGTATAAAATAATATAATATAATAATAGCAAAAGCAGTAGTTGTAATAAAATAGGACTTATTTTTGCCATATGAAGCATGATGGCAATATTAAAGGAAATACAACATGTTATATTCTAAATTCAGAATAAGATCTGAACAGACATTTTCAGATTAAAGGCTGAATATTAAATGAATGTATAATTTAAAGAATGGCTTAATACATTTTGTTTTGACATAATTCATCTTTATTGATCCATGATTAGCATTTTAATTATTTATTGGTGTTTGTTTATTATTTAAAGGAAAATTACATCACCTATTTAATGTTCAGACTTTAAGTGTTATTTCAAACAGTAAATAATAAGAAATAATAAGAAAACACACACATTTATATACTGTAGGTGTAATTGATGTACAATTGCTACTGGCAATGTTTCATGTTTTGTCTGTATTATTTGTTATGCTTTACTGAAACAATGACATAAGCTGAAATCTGACACATAGCTATGTTCTCCCATATGCAACCCCAAGGAATAGAAAAGTCTAGGTTACCAAAAACAATTCCTAAAGAATTACATTTTTATGTATCAACCATTCTTGGCCCTGCATTTTTGTGCCCCACCTATATTAAAGTGTTTATTAATGAATAAACATCAGCCGCATTTAACGTCTCCTTTCAAAATAGACTTATTGCAACAGAAATTATATGTTAGAGGTAAATTGTTGATTTATGACAATGCACAGTACTTATACGTGACTGTATCATCACCACAACTGTATGCGAATATTATCTTGTATCTGTGACATTCACTATTGTAATATTTGGAAAAAAAATTAATAAAATATATTATAAAAAAAAAAAGAAGGTAAATTTAATAAAACAAAAGATCTGGATAGCTGGTGCAGATAATGCTTCATGATAATGCAATTTAGTGTTGCAGTTGATATCTATAGGCATATGCAGTACATAGACCAGTGATGATGCACATTTTACATGTTTTAAGAGCATTCATTTATACTACTGAGATAATGCAAATGTTATTGACATGTGCAGGTTTGACCTGTAGTTATTTTCATTACAAATTGCATTTTAACTGTTGCAATAGACTTTTGCAATTATTTAATGGGAAAAACATTGTTTGAAGGGAACAAAGGTATACAGATACTTTGCTGAAAGTAGTTGTTATGACAATGTTATGAAGATGAGATCTCCCTCTCCAATACTGAACAACAATACACCAATGGTAACATTGAGCACCAAGGCAAACATTTATGAAGATATTTTAAGGTGCTGCTGCTTATCTAATAATAAAAAGGCCAATTGTCCAGCTAAAACAATGTAGTGTTGAGCGAGAATATTCGAAATTCAAATATATTTGGCGAATATCCGACAATATTTCGCGAATGTGCACTTGGATATTTGCAATGGTGAATATTTGTCATATCATGTTTCAACATTGTTTTCCAGCATACATTGCGCATATTTGTGCGCATTGCGAATGGATTCGCGCAATACGCACAGTGCTCATACTGGTTAAAATCACAGAATGAAGAAGAGAAGCTATGCGCGATTTAAGGGAATAGAATGCAGTCAAATCTAATTTTATTAATTCCGAATGTTCCTTTATATATTTGCGAAATTACGTGAACTCTAATATACCATATGCCGCTCAAAACTATAACAATGATCCCCTAATATTCCGAGACAACAAACGGTAGCACAAAGCCAATGCAATTTCTAGCCATTTGGGGGCCATATACAAATTCTTGCTTGGGGACCCCTTGTTGACCAGGGAGGGGTGGTGTTTTAGGTGCTATTGGTGGAGCTGTCGTCCGGGGG
>CM070036.1:35145266-35157135 GCA_036250615.1 Ptychadena robeensis | reverse complement strand
GTGCTGTTCAGATCTGCACGGGGCACGGGGAGGGGAAGCCGGATATGTGTGAGAGGGAGCGTGCCAGGGCCCCCCAGGGACCATGCATATTCGGCATAGCGGGAGAAACAGCCTTGCACAAACCAAATCTGAAAAAGCCCAAGAACAGTCAGAATTCCATATACTTTTTGCAAGATAGTAATTCAAAGAATGAAAGCAAGCAGGCTAGCAAGACATCCAAGTAATTATCATTTTATAATAGGAGAGATAAGCAAAGTTATTCTTACATATTTCCATAAAATTTAGATAATCTGATAATTTACTTAAGGAGTATCCCTTGTCACTTTGCTTGATAAACCTCTTTGCCGATTTATGCAAGGAAAGGAAGTTTATTAATGTACTTGCAACATATTTGTCTTTGGAAATTGATTGCATAACATGAACAGAGATTTACAAGGATAGGTCAGGGGTCAGCAATCCTTACTATTAAAAGAGCCATATTGCTCCTCTTTCACTGAAGAAAAATTGTCTGTAGCCACAAAACATAAGACATTCACGTTTGCAGGTGGTGCACTATGCCTTATAGCACAGTGCTTTACTCTATAGCACATTTTTTACATGCATATGGGAAGTATGCAAACCAAAGTGTGTAAAGTGTGAAAGAGCTCTCACCTGCTCCCTACCTCCTCTCTGACACAAAGTCTAAATTTTTTTTTCTTCATTTGGAGTAGCTGCATAGTCAAGGCTCCCCCTCTCCTGTCCTGTTCTAGACAAGTGTGTAGTGTGTTTTGTGAGATGGGTCTGGCAGGAGGATCTGTGACTGGGTGCCCTTTTGTATTACAACACCCTTACCTTCTCTAGGGACCCACATTTCTACCCTTATTTCTGCTGGTTAGCTTACTGCCATCTTGGCTGCTGGCAAACACTTTCTACCTTCACTCCTGTGCTCTTCCTTACAGAGTCTATGCTTTGGTGGGGGGAGGAGGGTTGCTAGCAGCCAGGAAGCTATAATAAGGAGGCTAAAAAGCCACATGAGGCTACAGAGGCGGAGGCTGCAGACCCCGGTTTAGGTGAAACTTTTTTTTTTTTATATATAAATTTCTTTATTATTATTTTCCAGTACAAAAAATTGGCACATACAGTATCTCTTATACATTTACATATACATATAACTCTCTTACATTTCCATTCATCCCTTTACATTGAAACCTCATTAGTAATTTTTTATAACTGTACGCGTGTTCTTACCCCCATTTATACACCTAGGTAAGTATCCCAAAAGGGCCCATGTTTCATAAAATTTCTCTAGTTTATCATTTAGACTTGCCGTAAGATATTCCATTGTTCTAACATCTGATACTTTTGTTATCAAGTCCCTGTATGATGGTGGATTATTTGATTTCCAATTCCTGGCTATCAGGCTACGTGCCGCTGTTAATATATGCTGTGTCATCTTTTTCTGTTTCTTATTTATATATTTTATGGTGGCCCTTAATACATGAGTTTTAATATTCATCTCAATAGTATATTCTACTACTTCTACCATCATTTTATTCACCATTTCCCAGGATTTACCTATACCTATACACGCCCAGAAGATATGTTCGATAGTTCCTTTCTGCCTTCTACATCTCCAACAATCCTCTGATGTTTGGGGGTATATTTTATGGAGCCTATCTGGTGTGTTATACCAGTGGTATATGATCTTATACATTATCTCTTTATGGAGTATGCATATTGATGTTTTACCCGCATTTCTCCATATCTCCTTCCACCCTTCTTCTGATATTTCTTCCCCTATTACTCTTTCCCATTTATTCATGTATGGGGGCCTCCATGCATCGTTTTCATTTAATAATCTATAAATTAAAGCCACCAATCCTTTTGAATTGTTTTTTTGATTACACAATTTCTCAAATGCTGTCAGCTCCGGGATATTTGGCGTTATTCTCTACCCTTTATTATAGTTGATTATCTGAAGATAGGTGTACCTTTCCCCTTCTGGTAATATTCCTCTCAGTTTTAATTCTTCAAACCTTTCAGGTATCCACACATGTGTCACTAAGCCCCCTATTTGATTGATCTTACCTTTATCCCAAATCTCTTTCCTCCTTCTTGACCAGCCTATCGGGATGTATGGATTTCCTATTATAGGTTCTAGTCGGAAGACCTCACTCATTAACCTGTTTTTTTTCTTACACTGTTCCCATATATTTCTAGTATGTGTGACAGGTCTGACCCACTCTTGTCTTGTTCCCCCATATCCATGCTTTCATATTACCTTGGTTTATTATTTCTTTCTCCAGTTGGGCACATCTCATATTCACTGTATCATCCGTCCATACCTTAATTGCTCTTAGTTGGGCCGCTTCATAGTATTTACTAATGTCTGGCTCTGACTCCCAATCCTCCTTTCTCCTTTGCCCTACACATTAGTTTAGTTGAGAGTCTATGCATTTTAAACGCCCAGATTAATTCCATCATCTTCTGTTGGATTTTCCATAACTTGCTGTATGGGATTTTTACTGGTATAGTACTTAAACAGGTAAAGGTATTTAGGCAAAACCATCACTTTTACCACTTTGATTCTCCCCAGCATCGATATAGTGAGTTTTTTCCAGTTTTTAAACATATCATCTATCTCTTTAAAAAGGGGAGGGTAGTTCCTACCATATAGGTCTTCATAGGTTGGGGTAATGTTAATGCCTAAATACTTTATACCCTCTCTTTTCCACCTCCATTTATAATATTCTTTTACGTTTTCTAGTACCTGCTTCTCCAGATTAAGGGGCATAGCATCTGTTTTCCCTTCATTATTCTTATACCCTGATATGCTCCCATACTCCTCCAGTAACCTTCCAAGGCTTGGTAACGTTGTTAATAGTCAGACTTAACAGGACATCGTCCGCAAACAGGGAAATTTTATAGGTCTTTCCCCCCACCTCCACCCCTTTAATATTTACGTTTTTCTGTATATGCACGGCCAATGATTCAATGGCCATCGCAAATAAGATTGGGGACAGGGGGCAACCCTGCCGGGTTCCATTTAGAATTGGAAACGTGTTCGAGTTCCCATTTTCCATCTTAACCGAGGCTGATAGTGTTGAGTATAGACCTTTGATGGCTGATAAAAAAAATTGCCTTCAACTCCGTACGTCTTCATTGTTTCAATCAAAAACGGCCAACTCAGCCTATTGAAGGCTTTTTCCGCATCCAAACTCAACACCACTGCCCCTTCTTTTCTTTTCTTAACAAGATCTGTTAGATCTATAATTCTTCGGGTATTATCCCCCGCTTGTCTTTCCGGTATAAACCCCGTCTGATCCTGGTCTATCATCAGGGGTATATATGTAACTAGTCTATTCGCTAATATTTTTGAGAACATTTTAATATCTGAGTTAAGCAATGAGATCGGTCTGTAGTTCGAACATTCTGTGTGGTCCTTGTCTGGTTTAAACTGTGTGGTCCTTGTCTGGTTTTAAAAAAAAAACTATATGAAAGAGTGGCTCATCTGACTCGGTATGTTCTCTCCCTTCATGAATTTATTAAATAGCTTTGTCATATATGGGGCAAGTATATCTATAAACTCTTTATAGTACAAGTATGTTAGCCCATCTGGTCCTGGGGCCTTATTTCTGGGTAGGTTTTTATTGTTATTTTCACTTCCTCTAACAATATTTCCTTATTGAGCTCCGCTAGTTGGAATTCCTTCAATCTTGGGAGTTCTGCCTCCGCTACAAATTTCTTTATCTGTTCTCCTAAATTGGGTATTTTTTTTTTTTTTGGTTTGAAACACTTGTATAGAGTGATCTATAATACTCCTCGAATATCTGCTGTATCCCATCCGGGTCATAAATGTATTCTTTTTTATTTCTTATTTTTTGCTTTATTTCCCCTTTCATAATAAGTTTGCTTACGGCACAATAGATCCCGTTCTGTTCTGTTTCAATACCGACCTAGTTTTTATTATCTTACGTAATATGCTCAATGACGGATTTTGTGCCAACCTACCCTCGAGGATTTTTAGCTCTTCCTCTTTATCTCTCCTGTTTTGTGTTACATTCTTCTTTTTAGCTGTTAACAGCGATATACATTGGCCTCTCATGACAGTTTTGTGGGCTTTCCACAGTACCCCTTTTGATGATACCGAGTTCTCATTGATATCGAAATAACTTTTCAAGGCCTCTTCCATACATATTTTAGTAGAGTTGTCCCTTATTAAACATTCACTAAACCTCCAGTGCTTTACTATTTAATGTTAGTGATAACCATATAGGTGCGTGGTCAGACCACGTAATTAACCCTATTTTAGATTTTTTTATATTTCTTAACACCTCCAGGTTGCCCAGCCAATGGTCAATCCTGGTGTGAACATTATGTGCATTCGAAAAAAAAAGTGTACTCACGCTCCCCGGGGTAATGAACCCTCCAAAGGTCATATATCATATTTAATTTCAAAAGTTGTCAAAATTTTCTTGAGGTTCTCTCCGTCTCATTAGGTGCTTTTCTATTTATAATTTTTAGCTGGTCAATTTCAGGTGAATTTACCATATTACAATCTCCTCCTACTATTAGGAGTTCGTGTTGTGTTAATTTAATTTTATCCATTACCCGTGTAACAAAAATTTATTTGGTTTTTATTTGGTGCATGTACATTCACCATTGTAATTCCCTGTCCCTCTATCTTACCCCTTACTATCACATATCTACCTTCTTTGTCCAACTTTACTTCTGTGGGTGCGAAATGTACTCCTCTTCCCACCAATATCGCCACCCCTGCCGTTTTGTTTTCAGAATTAGCCTGATAATTTTGGGGGTATGTGTTCTCTAAAAACTTAAATGTTACCCTCTTGTCAAAATGAATTACCTGAACGAATAAGATATCCGCCTTCATTTCCTTTACCTCTTGATAGAACAGCCTCCTCTTACCAATTGAATTCAAGCCCTTTACATTCAGGGATACTAATACGAAATCCATAGTGGTGATTGATCCCCTCTCCTTCCACTACTTTTTGGGTCCCTTCTTAGTCGTTCCCTTCCCCATTGGGATACCTTTTGCCTCCCCCATTTGTATAACTTTTGAACACGCCCTTCACATCTAGGTTCAATGTACATAACATCACACATCATTCTACATTCAGTACATTTAAACAAAAAAATTGTCTCTTGTCTCTGCTTAATCGACAACCTAAATCCGCTACTACAGTAGCGTTTTTCTTTTCCTTGGATCGGTGTCGCTTCCTCGTCTGGGGGATACGCCCATTGTCACAAAAGGTGGCGCCCAGGAGCACGCCATTCTGCTTTACCCCGTCATGCCCCCCCCTCCTAATAAGAAGGGAGGGGGGGACTCGTGGGAGTTACAGGATATCAGGCAACTCGGGGTTGCTACAAACGCCGTTCTTATACAAGCATGAAAATAATCATTTTTATCTCATAATATAGAATAGGGGAATGGCGATTATATCTTTCTTGAGTACATCAGCTTTCCAATGTGGGGGTAGTGGAGTTTGTACAAATATCTGTGCTAATGAATTAATTTTCTATTAATGCAATATTTCATTAATATGAAATTTGAGGGTAATACTTCTTTTATTGTTTTAAAAAAATAAAATTTTGATTGCCAACTTAAAATGTTGGAAAGCTAAGTGAATAGTTTTGCCGTTAAAAACAATTACTAAACAGAACATACTGAAATGTCATTAAATTATAAATAATTATTAAAACACATTAATTATTATAAAAATGTGAATCAAGTCTACACATGCAAAAATATTTCCATTATTCCTTAGACTACTAGTAAACAAAATAGTAGAACAAAACCTAATTAACTATTTATTAGCTGACGTTCAGATACATTTCAGTTAGAAAAAGCGACATACTAGTAATTTTGTTTTTTATTTTAATCAGATTTTGTTTATTTGGTCTTTGTAATATTTTTAAACTTATTTTCTGTGTCAGGAAGCATGTTGTGTGATAGGAATCTCATTATTTTTTAATGTATGGCTATTTATTAATGCATTGTTTAGACAACACACTGTGGTTTTCTGGAATTGATGAATATATTTCCATTCACAAGAGACTATGAATTCCCTTAAGGAAAGCTTTTATATTTTGCATCTTTCAGTTCAAAATGTGTTACCTATTTCTTTGTAGTGTTTGCATTCTCTGTTCGTCCAATTTATTTATTTCAAGAAACATTTTGTATTCTGTGGTTTAATTGCTATTATATTCATATAATTCAGCTGTCCTCATTAAGTCATTTTTTTATGATATGTTTTGAAAACAACATAAGATGATTTTATATCATTTTTATTTTTAAATACTGCAAAAAATGTTTTTACATAAGATGGAATTTTTATTTTTAAAATAAATATATAGTATGGTTTACACTATATTTATAAGTGACTAGTTCTAGTAGTTATTTCAACAAATATTATTTTTACGTGCAACATGGGGAGCACTATAGATACTACACCAGGCTTCTACCACAGGACATGGAGTAGGCTTTCAGTGGGAAGTTCTATACTGGCAACAGAAGTGGCCATTGAGTGTCATATATGGGTTATATTAGGATAAACAACCAAATAGCCCTGCTGAAGAAGCTTGCAAGGTTGGCTTACAATAACCTTTAAAATTACACAAGAATTTTAAGTGTAAGTGATTGGGTTTATACAATATATACTTTATTATGATGGTGATTCAATTGCTATCAAAGCTACTATTTTGGCTTTCCTTTTCACTCTTGATTACATTTAATTTCAATAACCACCCTAATTTTATTCATTTATAAAGTTAAATTCCATGAAAATGTAACTGTGTACATGCAGAATAATTACAGAATTAAAATGTTACAAATACTAAACTGCTGAAAGCTCATGTCAATCTTTCAAGTAATGTTTGTAACAATTAGACAAGTTATAAATGTAATTAGAAAGGCTGTGGCTTATCGTGAATAGTTTCATTCACACCTAATGATTTCAGCATGTACTTGAAAATACTCATAGTAGTAAAACATGACTTATGTCTGCAGGCACTTACTTTTAAGTGACCTCTACAGCATTATCCAAACATATGTGTTTTACTTAATCTTATGCTATGCTGAAAAGGAAAAGGAAATTATGTATTTTTCCTGACTCTTTTGCATTGCAAATTTAATGGAATTTTGTAGCTGACAATATGCAAGAAATCTCTGGGGACTTTTTTCACATTGGGATTGTATTTTATCTCTATGCTAAAAACACACGCTTATCAACTGGAGAGAGAAAAAAATATGAGATTTCATCTCCTTAGCAACTTCTAATAGTAAAATGCTCAGTATGATTAATGAAACTGCCAGATGTAATGGGAAGAATATGTAGCAAGTAACTTCACAATACTTATGTGTGATTTTTATCTCATATAAACTCACTCTTGTGTTTCATGATAAGATTAACTTTTTAAATTATAAAAGGAAAACTATTAAAGTATATGGATAGGAGGAAGAGAACACAATCTGGCTTGTCGATTGTTCTTTTCAACAGTCATAAATAGCTAAAAACACAGATTGCTGACAGTGTAAAATATTAGCTTGTGGAATGAAAAGTTTTACTAAAGACATAAAAACTGTTTGGAAAGGTACTGAAAAACTCGCCAAGAAAACATCTGTATGTCATTTAACTTCACACTTGAATGCAATATAAAAATATTCAAGCTAATTTAATTAGGTTCAAATGAACGGCAGTCACTTTCATTTTAAAAAAGATATATTTCGATGAAACACTATTAAGTAATAATTGTGGAAAATAACACAGATGTTATGTAAAACTGAGTCAGAGATGTAACCCGCAGCTGACGTTAACAGCAATAACCTGGCAGTTTGTATTTTATAATATAAACAGAGAGCACATTTATTAAGACATCTCCAGTAACTGTTTGGCTATGGTAATCTTTTTAAATCTTCCAGCATAGATCAAAAGTGTAATAACCTTAATATATATATATATATATAGTACCAGCCAGAAGTTGGGACACACCTTCTCATTCAATGTGTTTATTTTATTACCATTTACATTGGTAGGTTCTCACTGAAAGCATCAAACAACAACAACACATGTGGAGTTATGTACCTCACAAAAAAAGGTAAAATAGCTGAAAACATGTTTTATATTCTAGTTTCTTCAAAATTTGCTAAGATTACTGCTTGGCACACTCTTGGCATTCTTTTGATAAACTTCAACAGGTAGTCACCTGAAATGGTTTTCCAATAGTCTTGAAGGAGTTCACAGAGGTGTGTAGCACTTGTTGGCCTCTTTGCCTTCACTCTCCGGTCCAGCTTAGCCCAAACCATCTCAATTGGGTTCAGGTCTGGTGACTGTGGCGGCCAGGTCATCTGCCGCAGCACTCCATCACTCTCCTTCTTGGTCAAATAGCCCCTACACAGCCTGGAGTTGTGTACAGGGTAATTGTTATGTTGAAAAATAAATGATCGTCTAACTAAATGCAACCTGGACCAGGATGCTGTGGTAGCCATGCTGGTTCAGTGTGCCTTCAATTTTGAATAAATCCCCAACAGTGTCCCCAGCAAAACACCCCCACACCATTACATCTCCTCCTCCATGGTTCACAGTGGGAATCAGGCATGTTGGATCCATCCGTTCACCTTTTCTGCATCTCACAAAGACACGGCAGTTGGAACCAAAGATCTCAAATTTGGACTCATCAGACCAAAGCACAGATTTCCACTGGTCTAATGTCCATTCCTTGTGTTTCTTGGTCCAAACAAATTCTGCTTGTTGCCTCTCCTTAGCTTTCATGGCAGCTATTTGACCATGAAGGCCTGATTCGCGAAGTCCCCTCTTAACAGTTGTCCTAGAGATGTGTCTGCTGCTAGAACTCTGTGTGGCATTTATCTAGTCTCTGATCTGAGCTGCTGATAACTTGCATTGTCTGAGGCAGGTGACTCGGATGAACTTGTCTTCAGAAGTAGAGGTTACTCTTGGTCTTCCTTTCCTGGGTCGGTCCTCATGTGTGCCAGTTTCGTTGTAGCGCTTGAAGGTTTTTGCAAGTAAGAAGGGTTGTTCCATCTTAAATATATATATATATATATATATATATATATATATATTGTACAGGATGCCAGGGATGGGTCCTGAATGAAGTGTACATGTCGCCCATTTTTGGTCTGTGTCCCCTTTTAGGTAAAATCTAGGGTACTGGATGGACATAGTCCAGGATTTGAAAAGAAGTCTGTCGACTGCAACTTTGTTAGACTGCTAACAGGGCCTTGACTGTGAATAGGCAGGATGGTTGGGAGGGCCTCCTATTCACCCCACCCAGCATCTGTGGGGGTGTGTTGGCTGTGTTATAACCAGGTCACCTGACCAAATCAGGGGAAAGAGTAATGGACATTGTTTGGAGGACAGAAAAAGCTGGACTGGTTCCCTCTAAGAGAGGACAAACAGTGGTTTTGGGAAAAACCCTCTCCCCACATGATACTTATATCTACTTTTTTTGCCTTTGCTAAAAGACTGCTGTTTTTGAATGGCTGTAGTTAAGCCAAACTGTTCATTTGGGCATTAATAAAGCCTTGTTGATTTAAAAGACGATGAATTCCTGTGGTGACTGTGAACCTCGGACCCCCAAGTTCACAATATATATATAAAATTCAAAATCATGAACACTGTCTGTTCAATGTTTTTTTATTTAAAATATTTTCTACATGTTTGTTTAATATTGTGGGACAGGGGGTCACATCCGAGATTTTGTATTTTCCCTGATGTGACTCCTTTTCCCCTTTACTCACATACAGATTCTCCCTGCATCTACACTTCAGGCTTCATTAATGACAAACTTAGAAGGCAAGTGCAGTACCTTCTGCTCCCAGAAACTCTTAAGTCCCATAAGTATAGTTTTAATTGGCATTGTTTACCATTAATAGAGGATGCTACTACCGACCTATTGATTGGACCTATATCAGCACCACAATTGCCACTCATCGGTGTTGGTCTAGCAATTGGATGCCTTTCTTGATGGCTTTGTAGCCCCACTTCTTTGTGAGTGCATTTCAATGTATTTGTCAGGATCCAGGACAAGGAGGCAACCAGGCAAATTGCACACATTGACATCCAGACAAATGGTGGTGACAAAAAACAGATTTAATGATAATAATAAGACTTATAGGTAGGAAGACAAACAGGTGCAAAAGTCCAGGGGTATCAGGGTTCAGGGTAAAGTACACGGGTATCAGGGTTCAAGGTAAAGTCCACAGGTATCAGGGTTCAGGAACATAAAGCCAGGGGAAGCACAAGATTCAGACAAGAAACAGCAAAGATACAGATCCAGATCCAAGTACAAGTACAAATGAACAGCCCCCATGGCCTGGATGGAGCTCACCTAAATAGCACTAAGCTAACTAGGGAGGCTTGCGCTCCACCCAGCCCATGCCTGCAGGGGGCCACCTGCTGGTGATGACCTCCTCTGGAGCGGGCATGGTGTGCAAGAGGCCGGTTACAATCTTCAACTGAAGGCTGAACCTCCCAGGAGGTGAACCAGCCCTGATCCACCCCAGCATGAACAGAAACAATACAGTCCAGGAGGTATGGTCTGGAGTTTATACTCAGGGCCTGGCGACACCTGTCCTTGGCCGACCTAGCCACATAGATAAAAGGCTGCAGATCCTCTGGGTGCATAGTGACAAAAAAGGGGGGGGGTCCACCAAAAAAAAGTCCAAGAAGAAACAAAAAGGTCAATTGGGCTGTTCATTCTGTCAGGATCCAGGACAAGGAGGCGACCAGGCAAATTGCACACACTGACATCCAGACAAATGGTGGTAAAGTAGGGTATCAGGGTTCAAGGTAAAGTCCACAGGTATCAGGGTTCAGGAACATAAAGCCAGGGGAAGCACAAGATTCAGACAAGAAACAGCAAAGATACAGATCCAGATCCAAGTACAAGTACAAATGAACAGCCCCCATGGCCTGGATGGAGCTCACCTAAATAGCACTAAGCTAACGAGGGAGGAGTGAGCTCCACCCAGCCCATGCCTGCAGGGAGCCACCTGCTGGTGATGACCAGTACAGCCAGGGTCCTAACAGTATTTTTCTCATTAAAGTGTTTATTGTGCTGTATTGATGCTCCCTTTACCTCTTCGCATTGACTAGTAAGAAAAGTATACATAACATATGGAAAGCAGACACTCATTTTGACAAAAGGCTGATCATTTACTGCAGAAGTTCCCCAAAATAAATCAACTCACCTTAAGTGAAAAAACATCTATATAGAACAAAATTCTGTATCACCTGGGTCATTAAAATATGTTTTTGCTAAAATACCCATCTGTTAAAAATCAAGCTTAGTCAGTTGTTTTAGTTTAACTGATTAAGCTCTTTTATTGCATAACAAGTAATAATGTAGCAATACATGAAAGGTTCTGATTTACTGTATATTAATTCTATAACCAGAGCTTTGCTGACTCAGCTTTCTAACATTCATTTTTCTCAAAGTGAGTTGCCTTTTCTGTAAAAGATAAATGGATTAGAGAAAAAATGTTGCTGTAGAGTAATAATGAACAGCACATACTAAAGCATAAAATGTCAGACAAAAACTAGACCATGTGAAGAATTTATGGTCATTAAACATACTTCATACATCTTAGCGAGGCATCTTAGCCAACAACAACTTAAATTTGAATGGAGCGTAGACACATACTACTCTCTCCTTATTGTTTGCATAGTCATATGTAGAATGAAAGCAGAGTTTAGCATTCCAGGTCTCAAATGTAAATTGGAGCACAAATGTGAATATGACAAAGTTTTTTATGCATGTATTCTTGCTGGGTAAAATTACAATCTATAGTTGTGTTCAAAATTATTCAACCCCCACTGGAATTGAGTGTTTTGGCCATTTTGACATT
>CM070036.1:35134494-35145166 GCA_036250615.1 Ptychadena robeensis | reverse complement strand
CCCCCCCCCTCAGTGTACATTACTCATATTCCATGCATGAAATATCACCTGTGAAATACGTAAAATCCCATACCCAATGGTTTAAGAGAAAAACAATCTCCTCCCCCACCGACCCATGTCTACAAAGCCTGCTGGGACCCACTTACGACCAATAAGGGCCCTAAGGACCCCTTCACCTGCTCCGTCAGGTACCACTTTGTATCCCGAAAAGCCACCATAAATGCCTGGAGTTGACCTTGGGGCAAATCATAAACGAGAAAGGCCTTCCATGTCCTAAAAAACTTGGCAACACCTGTTTGTGGGGCCTAAAGCGCATTGACCTTTTCCACCGCCATTATCTGGTGGAGGTAGTTTTTAACATTAGTCAGTGTGGGAGGAGAGGGAGAGATCCACTGTGGCAGTATGCATCTTTTAGCTATTAGCAAACATAAGTGCACCCACCGGGATACCGAATGCACCTCCATTAAGGGTGCGGCAGGTTGTGCTACATGTAGAAGAAGCAGGGATGGGTGAAGCGAATATTTATGACGCACGACCTCCCTCACAAAACCCAGAAGGGTCCTCCAGAACCCCTGAATTGCTGCGCAATCCCAGAATAAATGGTTCAAATCGGCATTGGCTAGGTGACACTTCAGACAGTGCTTAAGTAAGGATGAAGGACGACGCCATTTACTGGCCGAGTTATGGGGTATATAAGCTTGTTGTATAATCTTGAAGAACGTCTCCTGCCAGGTCTCCCCAACTATAACCTTACGTACCGCCATCCACCCCCGCTCCAACTGCTGCTCCGCCTCTTCCCCCGTAATGCCTAGAAAAGATGCCCATGCAGTAATGGCGACAGTGACTTTGCGGTCTGTGGCCGATTCAACCTAAGGAAGGAGTAAAGGTCAGATAACGACCTCCTAGCCTTGCGTGGAAGCAAGACGGTTTTGAGGGCCTGCGGGAGCACTACACTGCCACCCCTGCACCCATTGTCCCGTAAAAAGGCTTTTAATTGGGCGTAGCAAATGACATGGAATGCGGGAATGCGTTCTTTTGCTGCAAGTGCCTGAAAGGACAGTAGCTGGCCTTCCTCCGAATCTTATACATCTATCAAATGTGAGATCCCCCTCCTCTCCCAGCTTCTAAATAGTTTATTATTGTGCCCTTCTGGATAATGCGGGGAAGAATAAAGGGGCAACAAAGGAGTTATGGTGGAGCTACATCTTATTATCTTCTGAACCTCCCGCCAGCCTATGTTCGTATCCCTGAGCAGGACATGTTTCTTGATGTGTGCAGGTAAGACATGAAACGGGGACTGCAACACACCTCGCAGTGACCAGGGACGCACCAGTTGGGCTTTCAGGTCCAGGTTCGTGAAGTGAGATGTAGATTCCACCCAGTCCCTGACATGTCTTAACAGGCACGCCAGATTGTAGAGGCGGAGGTCAGGGAGTATAAGCGGCATCTGGAGCTTGCGCATGGCAATCCGTGGGCGTTTACCATGCCAGATGAAGCGACTGAATGCTGAGTATAAAGATCGCGCATCTGCATGGCGGATGAGCAAGGGTAGGGTCTGAAGTGGGTATAGTAGGCGGGGGAAACTGATCATTTTGACCAGATGACACCTCCCTAACATTGACAGGGGTAAATCATGCCACCTTCTGAGCTCCTGCGTGATTTTTAAAAAAAGTGGTATGAAATTCAAGACATAGGATTCTGAGGCATTAGCCGAGAAGTGGAGGCCCAGGTATTTAATGGAACGATTGGCTATGCTAATCCCACACTCCGAGACTCGGAGGGTGTCTGGCCTAAAAACAGAAGCTCACTCAGGTGGGGTCGCTTGAGGAACAGAAACATATCATCTGTGAACAGGGCCACCCGCATCTCTTGGGCTCCCAGTCGGATCCCCTCGAACATAGCAGAGGACAAAAGAAGCCTCGCTATTGGTTCCAAAGCCATATTAAACAACAGTGGAGAGAGCGGGCAGCCCTGCCACGTGCCCTTCTCAAGGGGGAAATGAGCCGACACTACACCGTTAACACAGATACTAGCCTTAGGAGACTCATACATGGTATCAATAAATTGTAGTAATCGTCCATGAAACCCCATGCGGCACATCACAAGGCGGAGCCATCCCAAGTCAACAATGTCAAAAGCCTATTCCGCGTCCAGGGTCAGGATAGCCCCTGGACACCGATGCGGCCCCAGCAGTCTATAGTGCTCCAGGGCGGCGAGGACTTTACGGGAATTATAAACTGCTGCTCGTCCCTGCACAAATCCCACCTGCGCCGGCGAGATAAGCTTAGGCATGATGCTTGCCAATCTATCGGCCATGACTTAAGATAGAATTTTAACATCCTGGTTGATAAGGGATATTGGCCGATAGGACCCCGGCTCCAGCTCCTCCTTGTCCGGATTCTGCAGCACTTTAATCTAGGCCATAGTACCTGTCCCCGGGTAGGAGTGGGAGTCCATCACCTGGCTATAGAGGGACGTAAGTGTGGGCACCACCTGTGTGGACAACATCTTATAGAATTCTGGCGTAAGGCCATCCTGACTCGGGGCCTTACCATTGGCCGCCTGCTTGATCACCCTGAGCACCTCGGCTTCCTGAATCGGGCTATTCAGGTATTCAAGGTCGTCGGCCTCCAGGCTGGGGAGGTCGGCACCCCGTAAAAGCTCCTCACCTCCCTCTCCGTTTCCTCCCTCCCCCTAGCATATATCTTTTTGTACTAGTCCGCATTCATCTCCGCCACATCATGCGCTTTGGACACCACATCGCCCAAAGGGCGTTTAACCGCGTTAATGAGACCCGACGTGCGCACGCCCCTCGCCAGATTGGCCAGCAACCGCCCAGTCTTGTTACCAAATTTTAAAAATCTTGCATCTCTGCCCGCACGTATTCTGCGGTCGTGCTGATCCAACCAGGCGTCACAAAGCATTTTAGCATTAACCCACTCGGTACGGTTCTGGTCGGTCATATTGGCCTGATAGCTAAGGTAACTCTCCCGCGCCTTATTACAGGCTGTGAGATAGTTCTCCAGCAGGGTTTTTTTGAGAGTGGCCGAGTGGGCCATGATTTTACCCCTCAGGACTGCCTTGGCTGCTTCCCAATAGAGGGTGGGGTCTGACTTATGCTGGGCGTTGTGTAATTCATATTCCAGTCACCAACCCTGTAGGAGTGAGAATGAGTGTGGCCCGCCTCAGTACTTGTACCCGTCTTACGGTCCTCCTCAGAGGAGAGCACCGCATTAAAACCGCCTCTGCATAGTGGTCCCCTGGAGATCACGGGTGAGGCGGGTGGTCAGGTCTGAATAAAACTTGGCAGAACCGGTATTCGGACCATACACAGAAAACAGAGTAATTGGTGAGGGGTTAGCTGCGATCGTAACATACGCCCACCGTCCCCCATCATCTGAACCCTGGGAGATGATGCGATCAGTTAAAGACTTATGTACTAAGATTAGGTCTCCGGCCCTGCGCCCACCCGCCAAAGCTCCTATCACCCATCCCACCCAAAACCTTTGCATGATGCCAAACTCATGAGGCCGCAAATGGGTTTCTTGTAACAATGCAATGCCACTGCGGAGCTTGCGCAGATGACGCAAGACTTTGGTACATTTGCCTGTAGTTCTCAGTCCCTTGACATTCCACGTGGTGACTGTCAGTAACAAGCTGGTCAGTCATGGGATTTTAAAGCTGTGCGCGTAAGTAGAACAAGATGCCATCACTACAGAAGGGGGGCTCGTGTCCCAAATGAGCTCCGCCCCCTGCTCCTGTGCAGTGAGGTAGGTTCCACGGGGTGAGGGTCTCCCCCAAGTGCGGCGGTAAACGGGCAACCAGAAAAAAAGAAAAATACGGGGTAACCAGAACACAAAAAGTTATGCGTAGGGTGGCTGGATACTGTAGTGCAAAGCGGATACGGCGATGAACCAATTGACCACACGCATTGTTGGAGCGGGGGGACCCAAACCCACGTTTGTCTGGAGTACTTAGTCCCTTGACATTCCACGTGGTGACTGTCAGTAATCTAGTAGCAAGCTGGTCAGTCATGGGATTTTAAACTGTGCGCGTAAGTAGAACAAGATGCCATCACTACCGAAGGGGGGCTTGTGTCCCAAATGAGATCCGCCCCCTGCTCCTGTGCAGCGAGGTAGGTTCCACGGGGTGAGGGTCTCCCCCAAGTGCGGCGGTAAACGGGCAACCAGAGGAAAAGAAAAATACGGGTAACCAGAACACATAAACAACGTAAAACCCATCGAACACTGTGGGTAGGACTTAGTCACCCCCACAGAAGAACACAATAGTTCCAATCGTGGACTTTTCCTGACGTGGGCCCCCTAATGGCTAGGGGCCAGTGAACCACTCAGAGGTAACGAACCAAAACAACAAAGTGCTCCATCCTCTTGCCAAGGTAAACTTGCAGATACACATTCTGGCCAACTCTCATCACCACCGTCATCCAGGCCCCGCCGACACTGGGGAGCCCATTTGGGTGATGTATCGGGCTGCCTCGGCCGGGGTGGCGCAGGTAACCAGCTTGCCACTTGGATACTGTAACCAGCTTGCCACTTGGATACTGTA
The DNA here is from genome assembly GCA_036250615.1 of Ptychadena robeensis. NCBI lineage: Eukaryota > Metazoa > Chordata > Amphibia > Anura > Ptychadenidae > Ptychadena > Ptychadena robeensis. The sequence continues at coordinate 35,140,600 of CM070036.1, read as the reverse complement.
ACCAGCTTGCCACTTGGATACTGTAGTGCAAAGCGGATATGGCGATGAACCAATTGACCAGTCAGTCACTTGACATGTTCAATCGCGGTGGAGGGAGGGGGCTCCTGTGAACTCCTCACTGGGGAGCCCATTTGGGTGATGTATCACTTCAGCATAGTCGAAGGGAGGGAGGGGGCTCCTGTGAACTCCTCACTGGGGAGCCCATTTGGGTGATGTATCGCTTCAGCAAAGTTGCGCCGTTTTTTGCTGACTTCCGCGGAATAATCCGCAAATAGAAGAAGGCGGTGACCCTCTGCTACCACATTATGTTGGGCCCTGGCAGCTTGCATAATAGACGTTTTGTCAGTGAAATCCAAGAATTGGGCAATAATGGGGCGCGGTGCCGCATTGTTGGAGCAGGGGGGACCCAGCCTGTGCGCCCGTTCAACTTTGTGCACTCCATGGAGCCCCAGAGAGGCCGGTAGTGTGATTTGACAGAAGTGGACCAAGTCCTTAGCCTTATAGGATTCCGGTAATCCCACCACTCGTATATTATTGCGTCTAGATCTGTTCTCCAGATCATCAAGCTTATCAGATGCCACATGGTGTGAAGATTGGAGAGTTTCATGTGCCACACGCAGGGATTGTAATTCATCCTCTGCTTTACTCAGCCGAGTATCTAGAGCCAGTATTCTCCCTGCATGTGTCTCCACTTCCCCCTTAATGTCCGTCAGAGACTGGGTTAAATAGCCCTGCAATGTACTAAGCAAGTCCTCCTTGGTATATACAGCTACTTTCCGTGCCAGCTGTTTGTAATCCACTTTGAGGGATGCATGGGCTGAGGGCTCACCTTCTGATGAACAGTCATCGCTGGAGGCCGCGTGGGGTCCGTCCGCCGCCATCTTGGATCGGCTGCGCCGGGACTTGCCTTCCTTTCGTTTGGTCGTGAAGTGCCGGGGGCGCGGTGTGTGCGCCAGATACCGCTCCATTCCGGGCACGGGGCTGACTGGGCACTCTGTGACTGCGGTGGTGCGCGGAGGAGCAGCTGTGGTGGTGAGACTTAGGATGGCCTCACCGCTCACATCAGGCGCCGGAACCGGAAGTCTTCAGTCATCTTGTTTACAATTAAATCAAAGAGGCACTTGTATGTCAGACAAATATAACATAACATTAATAATGAAATAACCACACATGTCTTTTCTGTGCTAACATCATTATCAGTTTTATTTAACCCCCAAGTGACATTCATTCTTAGTACTTAGTACAACATCCTTTTCCAGTTATAACAGCTTTTAAACGTGAAGCATAGCTTGCGTCTTGCAGCGATCTACGGGTATCTTAGCCCATTCTTCATGGGCAAAAGCCTTCAGTTCAGTCACATTCTTAGGCTTGCGTGCTGCAACTGCTTTCTTCAAGTCCCACCAGAGGTTCTCAATCGGATTTAAGTCTGGTGACTGTGATGTCCACTCCAAAATGTTACAGCCTTTAATCTGCAACCATGCTCTAGTGGACTTGGAGGTATGCTTGGGATCATTGTCCTGTTGAAAGGTCCAATGTCTCCCAAGCCTCAGGTTTGTGACAGACTGCATCACATTTCCTTCCAATATCTCCTGCTACTGAAGAGAATTCATGGTACCTTGCACACGCTGTACCTGCAGACGCAAAACAGCCCTAAAGCATGATAGACCCCCACCATGCTTCACAGTAGGCAAGGTGTTCTTTTCTTCATAGGCTTTTCTCTTCCTCCTCCAAACATAGCGTTGATCTATCCATCCATTGATCGACTGCAGTATGCCAAAAGTCATGTGGACAAACCACAAAAGTTTTGGCATAGTGTTCTGTAGACTGATGAAACAAAATTAGAACTGTTTGGGCCCATTGTTTGGAGGAGGAAGAACAAGGCCTATGAAGAAATATTTAGGCGTAATTCTGTCCTATCTATCCACTTTAACTCCTGGCTATCTTAATCTTACTTCCCTATTCCCACATTTGTTTATTTTGGGTCATACTATATAGTAAAATATTGAAGTTGGACAACTCACAAACGTTGTGCCACACTGAAACTTTCTGATGCAGATCTCATTCTAATGTGTTATATGCTTTAGGAGTTAGAAAAATAATCTCCCTTTATTGAATTCCTACAGTATATGCAAGATGAACATTGGTAACAGTTACTCATGTATTCCCAAAAATATATAGATATCTTCTTAACTGTTTGTCCTCAAAATCAAAATGGCAAAGTCTAAACTGTAGCAATTTGAGGTGTAACAAATGATAATTAATTGTTTTTATATGAAAATATACTTTATTTGAGAAGGTATGTGTGAGGACCTGTAATATCTCCTCCTGGTGGCACTGTGTTTCGGTTGACCTCGGGTAGTTTTCCTGGTTGTTACTAGCAAGTGGCTTCCTGCAAATGCATGCTGGATTGGTTAGGTAACCCTACCTCATTAACACATAGGTGTGCATATCTTGCTGGTGAACAGGAAAACTACCCAGGGTAAGTGGCCACCAGCAGGCGGGATAGTACAGATCATCACAGAATGATTGTTGGGATATAACACAAATCGCATAACACCTAACATGGGCTGCAAACACCTGGACAGGGTCAAGCAGGAGTGGGATCAATAGCTAAAATTCCCCAAAAATACATATATTTTTCATGGGTTTTAGTTCTAATTGCAGGAATGACACTTAAAAAAAAGCGTGGGCTCCCCAGACCATACAAGATGCCCTTTAAACATAGGGTCTGGTATTCCTGGAAATAGACTGTACTGTCCCGCCTAACTGTGGGGTGAAGGGTCAAACTTTGCCTCCATGTTTATGTATAGGACGTGGATCAAAATTCGGAAATGTCCACCCGGTCTGCAGACTGCAAACAGACTACTAGGTGAACAGTTTGGCCATTACTATTTAAAATATATAAAATATATTACTATGTAAAAAATAAATTGATCATCAAGGTTATGCAGACATAATTCAGACTTCTGCATGTTCAACAGACATTTAAAAAAGCATTCTGTTATTAAAACTGCCTTGTTTGAAGGACATTCATTTCATTTGTGAATTTGTGTAATAACATATAGAAACCATTAAAGATTCCTTCTGAAATAAAAAAAACAAAAACTTGTTGACTGCCTTGTTAACCTTATTCTAACAATGCTGTTTTTCTAGGTGCCCTTTTATAAAATATATTGAGATAATGACCAAGAAAAAGTAAATACAGCCAATGAGCACATTTGTTTCAGGTCACTAACAAAAATCTATTGAAGCCTTTGGATCAGCATTAAAGCAATGCAATTGGCATCTTTAGCCGGAGAGGTCATTAATGCTTCTTTTAAAGTTTAAGAAAAAGTAAGCATCGCTGACTAATGTTCAGCCCTAGTGCTCCCCTGTGTATAATATCAGTAATCCTGTTGCAAGTAAATGTATGAATTATGATTCTGAGTATCTGTAGATCAGGACTTGTTTGTATTTTCTAAGTCATTATCCTAAGCTGAATATTTACTGATATTTCTTTCTGCTGTTTCTCTATTTGTAATATGCGCTGGTCATTACATTTCAATACTCTAGTTCTATCTGTTAAAGTTCTCATTAAATTCACATTTAGCATAGCTAAAGAAACACAATACAGTCTAAACTAATTAGAATCCAATGATTTTGAAAAAAAATCCAATGAAATATATGACTAGATGGATAAACAGTTTAGGTATACAGGACATTCTTGATGAAGTGTGAAATATATATTGCAGCTTTCCATGCCAAGCTCATGTTTTTCTGTAACATCAATTTAATAAACAGTATAAAACGATACACATTTCAGCATATGAATTTTTTTTACTTTTTATTATTGTATGTGGTTTCTGTAAATATGGAAAGGTTTTTTAAAGAAGTTTAAGTTATCTGAGCTTTCCATACTATTTTTTATGTTCACAGCACAATGAAGCCCATTATGTTTTGTTTTTGCATTATGCTTATCTTTTATATTGTTTTATATTGATTTACAGAAAATATATACCTCCTTTTTTTATAATGGTGTCATGTTTTTAACAATGACCCTCATAAAGTTTACTGTTGCAACAATGACGTTTGAGTAACTGGCTGTGCTGTCTGCTTGGGGTGCCTGGAACACAAACCAGCTGCATAAAATAAATACTTACAGTTATAACACATTAAAGTTCAACTATATAAACAGATAATGCACTTACAAGGCAGTGATATGTAGATACATATGGTTTTTCTATGCGCCTTGTTTTAGATACTTTAACTGACCTAAATGAGGCCTCTGAATATGGTTAAACTGTTGTCCTATAGAGCCCTGTTAATAACCACACTTAGTTATTATTAGTTTTTATTTGATAATTCAAATTCACATTTTTGCTTCAACCATTACATTTTCAATGACTTAAGAATCATAGTTTTCTCAACACCTTTTTGTTGTTTTTATGTGCCATTTTTGGATATCTGTATGCTATCTCATTTGAAAACACAATACAAAGTACTAAAGCACTATGTATTGAAACAGATATACAAATCTATTGAAAGGTCAATGTACAAGAGGAAGAAAGGAAAGAGGAAAATGTCCTCTTTAGTTTATTTGTGATCAGAGTATAGAGAGTTATAAATATAGTATAGAGTGTTTTAAATATTTAATGTTACAATCTTAGTTTCTGTGTGAGTTGTCATATCTAAAAATAAAGCACACAAAGTATACATTATTACTGTTGTTATTTGAATATAGTATCCTCTTCAAGTTCATCAAATGATTTATCTGTGTCTATAGCAATAATCATGGATAAACAGTGCATTTCCACTGAATTGATTACCCTGCAGAAATTGCCTTGACTATATTAGTCATGCGCTTAACCTACCTGGCGGTTTTCCCAAACCCAGATCCGGCAGAATTTGTTTACATAACAAACTCACCCCAAGCTGTGAATAGGCATACTTATCTTTCCTCAGTGAGCTCACAGCCATTCTGAACTGCTTTTATGGAGGCAGCGTGGTTTCCCGGTCCTCATCGACAAGCAATGCACTGTATAAGGACAGACCTCTAGGGAAGTAAAAGCATACCTATACCTTAAACATAAACATATCTGTCTCAATTTTTTTTTTACCTCTTTAGCGCCAACCTCCCCATAGTGTGCAACAACAGTGAAATTTGAAGCCTGCGTCAGATTTGCAGTGAAAACAGAAGAAAAGAAGAAGAATGATGGAAGGGTCCATGTAAGGAACATCAGGTAAGTGTGGAAGATTTTTTTTAATTACCTATTTCATAATAGTTTTAATATTTTTTTATTTTAAGTATAATTCTGCTTTATTACTCTGAAATATGGCTAGAGATTACACATCTATATTTTGTGTCATGTCAAACACATCTGCATTGATTCACACCTATAAATGTGCACTAAATTGCATCTAATGTACCCCCCCCCCCCATCCTGGGGAAATTTCTGGGATCAAATGCACAGCAATCCACAGCCAATCTTGCCATTAATCCGCCCAGCCAGTAAGCCAACCACGGAGCTGGCGTGATCGGCAGAGAGGGAAGTCCGGGAAGTGGTAAAGCTGTCATCATGGCACACATGGTGGAAACAAACCCTCTGGCATGTGTGTAACCTTTGACTACCAGTTGAAGTGATTTCGAAGTCGCCAGCTAAGAAACTCTGACTGCTCCTTGATCACTTTCTTTTCTCTGCCCAGCAGGGAAGGTGAAATAGTCAAGGCTGCTTTCCTTGCGGGGCAGAGAGAAGGAAGTGATTGAGGAGCAGTTAGCAATTCTCTGGAAAAGCACTCATCTCTGTATATAGATGAATATAGGGGTGCGTCTTGTCATGCTGTGTGATATCAACCAAACACTACAGTAATGCTTATTCATTTCTCCACTGATTTGCTTTTCATGAGATCAAAGGAAATGCATAAAAATGTGTGCACTAAACATATGTGTTTAGATGTGTCAGCTCATGTCTTTAAGCATGTTTTTTCAATGTAGTTGATGCATTTATCCACTTTGATCAATAACATCTCTCAGGATTCCTTGTGCTATTATCATAGTGTGAGGAATTCTCATTAACCTCCCTAGCGGTTGTGACGAGTCCAGCTTGTCCAGTGCTGACATGCTGAAAGT
>CM070036.1:35095343-35134394 GCA_036250615.1 Ptychadena robeensis | reverse complement strand
TGGTGCGCTTTTGGTACAGAAATCTGTACCTATGCAGTGCGCTAGGGAGGTTAAAGGTTCTGGTTAAAAAGGGAACCCACTCTGAACTTATAAGTGCAGTTGCAATGTTGTCCTCAATGCTGCTTGAAAACATCCTATCTTTCTGTATAAAAATTTCAAATGTCTCTAATGTCAGTACCCAATTACTTTTGTTGATAATAATTACCAGCCCCCGGCTTATAAACTGATAAAGTGTTCTACTATGAAAATGCCAACATAATTACACAAATCCGTAAAAATAATAAAATGTTTACTATTCTTAACTTGTAGCTTACCATTGATAACCCATTGCTTTAACATCTATTATATGTACAGTTGATATAAAAAAAGTGTGCACCCCCTGTTAAAATGGTAGATTTTGGTGATATAGTTAAATTAGACCACAGTAAATAATTCAAAATAAAATATTTATTTATGCCACCATCTTATTGTTTCTTATATATATATTTTCTCCTAAAAGAATTGTGTGTTTTTCACTTGAATTGTACAAGTCATAGATCACATGACAGCTGTGAAAAGTTTTTAAAATGTTTTATTATGGGGTCATCACCAAATCTACGACTTGATCAGGGGTGTGTATGCATTTTACATTCCAGGAAACACTAAGGGGTGGTTTCCACATGTGTTGGGATCCCCTCCGCTTAGCGTATTGCTTGGCGGGGATCCCGACGGAGCATATTCACTTTCCTGCTCGGCGGATGCTGTGTCTTCACAGCGCCGAGCCATTCTGCTGATGCAAGGCTAAAGTTAGTGGAGTACTTTGAGTCTCTGCATGGTAAAGTCTATGTGCTCCGTGGATGTGTAAACATAGCCTTAGTCCTAAAATGCAGGGAGCAGCATTTTCCATATTTTTAGATGTTAGGTTTTTTTCTTTGGGAATCCCCATCCCACCAATTGCCTACTGAGTGACCATATGGAGTATTATGGAATATTCGATACATTTGCAAATCCCCATCCCACCCCACACCTGCCTACTGGCCAATAAGTTGGCCCATCATATTTAGTTGCCATATGGAATATTATGTAATAATTTAGTAAGTTTTTTTTTTTAAGTAAGTTTCCCGTGGCTTGTTCTTCTGAATTCAACGTTTCCAAAAAGCAGCAATGTTATGTAGATCAGTAGGCTGTGTTTACAGTTCACTATTCAATAAATGCATAGAGCATTCTTTGACTTGTCTGTAGACTATGGCTACGATTCATCATCCTGCCAACCTTTCTCTTGGCTTTCCATCTTTTTTCAAGAGTTACACTGAGATTTATTTACAACTTTAGGACTGAGTTGAAGGAAGCTGAACAGAACTGGCATTACGTCTAAAAAAACACAAGAGCTCATGAATCACCTTAAAGTTTTCCAAAACTTTATAAAGAATGGATTATTTTTTGAATACCCAAATATTTTTTATAAAGTGTTAAAACATGCCTTTGTAGCTAAAAGCTTCTTTAATCTTACAAACAGAAGTAATATTTTTACAAAATGTGAAATACAAAAAAAATGATGTCAGTAAAAATATATCCACACCTGAAGAGAGTCAGATTCTATCAAGATTTTTAAAATCCTTCATAGTTTTCCGATCCCCTGTCTGCACTAATCATCTTTGATGTTTCACATATGCATGGAATGTGATGCCAGCATTTAAAATAGCTCTTTGCTACATTCTGGTTTATTTATTCATGCAGTCAGACTGTCTGGTTGATGTGCTATTGCATGTGTAATGCACATTCAGGGAACTGCCAAACATAGAAGTCATAATAAAAGATTCTAAGGAGCTACAATCTGAATCTGTTAGCCAACACCAAATGTACCTAACCAGAAAACTGATTGTGGCCATTTACTAAAAGCACACTGCTATCATGTGTTTAAGACTGCAAAGGTCATGCTTGCAATATGCAGATAAAGAACTGAAGGTTGAAAAGCCCACCAGAAAATGCAGGTAAAAAGGTCCTCTTTATGTCACAATGAATAAATCATATGTATACAAACCATATATTATTCAGATGAAATGAGAATAGGAAATGAACAAATTAAATCAGTGTATTCTATGACCATGTTGGTGGTGGGTGTTTATGTCTGCAGATTTTTTTCAATCTTTACATTTCTTATGTAATACAAGTTAATGCTTTTCAAGTCTTTGTATATAAATGCATTTAAAATATATATATATATAGTAATTTAGAAGTAACAGTGGATGTAGTCTTGTTATGAAGGTTATTAGTAAAACTCGATGGAGTCTTGGCTTTTTCAGAAAAGAGGGCTGCAGAGTACTTTGAGACTCGTGTTAAACTGCAGACCAACAGTTAAATATTATAATTATTTTTAACTTTTATATTGATAAATGTCTCTCAGATTAACTCACAATCTAATGTCCCTACCATAGTCATATATAACTAATACAGTCTAGATCATAGTCTTAAGTCCTTTTTTATTTAAAGCCCCCCTTGTATGTGTCCAAGACAAACCAGACACCACCCTCCCCGACTTTAACCCTACCTGCATACGCTCATTTAAATAAATTTTGCTGACATCACTATAATCCTAACCTGGTGTAAGGTCCCCTCCCTGCTAACTTGCATGTATACGACCCTTCTTTATATTTCTAGCAAGTCAGATAGATACCATATAGCCTAAGGACATTTGTATTGGAGAAAGGGAGGAAATGTGAGTACCCATAGGAAACCCACACCTTCCAGTCACTATTTATTCTATTAGGGAGGACACTATACTACATAGCTGTTGGTAGATCTAAAGTAAATTGTGTGGTGATCTAAAGGTGCATGGGGGAAGATCATCAAATTAAAAAAATTAAAAAAAAAACAACGATTTCAAGTTAATTACAAAGCCCCTGAGCATGGTATCATCACCAAACTTGCTGGAGATTTAGAGAAGGGTTGGGGTATACTACAAAAAACTAGTATTTAAGTTCAAAGTCAAATAAAATTTTTGACTTTGAACTTAATTTATGCAAAAACTACATGTGTTAGAGCAAAACCTTTTTTTTGCAATGTTCCCACAGCCCTTCGACCATCTCTAATGGGGGGGGGTCTAAGATTGTAATTGTAACGTGGAAATCAAAACATATCAATGAGCTCTATTTAACACTGCTTTTCCTCCAACATGCATTTCACTGTTGCTTACCAATAGTGATGGACGAACATCAGCTGCGGCTGTTCGTGAACTTCTGCAAATACCTGACGTTTACATGTTCGCGGCGAACCTCCATCGACTTCAAGGACGAACTTCTTAAACCTTCAGGTCATATTTGTAGCCAAAATACCAATTAAAAAAAGTCAAAAGCGTGCAACCACCTGGATAGTGTGATGCTTATAGGGATCAATGGCTAAACTTCTCCCCCAAAATATGGCTTTTTTTTTAATGTTGTATTCTTCAGGTCTAATGGCCAGAAATCACATCTAGATTACAGATTTTGTCTAAAGTTACCGGACAGTACCTTCTGCAGCGCATCACATTTAGTCATTTTAGTACTCTCTGCATTGCATAATACAGCATTCAACACACCCGGAGAAGGACTTTTGTGGCTCAGTAATGATAAACTTCATGTAACAGAATACCTTAGCTAAAGCTACAGCTCACTGCATGGAGTTTAATAGCAAAGTAGCTAAGCCATTCCTCAATCAGCAGCAGCTCTCCCTATCTATCTAGTACTGCAGACACATGATAAATGTAAAATGGCCGCTGGGCTGCTTCTTTTATAAGGGGGCGGGTCGAACACCCATAATGTTCGTTGGCATTGCAAATGGGGACCATGCTATGTTCGCCACAAACTATCCACTGGGCAAACTTTTCGGCCATCACTACTTACCAACTGCTTGGTTTTTATAGTATTTCTCTTTTTCCCAGTCGGAGCTCCTATGTACAGGTATTGCATGTAGCAGCTATCATTTCAAGTTCCAGCTTGCTTTGTTTTCATACAAATAGAGGTAATAATGTATTAAATAATTACCTTTTTAATTCTTAGAGTACTTCTTTAGAGTAAAGGTTAGGGTTAGGTATGGTAAGGATTACATGTTAGGATTAGAATAAGATTAGATTAAGATTCACATTATACATTCACTGGCCACTTTATTAGGCACATCTGTCCAACTGCTTGTTGACACAAATTACTGATCAGCCAATCACATGGTGGCAACTCAATGCATTTAGGCATGTTGACATGGTCAAGAGGAACCGCTGCAGTTCAAACCGAGCTTCAGAATGGGGAAGAAAGGTGATTTAAGTGACTTTGAACATGGCACAGTTGTTGGTGCCAGATGGGCTGGTCTGAGTATTTCAGAAACTTCTGATCTTCTGGGATTGTCACGCACAACTATCTCTAGGGTTTACAGAAAATGGTCCGAAAAGGGAAAACATCCAGTGAGTGGCTGTTCTGTGGGTGCAAATGGCTTGTTGATGCCAGAGGAGAATGGCCAGAGTAGTTCGAGCTGATAGAAAGGCAACAGTAACTCAATAAACCACTCGTTACAACCACAGTCTGCAGAAGAACATCTCTGTAGCACAACACTTCAAACCTTGAGGCAGATGGGCTACAGCAGCCGAAGACCACACCGAGTGCCACGCCTGTCAGCCAAGAACAAGAAACTGAGGCTACAATTTGCATAGGCTCACCGAAATTGGACAAAAGGGAACTGGAAAAATGTTGCCTGATCTGATGAGTCTCGATTTCTGCTGCGACATTCGGATGGTAGGGTCAGAATTCGGCATCAACAACATCAAAGCATGGATCCATCCCGCCTTGTATCAACGGTTCAGGCTGGTGGTGATAGTGTAATGGTGTGGGGGGACATTTTCTTGGCACACTTTTGGCCCCTTAGTAGTAATTGATGCAATGCCACAGCCTACCTGAGTATTGTTGCTGACCATGTCCATCCCTTTATGACCACAGTGTACCCATCTTCTGATGGCTACTTCCAGCAGGATAATTCACCATGTCATGAAGCTCCAATGATCAGACTGGTTTCTTGAACATGACAATGAGTTCACTGTACTCAAATGGCCTCCACAGTGACCAGATCTCAATCCAATAGAGCACCTTAAGCTAGGCACACACGGGTAGATTTGTAAAAAGATTTGAGTACAATCAATCAACGTACGCGTCATGGTGATTGGTTGTACTCTTATCTGCTTACAATCCTACCTGTGTGTGCTTTTCTTTTGAGCAGGTTCAATAGAGCCCGCTCAAAGGAACTCGATTGAACGGGGTTCCAACATGTTGGAAAACCCAGTTCAATCTCCAAAACTTTGCATGAAGAAGAATCTTCATGTTAAGTATAGGAACAGCAGGCTCTGCCTTCTTCACACAGCAGTCCAACTGTCAGCTCTGCCTCAGCCCGATTTCCGTTCAAGTGAACCCCGATCAATCACAGCTTGGTGACGTCACCGCTCTGTGATTGATCGGGGGCAATTGCATGGAATTTACCCGTGCATGGCTAGCTTTAGGGATGTGGTGGAATGGGAAATTTGCATCATGGATGTGCAGCTGACAAATCTGCAGCAACTGCGTGATGCTATCATGTCAATATGGAGCAATGTCTCTGAGGAATGTTTCCAGTACCTTGTTGCAGCTATGCCACGAGGGATGAAGGCAGTTCTGAAGGCAAAAGGGGTCCAAACCGGTACTAGCAAGTTGTGCCTAATAAAGTGACCGGTGAGTGTATAAATACAACATGTATGTATAACCCAAACAATGATTTAGCTTCTATAGAGAATTTTTTTTTCAAAAAAAATTCTGCCCAAGATGGGGAAATTTCTCTACACTTCCCATCCTATATCCTATAGATAAAATTTAAGAGTAAGTTAAATTACAATTTTTAGTGTTGAAGGTAGGGGATTACACATTGTCAATGTATTTTTCTGGTTACAATTATTATGCATTTCTAAAAGTACCTTCTAAAATTTATTTCGAAATTATGTCACAACCATTTCCAGACGCCTTTGTAAAAAAAAAGGATACAAGTTATTTTAAATATATCTGTCTTTACATAGAAGGTACAATCCTAAAAGAGAACTTGTATTCCCTTACTGTATTATTTGTTGTCAAAACCACTTTGTGCCATCATCACATAAAAGAACACAACTATGTGTTTGCATTTTTACTTATGAGCTCTCAGAAGGATTGTTGTTCCTTAATCTCCCATGCTGTACAATAAAATTAATCTTGTAAACCATTACAGAAATCAAAACAGATTGCAATGTAAGGTGTCTAGGACCTGTGAGGACTTGGGACATCTATGCCTTCATTTAAAAGTTGTGGGCCTGAAATCCAGAAGATTTTCCACATGGAGGACACTTTCACTGGAGGATGCTGTCAGTTTCCCGGTAGTGTGGCTCAGAGGTTTTTTTTTTGCCAATTAAAATCTACCCCTAGCCATCATTCCTGGCTGCCGTGGCCCACCCTGTTGGGTAAGGTGGATTTGTGGGCACTGCCTGTAGCCCCTGTTCCTCTGCACTTCCCCCCTGGTCCCCTAAGACCACAGATTTTCCCCAGAGGTTTCCTGTTTGAGTCGTCGCAGGTCCATTTTTGCAACTATGTGATTTAAAAGAATACAAAAATCATGAATTTACCATGGTTAAATATTGTACTACTATTACACATTAATTAACAGTTGATATCTTATGCATATTAAGGATTTCAATTCATTTTAAGAATCAGCTATATTTTAGAATGCCATTATCTTTAACATTTTCAAGGTTAAGGCTTAAATGATGATGCTGATAAATAATTCATTTTAAAATTGTTTATATGAATTGTGATTTATGTGTAATATTGATTTTTGTAGTTTGTATTAGACTTTTATATGCTACATTTGTTGTGTGCTTAAGAATAGATTTACATATACTACCAATTTTAATATTTACATCTAATTATGTCACAGTTTTTTGTATCTAATTCTATTACGCAAAATCTGTATATATTCATGTTAATTTATATTTTGCATGTGATGAAAGAAGAAAAGCTGATCACTTTGCAACATGTTATTTTAATTAAGACTATATGTATACTCTAATCATTTAATCATGTGCAGCTAAATATATTATTTTTTAGATAATTGGGCATTCAAAGTTACAAAGCTTCAATTCATGTTATTTTGTTAACTTCAGGGATAACCATTCATGTTATGGAACAACCTTCTCTATTTAAGTAAATCACCCAGTGGTTTCTCAACTTCCTCTGTTTTTGCTTTATCATTTTATAACTTGGATAATCAATTGATAATGATTTAACTTCAAATGATATTTAATTGTACTATATCTAAAGTGAATTCCAAATGCAATTTTCAGATGTTATCTTTAACTGAGTGCAGTGATAGACTTGCAATAGCTCACCAGGACCTGATTTATTAGCTGACATTAAGCAAAGTGGAAAGGACCTATATTAACTAGTGATAAGCAAACCTATGGAAAGTCTATGTACCCTATATTCAGTAAATGCTTTAAAAAAGAAAATCATGACATTCATTGCTATTTAACCTCTCTAGCGCTTTTGCAAAGTTCCAGATTTCTGTACCAAAAGTGCACCTTAGACTCTAATGGAATTTTTTTTAATGCTGTAGGCCTATAATGAATAAAAGGTATCATTTGAATGATAAAATCTCTAAAATACTTATTTGGTATGAAAGATTTCAAAACAGTATGTATTCATATTTATGTTTGTTTATAATAAAATTTTTATTACAATTGGAAATGTGTTTTGTGGGGTTTTTTTTACTTTAAATTGCATTGGATACAGTTATCACTGTATTAAGTACAATTACCTTTGGCACTCTCTCTCCTCTGGTGTGATGAACACAGAACACAGGATTGGGGACATATGGGGACAATGAAACTGTCTTCTGCATAGAAAACTGTTTCTCAGGCAATTTATATTTGAATCTCAAGCCCCCCCCCCTGATGTGACGTCATCATGTCACTGGGGGGGACATCTGGAAGATGGGAGCCACCGGGACAGCACAGAACGGTGAGTATGTGCTGCCAGGGCTCTGATCTTCGCTGGATGCTACCATCTTGTCCAGAGCAGTACAGACAGGACAGCACTGGACGAGATGGTGCCGTCAGAAGCACTAGGGTGGTTAATCACATTAACAGCTATAATGCATTTTTGGCATTGTTGATTTTTTTGGGGGGAGGGCAAGTTATCATAACAAAATATTTTTTAGTTGCCATTTAAATTAATTTAATGAGCTTTAATGAGCTGTTTTAATGAGCTTATAACATATTATGAAACATTGGAAACCACAAGTAGGGTTAGTTACCAGAATATTATAATATGACCCATGCAAGCCATTCTATAAACCAACCCCTATTATTTAGCTGCTTTGTGTATTACCTGTGAGGTTAGTGTAATGTTTAGGTAGAGAGAACATTTCTTTCTTTATTTGTTATTTGCTTTCATATGTAGTATAGCAACAAACTGACTGAGTGTCAAATAATATTCCTGTAGCCATGTACATCTCAAGACTGGCTTTGAAACCTTGTCTTCATCAATACAAAAAACATCAAAGATAAAATTACAAACTGTAAAATATGTATTATTACTCTAACACAATTGGGTATTATTTTACTATAATTGCATTAAGCTCTTGTAATAACAAATGCAAGCCGTATTTTCTAAGAACACAATTAATGCAGATATTAGTTTTACATATTATTATTAATCCTACCAGAGTTAGTGAGCTATAAGTATAGTGCAAGTAATCAAAGGCTTAAACATCGCACACAATAGCTCTGAAATAATTACTCTCCCCAAGCTACTATTGTTTCCAGCCCCAGGCACCTCTAGACTAATAAAAGGTTTCATTTTAAATTATATGAAAAGAATGTCAATATTATACAGAAAGTATGTGTTCAGCTGCTGAGAGCTGCATCAAATGAAAAAGGTTCAGTAATGAATTTTTATACAATTGGCCAAATGTATTAAATCTTGTGACACTTCTACTCCTCTCATCTTTTTCACTTTCCCTGTAATAAAATTGATATACATATTTGTGAATTTTAGAATAAAAATCATTTTAATTGTGTCAGTTGGACTCAGCTTATAGGCACTTTGATTTTTGTTTATAAAATTAAGGGGAAGGGAATAAATAGTAGGTTTCCTGTGGAGTGCAAGACTGAGATAATGATTTAAAGCATTAAGTAGTTGCCTATTTAACAAAATAGAGGTGATTTTGCGAAAAATTAGAATATCATGCAAAAGTTCCTGTATTTCAGAAATTCAACTTAAATGGTGAAACTAATATATGAGATAGTCCATTTACATGAAAAGCAAGATATTTCAAGCCATAGCTCCTTTAAGATGGAGCACTGCATTATTCTTTCCTCAGACAAGCTTTATGGAAATGCTGACTTCGTTTTCCAGCAGGACTTGACACCTACCCACTGTTGCGGGTTTGAATATTAATAATAATCTATTTTATATATATTAATAGAGATATTTTGATATGAATATTTATATAGACATATCAATATATTCTACCCGTAAATGAGGATATTTTACAACTAGAGATGGATTTTATCAGAACAGTTTGATTAAGAGACAGGCCACAGAAGCATTTCACAGTAATAATGTTTATAAACTAAACTACACATATAACAAGGAACATAATAACAGGATGATACAATAACATAAAAGACAAAGGACTATAAGGTTACATTATGGTACCTGTAGGTGTTCAGTGGGACAGCATTCCTCCTACTAAGATCGCCCGCTGCCAACCTCCTACCCCCTATGACGGACTATATTTATCTATAATTTCTAAGGAGGGTCAAAGGGGCGTCTTCCTTTGACTCTTAGGGAGTTACCTACTTGCTCATTGGAAGGCTTATGTTTAGGTGGACACCCATAACTCCATATGCCCACTAATGGACCACAGTAGCCCAATAGTGGACACCCATAAGCTCACTAATTGTAATATTACTAATTAATACTAATTACCTCTAACTCTACAAGTGGCTCTGTAAAGTCTGGTTTATGTTTATACTAATTTGCATGGATCCTTTGAAGTAGAGTTGAGGCCAGCAATATCTAGTCCCCTGTGGTGATGTGGTGCCACCCTGGCCTGTAGATAAATAGGTTTCTTCTGGCTTTTGTTGGGAGATTCAAATGAAATTACCATCTTATTGTGTACCAGCTCTATTGTTTAGTGTTGAATGACTTGTAGACAGGTATGATTCTATGTGAAACTAATATTTGTCTATTAATGGAGATTAATCACAAAACCCATATGCAACACCCACACTGGCAAAAGAACCAAAACCTGGTTCACTGACCATGGGATTACTTTGCTTGATTGACCAGCTAACTTGCCCGAACCGAACCAAATAGAGAATCTCTTGAGAGAATCTCAAGATAAGAGATATGTGACTAAACAATGCAGATGAGCTGAAGGCCGATATTAAAGCATCCTTGTCTTTCATAACTCCTCAGCAGTGCCACAGGCTGATAGCATCCATGCTAAGCATGAGGCAGTATTTAATGCAAAGGGGCCCAAAGCAAGTACTGAGTACATATGTATGATATATATATTTCAAGGGTCTGACATTTTTCAAATTAAAATATTTGTTTTATTGATTTCATGTAATAGCTTAATTTGATGAGATTTTGATTTGGGAGTTCTCAAAAGCTGTAAGCCATAATCATCAAAATGATAACAAATAAAGGCTTGAAAAATACCACTTTGCATGTAATCAGTCTATTTCATATGTTTCACCTTTTAAGTCAAATTACTGAAATACAGGACTTTTTGAACGATATTAAAATTTTTGCAAATAGAGGTTGCATGTTATCTGTTCTGTTTAATATACCCCTCAAAATGTTTGAATGCAAGTGTTCCAATCAATTCCATGGCCACATTAGTGAAGGAATGGGTAGCTCAGTGACATCCAGGGTGATACCCTCATAGGATACAACCTGTGCAATAAGTTCACCCCATGATTATGGTTCACTACAGAGGTGAGTAGGAAAGTCAATGTGAAAAAAATCATACAAGATACAAGAGGATACAAGGGGACAGAAAATGTTGCTGAAAAGTAAGACAATGCTTATGCTGAGAGAGACCTTAGTATAGCAAACCGTTTCAGTAATTACTTTTGTTCTGTATTTTTACAGGTGAATGGCCATAACAAAATTGTGAAGTTGGGAGAATTATTAATATAATTATTCTGGTGTTGTAGATTCCATTTCAGAATTTAGAATTTCTATATTTGTTTGCACCATTGACTCTGTTTAGGGATAGTCCCACATGCTCTGACTGCTAATATTCTTCAGAAGGTTGGCAAGATTGAAGCTGGCAACCATAGGCCATTGAGTTTTAAGCTCTGAAGTTAATTGAATATTTTTTTAAAACAAAAGATCAACAAACATTTAAAAACACAACTTGGTTATACTAATAGCAGATTTTATCTGGCTAATCGCATTCATTATTTTGATTAGGTCACAAATATTATGTTCAAAGAGGGTGCTGTACACATGGCCTACCATGATATCAGCAAGGCGTTTGATACTTCCACAAGATGAACTTAAAGTTAGACATGGGCTTAATCCCTTGGGTAGTTCATTGGATACGCAAACAGCAAAAGGAGAGTCATTCATGTTTATAAATGGAGTGCAAAGAGACCAGTCATTAGTGGAATAACACAACGCCAGTAGCAGGTCATGTTCTGTTTAATCCACTTGTAAGTGATATAATGGACAGTTTGTCTGTAAAGATATTTGTCTTTGAAGATAACAGTTTGCCGTATAATAGGGTGCAAGCTCCCAAGGGTGTATACAGTCTGGAACATGACCTGGCATTTATGGTCAACAAAGTGGTCACTGCAGTTCTATGTATCTTAATGTAAATACATTAACTATTATTCATGAGAAAAAATAATAGTCTCACTGAATATAATGTTGGAGGTGCAGTATTGACCAAAGCTACAGAGATTGCATTGTAAGCAAACAGTGGGGCAAGGCAGTGGCTAAAACAAACATTTGGGGTGCATAAAAAATTATGAAAAGTATTTATTTTCAGCCACTTCACAGCTATTACACAAAGCATATTAATAGCAGGACTTGGCAGATTTCTTATACATATGTTTTGATTGTAGAATGGCTGACTTGGGTCATACTATAACAGGGGTGTCAAACGCAACAAATATGGCCCATACGTTTGTCTTTCAAATGTTATTTAAGAAATAAATTGCACAAGTCACATGTGTTATTGTATTAGGCTTTATTGTTCCAGATTCAATGTTTAGGGAAAGTTTCCAAATGAAAAAGTTCATTGTTATATCTGATGAGAAAGAAAAATGTCCACAATTGTAGAAATTTATTCAATAAATATCAAGGTTGGCCTGTGAGTTTGTCCAAGTTTTTTTTTGCCTACTGTATGTTTGAGTTTGACACCCCTGACCTATACTATCCTGGTAACTAACCCTACTGTCTTTTCCAATATTTTCATATTAGATTGAAATCACCTTTAAATAGGAAATTAACGAGTTTGTGCAATTAAGGGGAAATCACATGCAGTGGGAAAGGTCTTTAGACAGAGAAAAGCAACAAATACACAGAAGGGGCTGAAGCATAAAATATATCATGAGAGACTGCAGGTTTTCACTTTCTTTCACTTTTTATAAATGGTCTGACATATACTCTAGATGTCCAAAGCATTATAAACTTGAATAAAACTTGTGTCTATTTTATTAATATTAATCATGCTTAAATTTGTAAATGATTTTTTCATTTCTTTTTCAATGTAAGTTGGCCACACTGGTTAGTACCCAGTCTAGGAAATGTTTAGACTTTTTATTTGTTTATTGTTTTTGGTCTTATGCACATTAAAGGAAGTATACAGGGTTATCTATTTTTAGGGATGTTTGCTACATTATAAACATGATGCTCACCAAACTTCAACTGGGAAATTTTTCAAAAATAGTAATTAAGCAATCTGGTGATCTTTTAAGCTGATTAAACATCCAACTGACTGCATGTTTATAATAAGTGTGCAAGCTTGTATTATTTTATTCTTATTGTTTATTATTATGAAAAGCAGAAGGACATATGAAAGCTTTTTTAGACACTATAAACATTTTAGACTACAATTTTTTGCTTTAATAATCTCCCTTAAATGAATACATTCTGTAGTTTAATGAAGCTTTATATGAGAAAGGAAAACAACTTCATTGAATTAAAATGAAGTATCATAGTATTGTTGGTTGTAAAGAAAATTGAAAATGCAAAACTGTCTACCATAGTATTCATCTCATGACAAATTTATGTTGTAATGCATTTTTGCCCTTGGCCAATGCTTTTCTACAACTAAGATATAGCTAAGTGCAATTCCATAAACTTGTCACATTAAGTGGAAGGCAAACTTGAAACAATGGAAAACAGACCAGCTACCTGACATTTAAAACATTCAGATTTTATTATGTCAAAAACTGAAAGTTGTTTTTAATTTTAAAATTTTACAATATATAATTTATATGAATATACAGGGATAAGTCCCATAAACAAGCACAATTGTGAATTAATTCTGATCATCTGATGACATACCTGCTGACGTAATATGAAATATTATGTTCAAACTGTCCATATGGTTTTATGAAGTCTATATTTTTTTTTAAATAACTTAAAATAAATTTTTTTGTGGGGATCCCACACAATAAGCTGAATGGTCAACAATATACATAGCAATAGACAATTTATGCTTTTCTGCAAGAAATAGTCACAATTTGTGGTTTATTAGTACCTACAAGGAGATACATCATGAAGTTCACATCAATATACATATGATGATTGTGTGAACCATAAAAAGATCATCTGTATGTTTTTTTTTAGGACAGTCTTTGATAGTTCATGGTGATTTTGAGTCATCAGTGCTATTAAGTGAAGCAGTGTTTGGTCCGAACACATCGCGATATTTGTGTGTTCTACTGAGCACCCGAGTATAATGGAAGTCAATAGGAGACAACCAGGCACCCCCTGCTCGGAAGGGAGGGTGCCTGGTCCTGGGGCAGGGAATTTGTGATTTAATGGAAAGCGTGATAATGTTTTTCTTAAGAAAACATGCTCACATTAGATGTAAATATATTGGTACATTGTATAATCACATCTAATGTCTGCATTTTAACTAAACCTCTCTAGAGGTGGGGACGAACCCAGTTTGTTCGCTGTTCGGGTTCGCCCCAACCGCAGGGGAACCGGGCATCGGGTGTAGCCGATACACCCATGGAAAGCTGCAGCGATTTCCGCCGTCACACCGCCATAGACCTCAATGTTAATGGAGGAGCTGTCCTGCCCACACAGCCGGTGTCATTAATGACACCAGCTGTGTGGAGAGAGGCGGGGGGAGGGAGGAAATGGCAGGCAGTGTACTACAATGGCGTGATTGCCCGTACCACGCTGGTACGCTGGTATGGGCAGACCGCTAGGGAGGTTAAAGAACACATTATCACACTTTCTGTTAATTTCCAAATCCCCTGAATATACTATCATTACCAGAACTTCTGAACATTTAAAAAAGTTATTTAGTCACATTGCAAAAAAAAGTGAGACTGTGGCATGTGTAGTTTTGGAATAGAGAATGATTCAAGTAGTGTTGGGATTTTTATATAAGGTAAACTGCCATTATTTTAAAAGTTATTTATTTAAAACCCACATATGCTAGAACCATGAATTTTTTTGCAATGTGTCTAAAAATCTTTTTTAAATGTTCAGATTTTTTGTTATTACTAGCATATTTAAGGGATTTGCAATTTAATAGAAACCGCAAATACTGCATACTTACTTATAAACATACATGGACATTACACTACTATAACATATGACACAAGGCATCCCGACAATGAATAAAAATTATACATACATATACATTCCCATACCAGTTACATATAATAATAACATTAATTATTTAATGTAGCCGATATACACATGACATGTATGTGTTTCAGGAGTATTGGTGACTTACCAATACCACTGCAATACATATAATAAATTACCAAAAGCCCCCGAAAATAAGAGTAAATAAATGTACATTTACTTACAGTTAATATGTGCACTCCAGCGCTGAAGTCCAATCCGCTCCCGATATCCTGATAAAAATCCAATAAAATGATTCCTGAAAAAAACAAAAAACATGAGACCCCCCCAAAAAAAATTAATTGTCAGGGTTTAGTAAATTTTTATGATGGGAAGTATTGTGTTATTTCTTGTTTTGTGATTGTTGGGATTTGTGAATTGTACATTTGTTTATTGTTAAAGTATGTGTTTCATTTTATTTGAATTGTCTGCTTTATTGTGTAGGAATAATGGGTTGTGATTTGTGTAAGGGGTATTATGTTAGATGTCATAACTTATTTAATTATGACATATAACATTGTATTGTAATTTAATTATCAAGTTTGCAGTATTATTTGGTTTGAATTGTTGGCTTTTTCTACTTATGTCATGTGTCTGCTCTACTTTTCATATATAGCTGGGCATACACGGTCCAACTCCTGCATGATCCGATCCCCGATCGGATGCCTTCCGCATCCCTTAAGAATCGGGTCGTGCAGGAATTGGAGGCTGCAACTGACGGGTATTGGACTGAAATCAGCCGTCCTGTCGGATCGCACAGAGATCCGTCAGGACAGATCATTTTAGTCCGATCCCATTAGTTCAGCTGGGGACGGCTGCCCCCAGCCAAACTAATGAGCTGCAGAAGCGGAGTGCCGTCCGATTCTTGGCACGAGCGGGTGGGCATGATGAAGTCATCACGCTGCCTGCTACTGCATAGGATCGGACAAGGAATAGATGGTACATCGTAGTAAAACACAGTTTTAAACTGTGTGCTTTTTCAATGTGTCTCTTCCTGACTCTATCGGAGCCGAACATGGGCCATCAGGTGCTATATAGCACCGTATAACTTGTTCTGGCCAGCCAATCACTGTAATGTAAGCACCTAACATGGTTACTGGAATTACAGTGAGAACAGTACTTACCTGTCCATAACCCGCGAATCGTGCAGGGTGCAGACTCAAGCATGGCACACAAGCACATGAGGCGCCATGCTCCGAGCATAGAGATGCCATGGGCCAACAAAACGCTGGGCATACAACCCCAGTAGGGGGGGGGGGACAGTATATAGAAATGTTTTCCTCTTATAATAAGCTATTCATTATTTCTTTTAGCTGTGTTAGTGTTTCTTCCACTATGAGTATTGCAATACATCTGTTTCCTTTTTATTGGATGATAGCGGAGCCAGAACTATTCCTATTTAAAGATAAAATATACCCCATCTAACAATATCCACCCTGGTGAGGGACTAAAAACTCACTCTCACACAAGTGATCCTCATTGCACACTGTATAATGGATTGTTCTGTAATGGTTTTGCATTAAATATCCTAAAAACATAAGAAGATTAATATAAAATAAATCAGAAGTGTAAAGTATCCATCTGACAGAAAAGTAAAATACTTATTAAATACCTCTTACACTATATATACAAAAGGGGATACATTGGTCCCTGAAAAGACTTAATCAGAAAATGAAAATTAAGTGAATGAGAAGTTGAGTTTCTTCAGCATATTGACAGCATGGAAGGTGTGAGTGGAGGACAGCCAGCTTTTGTATGTTAAACTTGATGAAATGTAAAAATTGTTACATGATTTTGGAAAAATAAATATTGAAAAGTTTGTGTGTTACTCCTGCAAGGATGAAAAAGTATGGATGAAATATCTGCTGGTTTAGTTAATGTTTGTGTTACATTGCCTTCTTAGAATTTTAAATATATCAAATAGCATCTAGTTATGTCGGTGACATCTATAACCTTCAGAATGAGGACCTCTGTGTGTAACTATTCAAATATGTCTCAAAAAGACAATGATTACCACAGCTCCAGTAAATCAATGCACATCAAAGCACTTTCTGGCATGGTAGACTGATTTATGAAATTTGCATCAAGCCTCTCTTAAAGCAAATCTTCTTTTCTTTCCTTTGTCTGTTGAATTATTTCTGATTAGTGGCAGATTAATTTTGCATGTTGTATAGATCGTATGGGTATTGTGCCATCTCTTAGGAGTTAGTTAGTTCACATGCCCTGCTAGTCATCACTCCTAAACTTGAAATCTCACCCATAGTTGTCAATGGGCTGTCTATAGGATTTGAAAAGGTAGATGACCAGCTCCCAATAGTTCAAATTCGAAATTTCTACTTTTTCGCCAAATTGTTGTATAGTCGAATTTCGACAGGGCCAAAATCAACCCAAAGTTTTGACTGAACTCGCAATTTTGCAGTCCTTTGATTTTGATTTGTCATGCAGATATTTGCTTGCAAATATCTGCATTGCAAATTTTATTTGATATATTTACATGCGGAAATGATTTGAAAAGTCATAAAAGCCCCTGAATATGGTATCCTCACAAAAATTGCTGGAAATGTAGAGAAGGGTTGTGGGAACATTTAAGAAAGAAAAGTTTTGCTTTAACACAAGTTTGGGTATAAATTAGGTTCAAAGTCAAACTCAAAGTCAAACATTATTTTACAGTTAATGGCATCATCATCATCATTATGACATTATCTGTCAGGAACATCACAGCTTCTTAGAGGGCCATGAGTTTTCATGATTGAAATAACTTAAATGCAATGAATAAAAGGTGTGGATCAGGTATAGCCAAACTGAAAAGGAAAGGGCTAGATTATCCTGTTTGCTTATTAGCCAGAATAAAGGTAGACTATCTGACTTGCATCCACATCTAATGTATATTGTGAGCTGGACTGTATGCATCAGAGTAAGCAATTTTAGTACAGGAAAGAGATCATAAAACTGCAATACTGAACGTAAGCCGAAAGTTCAGTTTAGCTTTTAACTACAAATGTATTGTTTATACTGTTTAATATTGATTGCTTTAAATTTTTAATAAGCACTTTGTCATATTTTAGCCAGTACATTTTGACAGTGAAAATAAGATGAAGGATCCTGGAAATCCCAGTATAAAGAGAGAATCTATGAACATTTAAAATACTTTTTTGGGGATAAAAGGATGCTGATGGTAGAAGCAACGAGGCTCTTCAATAGGTCAACCTACTCTGTGTATTGGTTATTAATGTAAATATATATGTATAGTTTCTCTTGCAACATATTTCCTTGGCTAGCAACATCAAAAACAAAACTAAGGCCAGTTTAATAAAAAATCCTAACCCCACTACCAAAGAAACCAATCCAATGAGTAATTCTATCATTTCAGCCCAGCATGCACAGTGATTATTTTCGTAGTTATGCCATTCTGCAAAAGTCAGCTGTGAATAGATACTGCTGCATTGAAAAATATTTCCAAAAATAAAACAAGGAAATATAGCAAGACCTACATAATCTACAGGTAACTTTTCTGATTTATATTTCTGTGTGTTTGTTTATTTTTACATATAACAGATGAAGCCTCATCAATTTCACAATTAAAGCCTGTAAGCTCCATGTTGATCTGTAATGCTTTACCTAGTTGTGATAATATTCTATACATACAACGCTCAGCATGAACTCTGTGTAAACAAACGTTGTGGCTATGTTCTTACTTCTTGCTCTAAATGAAAAAATAAACAGAATTCAATGTAAATACTTAGTGAGCAAATAGGTGGCACCTTTAGGTTAGAAGTTACTATTAAATTGGAAATAACAACATTCAAAAATCCAACAAATCCACTCTCATGTTGTGAAAAAATTCTAAGTTCACTGCACACGATTAACATGAGCAGTGTTGAGTAGAGATGGTCGAATTTTTCGACTTGCTTTCTTTGTGAGCTGATTGCAAAGCCCTTGAACATGGTATCATCACCATACTTGCTGTAGATGTAGAGAAGGGTTGGGGGAACATTTGAAAAAAAGAAGTGTTGCTCTAGCACATGTACTTTTTGCATAAATTAAGTTCCGATTTTCGAAATTTCTACTTGACTTTGAACTTAATTTGTGCAAAAACTATTTGTGTTAGAGACATACTTTCTTTTTTGGAATGTACCCCCAACCCTTCTCTACATCTCCAGCAAGTTTGGTGATGATACCATGTTCAGGGGCTTTGCAATTAACTCGAAATCGGCGAAATGGTCGAATTTTTGAAAAAAAATTCGACCATCTCTAGTGTTGAGGGGCATATGGTATATTGGAGTTCGCGTAATTTTGCGAGTATAATAAGGAACATTCGAAATTCATCAAATTTGATTTACAGCTTTACAGCTTTTCTTCTTTATTTTGTGATCTTAGCCAGTATGAGCACTGTCCCTATTGCGCGTATTCATAAGCAATGCGCACAAATATGGACAATGTATGTGGTTAAACAATGTTGAAGCATAATATGCGAACATCCGAGCACACATTGCGAAATTGAAATATTGCGAATTCTCGAATGTCAGATATTTGTTGAATATATTTGAATTTCGAATATTCTCGCTCAACACTAAAAATGACATTCCTTTCTTCTACAGTGGCTTGCAAAACATTTTGTCACATTATAGCCACAAACATGAATAAATTTTATTGGAATTCCACATGACAGACCAATACAAAGTGGTGTACATGTGAGAAGTGGAACAAAAAATCATATATGATTCCAATTTTCTTTACAAATAAATAACTGCAAAGTGGGGTGTGCGTAATTATTCAGCCCCCTTTGGTCTGAGTGCAGTCAGTTGCCCATAGACATTGCCTGATAAGTGCTAATGACTAAATACAGTGCATCTGTGTGTGTAATCTAATGTCAGTACAAATACAGCTGCTCTGTGATGGCCTCAGAGGTTGTCTAAGAGAATATTGGGAGCAACAAAACCATGAGGTCCAAAGAACACACCAGACAGGTCAGGGATAAAGCTTTGAGAAATGTACAGCAGGCTTAGGTTACAAGAAGATTTCCAAAGCCTTGAACATCCCACGGAGCACTGTTCAAGTGATCATTCAGAAATGGAAGGAGTATGGCACAACTGTAAACCTACCAAGACAAGGACGTCCACCTTAACTCACAGGCCGAACAAGGAGAGCGCTGATCAGAAAAGAGGCCCATGGTGACTCAGGTGGGGGAAACTGTCCATAGGACAACTATTAGTTGTGCACTGCACAAAGTTGGACTTTATGGAAGAGTTGCAAGAAGAAAGCCATTGTTTACAGAAAAGCATAAGAAGTCCCGTTTGCAGTTTACCACAAGCCATGTGGGGGACACAGCAATCATGTGAAAGAAGGTGCTCTGGTCACATGAGAACAAAATGGAACTTTATGGCCAAAATGCAAAACGCTATGTGTGGCCGAAAACTAACACTGCACATAACTCTGAACACACCATCCCCACTGTGAAATATGGTGGTGGCAGCATCATGCTCTGAGTGTGCTTCTCTTCAGCAGGGACAGGGAAGCTGGTCAGAGTTTATGGGAAGATGGATAGAGCCAAATACAGGGCAATCTTGGAAGAAAACCTCTTGGAATCTGCAAAATACTTAAGACTGGGGCGGAGGTTCACCTTCCAGCAGGACAACGACCCTAAACATAAAGCCAGGGCAACAATGGAATGGTTTAAAACAAAACATATCCATGTGTTAAAATGGCCCAGTCAAAGTCCAGATCTAAATCCAATCGAGAATCTGTGGCAAGATCTGAAAACTGCTGTTCACAAACGCTGTCCATCTAATCTGACTGAGCTGGAGCTGTTTTGCAAAGAATGGGCAAGGATTTCAGTCTCTAGATTTGCAAAGCTGGTAGAGACATAAAAGACCCCTAAAAGAAAATAAAACCCTAAAAGACTGGCAACTGTAATTGCAGCAAAAGGTACTTCTACAAAGTATTGACTCAGGGGGCTGAATAATTACACACACCCCACTTTATTTACAGTTATTTATTTGTAAAAAATGTTTGGAATCGTGTATGATTTTCATTCTACTTCTCACGTGTACACCACTTTGTATTGGTCTTTCCCGTGGAATTCCAATAAAATTGATTCATGTTTGTGGCTGTAATGTGTCAAAAGGTGAAAAGTACTTTTGCAAGCCACTGTATATTTTATCACACAGGTAAGGACATCAGGAATGCCTTATGTTTTTTAACTTAACTATAGTAGAGTGTTGTACCGTGTTAGCCATCGATAAATACAGCAAGTTTGGATAGCATAGTTAGGTTAATTACAGCAAGTTTGGAGTTCAAGTGATACCGTTTATTGGCTAACTGAAGTCATTAGAGAAGCAAGCTTTCGGGATATCGCAGATCCCTTCTTCAGGCTAAACCTGAAGAAGGGATCTGCGATATCCCGAAAGCTTGCTTCTCTAATGACTTCAGTTAGCCAATAAATGGTATCACTTGAACTCCAAACTTGCTGTAATTAACCTAACTATGTAATACTTTTATACAGCAAAAGATGAAGAATGATCAGTATTTAAACTGAGTTTTCCCCTATTTTTTGTAATTCATCCTTTAGTTTCAGCTCACCATAACTATAGATCTTGGTATTGCATGACATTGGTGCCACCCTGACTAAATACTTCACAAATGGAACTTTTCTGCATGGCAGGTCACACTCAATAGATAGAAGTATTATTTCACGGTTCTTCCACATGTGTTTCATTCTACATGTGAAATCAACCCAAGTACAATTACCAACTATTTTCTTCCATGCCAATGACCTGAATATGGTATTAAAATATTTTGATACAATAGGAAATATATAAACAACTAGGGTGTATTTCCTGATATCATGTGTGGTCAACCTATCATATGCAATCCTTGTAACTATGACCAGCCATGCTAACACACTGTGCAATCATAGGTCACCAAATTACTAGTGTTGAGCAAGAATATTCAAATATATTCAACGAATATCCGACATTCGAGAATTCACAATATTTCACAAATGTGCGCTCTGATACCCGCAATACGCACAGTGCTCATACTGGCAAGATCACAGAATGAAGAAGAGAGGCTGTAAAGCTGGTTTATAAATCTTTGTGAATAATTGTGAACATCCACACGCGATGTAAGGCAATAGAATGCAGTTGAATCGAATTTTAAGAATTTGAATATACCATATGCTACTCAACGCTACAAATAACCCTAATGGGCAACACTGAGGAACAGTGCATCTAGAAAATATTCACAGTACATAATTTTTTCCACATTCTATTATGTTACAGCCTTATTCCAAAATGGATTACATGAATTTTCACTCAGAATTCTGCACACAACACTCCATAATGAAAATGTGGAAAACATTTACTTAAGATTGTTGCAAATGTTTTGAAAATGTAGTTCATCATTACTGAGCAACAAAACTCCTTTTCTGGGGGTGAGGCATGCTGTATTATGGGACCTGTGCACTATGTTATAATCCTGAGCTGAGTGTGCTGGTAGTTGTAGTTCACCATCCCAAACAAAAGCAGGACATTGCAGAGAGATATGTCTAAATGTGATGCACTGCAGAAGGTACTGCCAGGCTGGCAGCCCACTCCAGCTAATTTCTAAATCTGTAATCTAGATGTGATTTCCGGCCATTAGACATGAAAAAAACTGAAATTTTTAAAAATCTGTATTTTGGGGGAATTTAAGCCATTGACCACCCTCTGGCAGGACACTGTCCAGGTGGTTGCACCCTTTTGACTATTTTTTTTATTGGTATTGTGGCTACAAAAATGACCTGAAGGTTTGAGAAGTTTGCCCTGCATTGAAGTCAATGGAGGTGTGCGGCGAACATGAGAACGGCTGGTATTTGCAGAAGTTCAATTCGCCTGTTCCCGAACAGCCAAAGCTGAACATCACTACCCCTGAACATCCACAAGAAAATTTCTGCGGCTTAATCAAAGTCCACGACATGATTTGGAAAGGCACACTGCTGCTTTGAAGATCACAATGAGCACAATGGCCTCCGACATCTGTAAGTAGAAGAAGTTGAAAACCACCAGGTCTCTTCCTAGAGTTGGTCGGACTTCTAAACTGAGCAATCAGGGGAAAAGGGCTTTAGTCAGGGAGGTTACCAAGAACCTGATGGTTACTATGTCAGAGCTCCAGAGGTGCATCGACCAAGAGGGAAAGTACTTACAAGCAGGTAAAAGTAAAAAGAGCAATAAATATTTAGCGGGGTAGAAGCTTGGGAAGAGTGTGGGCAGAGGGAACTTCAAGCCTTGAATTTGGCACTAACATAGTGAATGTACACAAATGAAGAGAGCTCCCTTGAGTTTGCCATTACGTTGACCCTTGAGTTCCACATTAAAATAACTCATGTATCCAAATGCATGAACCAATGAGATGGCAAATGTTGACTTCATAAAACAAATAACTTGTAGCATCTTCTGTTGTCTAATTCTTGCTTTGCATGCTATAACTGGTGCAGGTAAATAGCTAGTAGTGCAACCGCTGTAGGAGAATCTTCCCTGACAAAGTATGGATGATAATAACAATGATGTAAGTTGCCATTTTTAGAAGATCACAAATGAATGCTTCCATTTTCCCCAGCAGAATTTTCCTCTCTTCATTTCCCTGGAATACAAGCTTTTATCAGGGGCCTCTAATTTAGATATTCTTCTGGCAGATTCCCTTTTATAGGCACATTTTGCTGGTAGCTGTTCATTGTTATCACATCGTTATGATAAAATACTCTGTAATTTACAACGGAGGGATGGTCTTCATAACAACAGTTCAGGGTTTTATTTCTTTTTATTTAGGTGAACTAATTAACCATGGTAAAGCTAAGACAATGGAACAGCACAAATGAGAACTAATCTCTGTACCTATCAGATTGTCTTTGTTGTAAATGTGAAATCTTAACCGTTCGGTCTGATCAATCTAGATTAAAAATAAAAGAATTTTCTCGCTTGCATATAATGTTTCATATGCACCGAAGCAGTATGTAAACAGAGTATTTGGCATTTTTATTAGGATGTGGAACTCAGTCATTTCCTTTGCAACAACATCTCATAAACTATTTTGACAGTCTAATAAACTATAAAAAGCTGTGGTAAAAACTGGCTCAGAATGTTATAACCGTACAAAATGGAAAGAGCAAGAAAAAACATCTATCACTGGGATTATTATCACTGTTGTCAAGGCAACGGAGTTGCAAAGGCAATATCTCCATGGTTCTGCTGTTTGTTATCATCCTTCTTGATTTTACATCATTGAAATTGTAGTAATTACACTCTGCCTGATGAAAAATGCATGCTGTCATGGCAACTAAGTCAAATATTCTTAATCATTTCACCACTTCAATCTAAAATATAATTGTTTGTCAGTAAAATAGGTTATACTGAAGGCTTCTACAGAATTATGATTGCCTTAAGTGTTTCAAAAATGTACTCTTAAGTTTAAGGCTTTAATATAAAACACAGTAATAGCCTGCTAGAGAAAACAAAGCCTTTATTGCAAACGAGAAATCACGCTTTGAAATAAGTTCTGCTTAAAAACGATATCATAAACAATTTTCTAATTTTGGTTAATATTTATGCTTTACAGGGAGCTGTGCTAGGAAAATGAAAACAGTGGCCATATGTCACAAAGACTAATGTAACTATATTTCATTTGCTTCAAATGCTGAAACAATCATGGAAATTATTCTGGGCTTCTGCTGGATTTTGCTTTACAGTTTTAAATCCATACACAGTGCAAAAATAAATATATTGAAGCGTCAAACCTCATAAAGCTAAACAGCACTAATTATTATAGTTATGGTCACTAGAAATTTAAATGCTAGTTCTGTACATCAAAACTTATGGCCCCCATACACGTCTAGATTTTCCATTTACTTGACTTAAAAAATCGGTGATTGATTGTAATGTATGCCAACTGTAGTAAAACATGTTTGATAAAAAATTTTGGGATCGACTAAAAGCGTAAATGAATAATGGTTCAATTTCAATACAACCGATTAAAATTTTCCAAAAATTTCATTTTCCGATCAAAGATTTTCCCAATTTTGATCGATCTAACCATGTGGGCTGCCATAGATTTTTAATCAATCAATAAAAAAAATTGATTGAGTTAAGTTGATTGAACAAAAAATCTAGACGTGCAAGAGGAAAAGTCAGCATTACCAGCCAATCAGGCAATGGTGCAGAGCACATGTATGGTATATGCCAACAGTGTCCAATCAGAAGGCAGAGGGTGTGTTTTGTACTGGAGCTGCTGTGGAGGTCAGGAGCCTGCTGCTCTTTCTGGCAGGGGTTTCTAAGTCATAGGTTATTCAAATTTCTTTGGCAAGAAATGTTTTACTCACTTATCATACAGTCCTAGCAAACAACTTCCTCTATATAGTTAGATTAGATGCTAACATCCCAACACTAAGGCTGAGTCTACACTATTACACTATACAGGCTGAGTATTATGGACACATTAGCATGTTGCCAATACCACCCCCTATTAATTTTAATGAACAAAACACACCCGAAAACACATTAGGCATGTTTTGTTCATGGCCCTGCAGGGCATTGTGAGTCTGTTGCATTTGTCGCTATGTGACCTGATGCTGGTTATGGTTCTCCGGTATAGACTGGCACACAATTTCCCATAGGGGAAAACCTGGAACGTCCACATTGCACGGATTTGTATTTTAAACAAGCACTAAATACTTAATACCACACACCTTTTTCTTTTCTGACCATACCTAAACACAAGTTCAACTGACTTTTATTAATCACTTCATTTAGTTCTCCCCAAACCAGCTAATCACAGGTAATAAAAACGTATTAAAAGAATCTACCATATTTTCCGGAGTATAAGAAGACATTTGAACACAGGAAAATGTGTGCAAAAGTCGGGGGTTGTCTTATATGCCGGGTGCAACCGTGAGGGGGGGGGGTCGGGGGCACTCCAATCCCAGGCCGACCATCTAGGGGAGCCCATAGGTCTGCTCCCAGATCTGTGCTCCCCGCACTGCTGGCTGGCCGACAGGGACCAGAGGGAGAGGTCTTCAGCATCCCCCTCGGCCACCTCCTTCTCCTTCCCGATGTGTGTGAAAGTGAGAGTAGCTGGCTGCTACTGACGGCAAATGCTCACTAGCGACATCATGGGTGAAATTGGTATTGCAGGGTGATTGAGATTAAAGCTAAGAACACATTAAATATCTGTATAAAAACTTCACATTATAATTTATACACAATTGAAATAGTTAGATTTAAAGATTGCCAACATTCTTTTAGTTTTACTGTTAAATGTATACAGTGCAATCATAGAGTCTCAATTCCCGGGTGAACTAGCCAACATCCCATAATAAATCAAATAATCATTCAGACTGGGAGGCGTGATAAACATATCAGACCACCGAGTCTAGGTATCCTCTGTGAGAGCAGAGGCAAGGGGACTTGAACGGCTAGAGGTGTCCATTGGGATAGGTGGATAATCCAATTAATAGAGGTAATCACAATTATTCTTGAAAACAATGTAGCAGATTTAATAGTCCATAAAATTCACAGTATGTGTCCATTCATGGTACATAGTAAGACAAGTTGACACGACTCCCTGGAGTCACTAATGGGGTGTTTTTCACCATCTCCCCACAAGATTCAAAAGAATAGATCACCCCGGCGTACGTTTCGTCACAATCTCGACTTCCTCAGGGGATGACGTTTATAAGGCATCATAGTGATCGGTATAAAATCCTAAATTATGGGGAAAGTTCAATAAACGTTGGCACTTAAGAGTTTAGAAAGTAATTAATGTGAGTAGAAGTTGTGTATATGCTCACATATATAAAAGTGTACCAGAACAACCACAACCACACTAAGCAGCGGCGGCCAAATACAGTGTGGCGAACAGGGAGTCCATAACGCAAAGACCACAGCCACGCCCACCAGGGGCAACCATCTAGCAATGATATTGAGGTATAACTGAAGTTAGTATGTATCAAATGAATATATGTTTATTAATGAGTCATGAAAAAAGGACCCATTAGTGCTAAGTGAGAGGGGGAGACGAATGTCGCCATCAGTGAACATAGCCAGGTGTACCAAAGGTAAGGGAAGAGTAATACTAATCAGTGTGGATACAGAATCCTTCAGGTAATAGGGTGCCAATAAATCAAAACAGGAGGTGACAAGAGAAGGTAAAGGTGTATTAGTGATAGTAAGGTGTACATAGGTAATATCTAAGGTGCTGTGTGCATATAAATAAGGGGTCACTAATATTTACAAAGTATCAATCATAAGAGGTGATTTGAAACAAACCAGGCGTGGGGAGAAAGAGCTCCGAAGCTAGCAAGTGACATTAAAAGATTTCCAGTAGTAAAAGAGAGGTGGAACACTTACAAAGTTAACGTAGGAGCAGTATCCAGTAGTATAGGTAATAGTATCACTTTTATATATGTGAGTATATACACAACTTCTACTCACATTAATTACTTTCTAAACTCTTAAGTGCCAACGTTTATTGAACGTTCCCCATAATTTAGGATTTTATACCGATCACTATGATGCCTTATAAACGTCATCCCCTGAGGAAGTCAAGATTGTGACGAAACGTACTTCGGGGTGATCTATTCTTTTGACGCTTTTATTGAATCTTGTGGGGAGATGGTGAAAAACACCCCATTAGTGACTCCAGGGTGTCGTGTCAACTTGTCTTACTGTGTACCATGAATGGACACATACTGTGAATTTTATGGACTATTAAATCTGCTACATTGTTTTCAAGAATAATTGTGATTACCTCTATTAATTGGATTATCCACCTATCCCAATGGACACCTCTAGCCGTTAAAGTCCCCTTGCCTCTGCTCTCACAGAGGATACCTAGACTCGGTGGTCTGATATGTTTATCACGCCTCCCGGTCTGAATGATTATTTGTTAAATGTATAAAATTTATGTCCCATGGATAACCGCAGGGAAACATTAATAGCTCTATATTTTAACTGGAAAAATTGGGGGTTGTCTCATACGCCCAGACGTCTTACGCCGGCAAATACAGTATACGCTTGTCACCTACTTATTAAAATAGCAGCAACTTCCATCATATACTCTCCCCTGGCCATGCTCCTCCATTGCTTGTGTATTGGCAGAGTTGACTGTTGTTGTTTATACCTTTGTGGGGAAGGGGGGTTTTCTGTTGTATCTGTTGTTGTGAAGTATGTTCACAATTTGTTTGCTGTATCCAAAGTATTTGTGCAATTTTTCCTTTTTCAGCTTTGTTATGTACATCTTTGGCATGTAAACTATTTAGCAAAAAAAAACCAAAACACAACATCTCATTCAGGGCCCTTTCGCACTAGCTGCCCTGCTTTTTTGCCGATAATCCTAACTGAGAATATGTTGCTTAACATAAATACAAAGGAAGAATAAAGAAGGTACAGTGGGGCAAAAAAGTATTTAGTCAGCCAGCAATTATGCAAGTTCTCCCACTGAAAAGGGTACCTGAACTATGAGAGACAAAATGAATTTAAAGAATTCAGAAAATCGCATTGTCAGATTTTTAAACAATCAAAAGAGCAGCCTCTGCTACAGACAGGTAATATGGATCGGCTGTCTCCTCTGTGTTCTCGGCTCCGCTGGTTGGACGATTTCTACCAGATTTTTTGGATGTTGCGTCCGCTTGTGGTTTGGGGGGGGGGGGGGGGCTTTACAGAGGACTTTAATAAAAGTTGTTTATTGATGGACACTTGTGTTACTTAACTATGATCTGAGATGATGTCATCAAGACTACTTGCCCTAGCACAAAACGTACCTACCTTTTGACCTTTTGTTGTCAGAGGTTTAGACATTTATGGCTGTGTGCATTATTTTGTAGGGACAGCAAATTCACACTGTTATACAAGATTCAGATTCATTCAGTTTATATTAATGGTATTTCACAGACAATATTTATTTTATACTTACAATTTAAATGAAGATAGGTATTGCTCTTTTGCTTTTGTTCGAGTATATATTTTAATGTACTATTTGTCTAACAGACTAAAGTGAACGCTCCATGCATAAGACAATAATACATACTTTTCAAAACATATGAAAAAAAAATAATTACCTCACTTATGTTATTCCATTACTTCATGATTATACTCTACAAAGTGAGAGATGCTGGGCTGTACATCAAGGGATAAAAGAATAATGACAATGATGAAACATTTAAAGGAGGATAAAATAACTGAGCTGTACAAACAACAATGTAAACACCAGCGCTTACATGGAAGTTTATATAAAGATTGATTGGAAGAAAGGAGCAAGAAATTGTATTGATATTGATTGAAATGTTATATGGGGTGGTTCATAGTCATAATTTTTGTATTTACTTTGTGTTTCGAAGGAAAAACATGAGAACATTTATAACATAAAAGGTTGGTGTTGAGAAAGCTGGTGGAATATACAATAGCGTCTTATGCTAGAAAGAAATACTAAAGATTTAATACACTTTAATACTGGGTTTGGTTGTCGCTAGCATACCATTTCTGATTTATTGTATACATTTTCTCTGTACGTTGTGTGGTTTTCCCACATAAAGAAATATGTTTAGGTTACTATGTTTTTACCTAAGCTGACTCTTATGTGGATATGAATGATGATGCTAAGGACATACCAGTGTCCAGTCACCATATACTATTTTTCAGTGAACATGCAGTAAACATACTCTAAAATAAGTCCTTGTTTATCTTTGTATCTGTAAGCACTGGAGAGAAATTTGCTAGTAGTTTTTTTTTCCTCCCTCTTGACATTTTTCTTTCCCCATGAAGGTGCATGTGTGTACTAGTCCATTGATTTACTTTGGAGGCAACAACAGACAGGGAAATTGTCACCGTGGTCATACT
This sequence comes from Ptychadena robeensis, assembly GCA_036250615.1. Lineage (NCBI taxonomy): Eukaryota > Metazoa > Chordata > Amphibia > Anura > Ptychadenidae > Ptychadena > Ptychadena robeensis. The sequence continues at coordinate 35,104,642 of CM070036.1, read as the reverse complement.
CCTTTAGATTTCTCTGTCAGATATCCTTTAGATCTATCAACAACTATGTAGTATAGGGTCCTCTGCGATTGAACACAGGTAGACTTGATTATTTAGAAAAAACAAGGGGGGGGGGGGGAGCATGCACAGGTGCAGTATCTGCAGTATTGGCTCCAGCTCAGCAGTGACCTAACAGGTGGAAGGTCCGCTTTAAGTAGATGGTGAGTAGATTAACTTAATAATAACTTTAGATTTTAATTTTGTGGCTACTTAGTTTTATTGGGCAAATGGAGGCAATGGGATAAGTATAACAAGTATTATCATCAGAAAGTTTGCAGTTCAAGTGATACCCTTTATTGGCTAACTGAAGTAATTAGAGAAGCAAGCTTTCCAGATGTCGCAGATCCCTTCTTCAGGTGTAATACAATTCTGTTTTTTAAAACTCACATTTATTCAAAACGTTACAAGGTCATAAATATTTTTAACAAAAACAACCGTTTTTTTCTTGACATACTTGACTGCTGAAGGTTATAGTGAAGGGTTAGTCAGTGGAGATTGTAAGGTACTTGCCTGGCCGATGATCCCGCATTGGAGACCCCTGGGATCCCAGACAATCTCGGCGCATACATCATGGTATAAGCAGGTCTGATTTGGGGATTCATTCTGTCCAGACTGCTTTTTGGCCAAATGGCACCCCGGGCTCCCTGTGGTCCTGCTCTACACATTGCACACATGTCTCGCTGCCCCCTGGTGGTGGGATGTAGTTCTAGCTGACTCAGTGTTGTGCCAGTACTGCATCTCCAGCACCCCTGTGGATGTGTTTAACACAGCACTGCTCAGCTTGGTGTGATCAAAGTGGAATTCCCACAGCCCCTACCAGCTGCTGGATATTCAACAGCTAATTGTCCAGCAATCCAGTGGGGCTAGGTGGCTAGGTGTGATTGGGCAGGCTGACCACTTAATGGAACCCTGCTCTGCACACCATTGCCCATTTTAGCCTCTGCATAGCAGTGTGCTTGGGTGTGCTTCTGTGCTTTCTGATGTATTACAAACTTCCTGTCTGCATGTGTCCTTATCATCAACAGTGACACAGCCTGATTGCCTAGACTCTCCTTGCCCTGACCCTGGATTGTTTGACCACGTCTTTTGCCTTGTCCTTTTGTACCATGCTTCCTCGAACTGATTCTCGTGTATGACCTATTGCCTTGTTTTTGGACTACCTCACTAAAGACTGTTGAATGGACTTCTGGTGTTGGTTGTGATTGTGTGCCCAGGTGCATTACAGAGATAGTGATCAGAGTTAAGAAGAATTATTGGGGGTAATAGAGATAAGAAGTTCAGGCGTTATATTCACCTCCTTTAGCAATTAAAATGTCCATAGACCTAAGAAGCAAAGAAATACGACTGACAGATATTTTTGGGAGAAATCTAAATAGCAATGAGTAATGTAAATTATTATAATTATAATTATCTAAACATGATTATCTCACCCACTAGCTATATGCTATGGTGGAGTTGCATTTTGCTTTTAAGCTTTTTAAGATGAATTTTTGGATGTTGGTCACCCACTTCACAGGCTGTCATTTTTGTATATACAACAACAATAGTCCAAATGCTGAAATACAACAATTTATTAAATTATAATAAATTAAATTTCCGCCAACCATAAGGCTACCTTTGGCTAAAATCTTTTCTCATATTTACCATATTTATCTTTATTTTTAACAAAATTCTAAATTGTACTACTATTATCATTTGTAGCAATATTTAACATGAGAATACTTTACTTTCTTTTCAATTACATCTTTTTCCTGACCCAACATATGAACTGCAATAGTGATTGTTGTTTTAGTGTTACAATAATGCAAAATAAGCTGGAGAGGTCAACCACTCAAAAACATCCTTCTGTACCTCTTAGGCTATGCAAATATTTTTTTGGGTTAAACCAATATTAGTTGGGTTATATGATTTATAGAAGGTGACTCTAATAAAGGGCATCTTATTTAATAGGTTGAAACAGTACTATGGCATGCATTCTCCAACTATTGGCTTTGCACCTTATGCAAGCAGTCAAGTGGACACCAGAACAATGTTCTTAAACACAGCTCATCTCTTCTTGGCATGCAAAGTGACATCATTAAACAAGACTGTTAAGGACCTGCCAGCGACCACAGTTTTGCTGGTAAAAGATCAAGTTGTGCATTTAGGCATGTTTATATTTATTGAACAAGTAAAAAATAATGCAGGGTAGGTAAGATTTTTTTTACATTAGAGAGACTGCAATTAAGAATTAAGATATTTTTGCACCATTTACAGTATGACTTACTCTTATGTCTTTTGGTGGTCACATAGCAGAAAGCATCTACGTAGATAGTACCTTGTCAGCTGCTTGACCACATACATTGCATTAGTATATATCAGCTTCATCATATTTGAAAAAGTTAAAGGCAGAGGGTAGAACAATTACAGAGCAGCGTCTGCTTTAGGAATCTTTGGCCAACTCATTTAAAATCTGTCAAAAAAGTAAGAGGTTAGAGAAGTGAATGAGTCTATCAGCAAGTCGAAGGTTACACAAAGGCAGCGAGTGTGTGGAATAGGGGAGATAACGGTGTTATTTACTGTAAGTGAGATGTTAAGGGAGTGGCTTGGACGGTGATAGGGATAAGATGATGAGTTCTGTTTTGCTCAGGTTGAGTTTAAGGAATCTGCAAGCCATCCACGAAGAGATGGCTGATAGACACTAAGAGATGTTGTCCAGGACAGAGGGAGTAAAGGCCAAGATGGATAGGTAAATTTGGGAGTCATATAAATGATATTTCAGACCAAAGGATGAGATTAGTTTGCCAAGGGCCTGAGCCTTGTAAGACGCCAACAGGGAGATGGGTGTAAGAAGAGGAGCCATTTAAATAAGTTTGGAAAGAGTGGTCAGTCAGGTAAGAGGAGAAACAGGAAAGTGTGGAGTTATAATTACCAATAGAGTGCAAGGTCTGTAGAAGAAAGGGTGATCTACAGTGTCAAGGCAAAGGAGAGATCCAGCAGAAGAAGCAAAGAATAGTTGCCTTTGGCCTTGGCAGTGCGCAAGTCATTGGATTTTTGGTGAGTCTTTTGTATACAAGGCACTCGAGTAGTTTAGAAGTGAAAAGAAGAGCGAAAGGAAAAGAGATTGGTCGGTAGCTAGAGAGAGTAGAGGGGTCAAACAATAGTTTCTTCAGTTTGGGAAGGACTATGGCATGTTTGAAGGATGAAGGGAAGATACCAGAGGAAAGGGAGAGGTTATATAGTTCAGTCAGTGCAGGGACAAGGGAGGTAGAATGGGCCTTACGTAGATTAGTGGGTATAGGGTCAAGTGGGCAGGTGGTGGAAGAATAGGAGCGAAGCAAAGAGGTAACTTCCTCCAGACTTCCAGGGGAAAATGAGGTGAGAGAAGAGTTGCAGGAGGATGGGAAAATATGTAGCCAGGTCCTGCATAGAGAAGGTGGCAGTGAGAGGAGGAGGAGTAGCATCATAGGTGGAGAATAGGCAGTGAGGGTAGGATACGTTTGAGCATATGAGTGAGAAGTAGTTTTGTTTGGAAATGGTAATGGCAGCGTTGAATTGATGAAGTTTGGCCTTGTAGATGAGAAAGTTGCTGTTTTGACCAGACCTTCTCCACTTGCTCTCTGCCTTGCGAACTTCTTGTTGGAGGCAGCAAGTGTGCTTACTGTTCCAGGGATGGAGGTTGGTGTGGTGGGGAAAGCTGAGGGGGGCAGAGGCAAATGTATTTAGGACTGATTGAAGGGTGAGATTATACTGAGAGGTAGCTTGGTTCAGGATGTGAGCTTAGGGGGGAGTGGTCACCTCTGACAGGAATGGCTGCACACTGACAGAGCTCCGTACACCAGAGCCTAACAGAAACTGCTTCTAGCTACACCAGGGGACCGGATCGATTCTTCCAGCTGCCCAGCACAGGATGTGAGCTACAAGATAACAGAGGCAAGTGAAGATAAAAAGTCAGAGAATGCAGAGCAGTCCAGGTTGTGGAGGTACAGGGGTGGATAAAGGGCAAGGTGTGTGGGGGTAGGGATGTGTTGGGTTAAACAAAGGGAGTCTATTATAGAGAGCAGTTTTGCAGATGTTGATGGGGTCCTCCATGGCAATATTGAAGTCACCAAGGATTAGGACTGATAGGTCATGAGCGAGAATATACAGGAGCGAAGAAGTAAAGTTGTCTAGGAATTGGGATGCAGGGCATAGGGGGCGATAGATTACAGCAACTATTAGTGGCAGGGGGTGAAACAGGCAAAACATTTACCTTTTATATACAGTATGTTCAGTGTTAGCTGCCTACTACAGGGAAAGCACCAGGACATTTTATAATGCAAACATATATTACACATTTATATGCACCAGAAACAATAAAACTGAAATATAAGTGTGAGTGAAATGCATTGGCAGGATAAATGCTAAAGTACAATATACTAGAAAACAAAAAAGTATTATTTGAAACCCATTTATTGAAAATTATTTTTTTTTTCCACGGTTTTTTAATCTTTTGAATTGGATTTGTTTTGATGGCCCCTGGTTATGTAAAACTATTTTTATGAGTCTCCTCTTCTTTTAATGAAGCTGGAGGTTCCATAGCAGTGTTGAGCAGCATATGGTATATTCAAATTCGCGAAATTTCGCAAGTATACAAAGGAACATTCTAAATTCAAAAAATTCAATTCAACTGTATTCGATTGCCTTCACAAATATTTGCAATGATTCACAAAGATTCGCAATGCAGCTTTACAGCTACTGTTCTTCATTCTGTGATCTTAGCCAGTACGAGCACTGTGTGTATTGCACATATCCATTCCCAATGCGCACAAATATGCGCAATGTATGCCGGTAAACAATGTTGAAGCATAATATGCCAAATATCCGCCATTGCAGATCTATCAACAAATGAATGAGTAATGTCTTTACCCTTTACGCACTGATTTAACAATTCTTATTTTAAGCTGATTTACATACTAATATACAGTACTTTCATCTATCTTTTTTTTCATCAGATGGCATATTTAAAAATGTCCCAGAAAGTGGCATTAGTTTTCACTTTAGGAAAAGCCATATGTTAAGATATGCCTATGATACTGCAGCAACTTCCCCTTTCAGCTTGATTTCTCTCAATGATCTCTTAAAATTATTCTCTTGGCTGACATCTTCCTCTTCCTTCCTCTACTTTCAAGCTCTCTCATGGGGCCTGAAAATGAGACATATACCAATGTTTACTTTGCTAGTTACCAATGCAGCATAGATAACAACATGATGCTAGCTCAGGTACCGAGGGCACATACAATCCATTAGTGACTTAAGCTGTTAAAGAGAAGAAACAGTATGTGAACTTGTGGATGTGCTGGATACAAACATTGTGCAAGAGTTTCCCATTATTAAAAGAAGTTATAGCAATAATACAGCATTCAATATCCCTGGCAAGGCAGATACAATTACACAAAAGAGAAGCAAGTAGACAAATCAGAGAAATACAAAGAGTGTCAAAGAAAGAGGTGCCACTGCGTCTGTCTGCCACAGTGTCCAAAAAATAATATTTATTTGTTCACAAACAAATCAAAGTAATTGGGGGAACTTGAAATGCATTCCTATCAGACCTCAAGAAGTATATACAGTAGAGTTAAAACCATTCTAAGCCATTATATATTAAATTCTGTATTAATACATAAGGATAATAGTAATAACTAAGACATTTACATTAGATTAATGATCTATTCATATAATATAGTTTCAACCACCAAATGTATTAAAAACTGTTAATATTAAACAATTACCATAATTTCCTTCCTGAATGTAGGCAGAAATGTGCTATCAAAAATATCAGTAATGCAGTTATAGGCACTTGATAACTTATAGCAACACAGATTATTCCTTGGCTGAGGCCCCAGGAATGTTTCAGTTTACTCCAGTCCACAGATGCTGAAACAGTGCTTGACAGGGTGGACTGGACATTGATGACTTTTCACATCCAGAGCATATGGTTAATCCCCCCATATGTTACAGTGGATTGTTGTTCTATATTGCCCCCCAACCACTTAGGTGAGGGTGAACAGGTGTTTTGCTGACCCATTGACTATTGTGAATGGGACTAGGCAGGGTTGCCCCCTATCCCCCACTCTTTTTGTCCTAACTCTTGAACCTCTTCTGAGGAAGATTATTTCATATATTAGAATATCTGAGATGGGGTCCATCAAATGTGACCTTTCTTGTAAGCCTCTTAACTTCATTACAGAAATGATCTTCTGTCTTTTCATATACCGTATTTTCCGGCGTATAAGATGACTGGGCGTAGAAGACGACCCTTAACTTTTCCAGTTAAAATATAGTGTTTGGGATATTCTCACCGTATAAGACTACCTCTCTTCCAACGCACACCAAATACATTTTTCTATGTCTATTCTGACTTTCAACCCACAGATCTCTAACACCCTTAGTAGTCCAATCTTTTTTAACATTAGTATTTTACATTTCCAATTCCACACCCCTATCTGCAATCTTTTATAGTTATTGATGTTTCCCTGCAGTTATCCAACTGATATAAATTGTATACATTTGACAATAAAATAGCTTTAATCTCAATATCCCTGCAATACCAATTTCAGCCACAATGCACAATGTCGCTAGTGAGCACACTTCCTGTCAGTAGCAGCCAGCTTCTTTCACAGACATGGGAAGGAGAAGGAGGGGGGTGATGAAGATCTCTCCATCTGCTTCTGTCAGCCAGTGCCTAGGACTCCCCTAGAGCAGGAGTGCCCCCTGCACCCCCCTGACTGCTGCATCCAGCGTATAAGACGACCCCCAACTTTTGCACACAAATGTTCCTGTGTTCAAAAGTCGTCTCATACGCTTGACAATACGGTACTTTTCTAGAGCGTTCAGTTGCACATATATTGTAAATATTTTATTTTCTAGTTTCCTTTACCAAGTTTTCCTTCTTGATCAAATTCAGAGAATAAACAATGAATCTCACAAATATAGGTACAAAATATCTAAACACAAACAAAAATGTCTTCTTTAAATATATTTTAATTCACACAGTAACAACCTTGTAACCCTTTGCTTAGAAAACAAAACACCTTCTTATATCCAAACCATTAAACACAAAGGTATTCTGTATTACAGCCTATTACATAACTAGTGATACATATTTAAATACCTACATAAAAAATACATGCATTTCTTTAAAAGGTAAATAGAAATAGATCTAGAAATACAAAAAAATGCTTTCCTTTATTCGATGGCTGACAATTTTAGATCATGTAATGTTATTTTGCTGACAGATTTAATTTGAAAGAAAGTAGGTTAATCCTTGCTTATATTTTTCAAGTTTTAGATAAATGTAAAAAAAAATTCTCTGATGCATTGTGGAACCAACTGCATGATTTTATTTCCAGTCATCCAGACTTACTTAAATGTAAAATAAAAGTCAATTACAATTTGGCGGTGCTTGTTCCATAATATTGCAAAATGAGCATACAGTGTGACTAGGCCAACATAATTCTGGGGTAAATAACCAGGGGATCTACAGCACAAACAATGCTGATTCCTTTATATTGAAACTGTGTCTAGCTCTGGAGGCTTCATCTACAAGTCCAAGCGCTCCCGCAGCCGCGCAAAATTGTGCAGGCGCTCGGGGGTCATTCAAAAAAGACCCCATTACAAGTCTATAGGGCTGAAGCCTGAACACTGGTTGTGATTATTGCTTATTTACCAGGAGGTTAAAAACCACATGTGGAAATGAAGCCTTAATTGTACAAGAGATATAAATAAAAATAGAGGAGGGCAGTATCTTCTATATGTAGCTAAGATCAAGAAAAGGGCAATACTGTCTTGAGGTAAGTCAACTGTTCTTACATATTTTTACAAATAAATTATATAAAAATGAGCTGTATGTTTCTTAATTTTAATAGAAATTTTGTATTGTATTGGCACACAGCTGGTAATTAAATCTCCTGGAACATTTATGACACCCCATTCCTAATTTCTACTTTGCAGCAATAACATTAACAATAACTTCCAGTTGTCTAAGAAGGCTTCTCACAAGATTTTGAATTGTTTCTGTAATAATTGTGCCCATTCATTCAGTGAGATCAGGTGCTGATTTGGACACAAAGGCCTGGCTTGCAATATTTGGTCTAGTTGATCCTTAAAGTGTTTAATGAAGATGAAGACCAATTGGCATAAGCTGAGGAAGGTTTGTTGCAGCTTGTTTATTGTTAAATATGTTACAATAATGTGATGAAACAAAGTAACACACTGTTTGTCTGGGGACCAACATGCATAATAAAGGTGATTAAGTAAATGAATAGTGTCCTTCAAATGTTAGGGTACATGCTTGACAGATCTCTTTAGGTGGAAATTAAAGAACTGTGAAAGGTTAGAGATAAGTGAATCTGTTCCTGAAGTTCTTGGTCTTGCTGATGGTAGTTGAGTGACTTGTGTATTTTCGGCAGATGGTATAAATGACAGACATTGTGGTTGTTCACAAGGATAAAGACTTTTTAATTTTTATTGGTAACCTGTGTTCTGTATGCCGTTTATATAAAGATGTTGGTTGTTTTGTACATAGATATGTTGGATTGGAGTCCAAACTCAAAAAGTAGAGTTTATCTTATAACCTTTCTAGCTTTCTGCCTGTAACACTCTAGTTTTAACGGCACATGTGGACTGGGAAACTGAAGTCCCTCCATTAACATGGAGGTTTATGGCGTGCCCCCCCCCCCCCCATTTCCTTTGCATCACCGTTTAACCAGTCCAGATTCAAAAGGAATTTGTTGCTCCACAGAACATTTTTCAACTGCTTGAGGATCTACTCCATTCTATACTGGGCCTAGCAATTGGTAATATATGGCATGAATGCAAATGGATGCTACTTAGGTTCAACAATTTACCACACATTCAGTTATGAAAGTTGTCATAAAAACATATAATCTTTAAGCTAGTTGCAGCTTTAATGTTAGAAACTAAGGACAATGGGTGCTTTTTTTTTATTTTTTTATTTCGATACTGGTAACAGGAGGTGATTACAGATTACATTACAGATGCAGAGGCAGTCCAAAGCCATTAAAAAAAGTTTACTGCATCTTCCAGCTTAGTCTTAAGAGTATCTTGAAGTGTTTACTTCATTTGTTTATGTTTCATTTGTTTGTGTTTCAACCTCCCTGGCAGTTGCCCCAAGCAAAATGACACCCAAGCTATACTGGGGATACTCACATATCCTCGGCAAGCTGGTGGCTATTCTGAATCTTGGCGTATCTGTGATGCTGGAGAGGCAGGAGGTATTGACC
>CM070036.1:35066311-35085269 GCA_036250615.1 Ptychadena robeensis | reverse complement strand
AGGGTATGAGTGGAAGCCAGCGTTCAGAACAAAATTGGGACATTTTGATATCTAGTGGCTGCGTTCGGGCTTTGCACGCCCCCGCCACGTTCCAAGCTTTTATTCATGACGTGTTCCGGATTCCTAGACAGGGTTTTGTCATAGTTTACCCTGGATGCCATTTCCATTACTCACGATTCCCTCGAGCAGGCACCGTATCCACATGAGAAGGCCTGGAGCAGTCCTGGGTACATTCCCTATACGCCAGGCAGACGCCAGTTAGAGCAGTTGTATACAATGCTCGGCCTGTCATTTCTTACTGATGGAATAACCAGGGACCCCCAGAAAGTCTCTGCCATCACCGAGTGGCCTGTCCCGCAGACAATAAAGCCGTTCAGCGGCTTCCTGGGGTTCGCAAACTTTTATCGTCGGTTCATCAAAGGCTTTTCCAGGATTGTTTGCTACCTCTCACCCAACTCACCAGCACAAAGACCGTTTCTCCTGGAGGCCCCCCCGGCACAGGCCGCTTCAGTTACTGAAAGAGTGTTCACAACGATACGATCCCCAACATCCCAGGACCGTCCTGCATCGTCTCGAAGTCGCCGCTCGAGTACGCCATTGGAGCAGGCTGTCTCAGCCTCAGGAGAACGAATCTCCTCACCCGGTTTGATTCTAATCCCGTAAGCTTTCCCGCCGAGTGTAACTACAGCGTCGGGGATCGGGAGCTCCTCGCCATGAGGCCGATCTGGAGAATGGCGGGGACCTTCTCGAGGGGGCTCAACATTCAGCTCCTTATCTTTACCCGATCACAAAAAACCTACAATACCCTTCGCCAAGCGAAGAGATTCAACCCCCGTGGCCCGTTGGGCTTTGTTTTGGCCAGGTTGATTTTCATCTGACCTACCACCCGGGGTTAGCAAGAATGCTAAGGGCCGACGCCCTCTCCCGGAGCATCCTGGTACCCGGATGTCGGTCCGCACCAGTTGAGCCCATCCTCCCTGAAGAAAACACTTTATCCTTCTGGGGCCAGGACCTGATTGGAGTGTCTGAAGGTCAGGATGCCAACTCATTTGCATCCTCGTGGACCTACAGGAAGAGGGGGGTTCTACTGGGGAAGGGGGGGACCGCCTCTATGTCAGACACCCGTCGCCAAAGGATCCTACGAGTTGTCATGACAGCCGCCTTGCTGGGCATTTTCGGCACATTAAGAGGTCCCGGACCCTCCTGGCAACGCCACTTTGGTGGCAAGAGCTAGGATCGACTGTGCTTCTGACTGGGCGGGCCTGCACGGTTTGTCCGTGCCAAGTCCCACATACAGATCCTGTCGGCCTGGCCTGCTCCATCCGCTACGGTTCCGAGCGTTACTGGTCCCTTGGCAGGGATTTTATCACAATGATTTGCTCTGAACTTCGATTCCTCCCACCGCGAGTACTTACCACCCTTTGGGACCGCTTCTCCCAAATGGCCCAATCGTGGCTCTGCGGGCCTCCATACTGCCGCTTGTAGACCGCTAAAGTTGTTTCCTAAGAGAGGTGTGCGCCTACACGGGTTGCATGAGGACGTGGTGACGGATAGGGCACCAATTCACCTCGCGGGTAGGAGGGAGTTGTCCAGTCTACGGGGTTCACGTCCTCCATCCCCTCGGACGGTACCACACCCAGCGAACGGGCAGTGCAGAACGGCAGAAAAGAACCAGTCCCCGGAGCATATCTACGCTGCTTCACCTCTGAGGCACAAGACGATGGCGCCACCCTTCTCCCCGCGGCCGAGTTGCCTACAATAACACCAGAACTTCCGGTTACGGTAATCCCCGTTTTCCTCAAACGGGGGCTACCACCAAGGTTTCTACCGACAGGTTCAGATCCCGGTCCCTGACACTACTGATCGCTGGACCGCCGCTGCACCAGGGCTGGGCATGGGCTCGTGACCCGCTATGGCAGGTGCCAGGCGGAGATGAAGCGTAGGACCCCGACACGGGGGGGCGTGCCCGTCCTGTCTGAATCGGGGGGGAGGGTGTGGCTTTCCGCGGGGCCATCAGACTGCAGTTTTTGACCGTACGAAGATTGCTCCAAGGGTTCCTTTGGGCCCCTACGTAGTCGATCGTTGGGTGAACCCGTTTGGTTGGCGGTTCGGACTCTCTTCCCCCCTGCGCTCCCGCGTTTCCACCCGGCTTTTCACGTCTCTTTACTGAAACCTGTGGTTGTGGATGATTTACAGGTCCGTGCGCCTCACTCCGCCTCCTCCTCCCGTTCTCCTGCGAGGGGTCGAGAATACGATGGTGTGGAGACCATCCTCGATTCCCGTCTTCGTGGCCGGGGTATACAGTACTGGGGGGTGGAAGGGTCGGGTTGGAGGAGCGCTTCTGGATTCTGTTGCGGGGATCCATGCCCTCGCCCTGGTATACGCTTTCCGCCAGTTGCCCCGCAAAAAGGCCAAGATATAAACCCTTCCCGTTGACTACGGAGTCCCATTAGGGGGGATATGTCAGGATCCCGGCACCATTCCAGGCTTGCGGGTCTTGCCCCACCTGTGTTAGACCACCCTGGACGGTCCCTGTAGCCACTGCCCACGACCTTATCCAGGGTTTGTGCTGGGGTTGATCGTGTGTCACATCAGGTCCTTCCTGGTGCGACACGGTAGGGCCAGACGACGGGACGACAGATGTGCCGAGTCGCCGCGCCCGTAGCTGCCCGCGCCACATGCGCGTAGCGCGCGCGAGCGCCCATCACCAGAGTTTTAAGGGCATGGCTGGGGTGTGTTCTTGGGTGTCCTCCTCTTCCTGGGCGACCTGGGAGGACACCTTCTATTTAAACATGCCAGCCCTTACAACCAGTGCTGAGTATTGCAAGCTTGTAGCTCCTGTGAATGGTTGTTCCATCCCTCTCGGATCTTGACTCCTGGTATCGCCCTGCCATCGTCCCCGGTACTCATTGAATTTATGGCTTACCGACCCTTCGCTGTATTGACATTCGATCTGCTTGCGCTGCCTCGACCATTGCCTGGACAACAGACTATTCTCAGAACTTGCTGCCTAGACAAGCTTTGGACTCTGCCCACTCTATGTGACACCGCTTCCGTTCCAGTTTCCTGCATACATTCCCTAAAGGGTTACCTCCTTTTTTTCTGTAGATTATTTGTTACTTCGTACCTTTCCTGGGGGGGTTCACAGGGAAGCAGAAACCTGGCCACCTGAGTGCGGGAAAAAGTTCCACAGGGTCCCTCAAGGGATCCCTGCCTATCTCCCGCTAGGGGGGCTCTGGGAGAAGACCCTAATGGTGGCTCTAGACTCCCTGCTCCTGGCACCCCCAGCGCCAAACCCAGGACCTGCGGCACAAACCAAGTAGGGAGGACGCAGCAGATGATGGTTAGAGGAGTAGATGAGTCTGGCAGCGCCATTCATGATGGGCTGGAGAGGTGATAGTCTAGTAAGAGGAAGACCAGAGAGGATTGTGTTACAGTAGTCCAGACGAGAGATGATGAGAGCATGTACCAGGACTTTAGTGGTCTCTGGGGAGAGGAAGGGGCGGATTTTGGAGATGTTGCGGAGATGGAAGTGGCAGGATCTAGCGATGTTCTGAATGTGGGGAGTAAAGGAGAGTGCAAAGTCAAAGGTGACACCAAGGCAGCGAGCTTGTGAAATAGGGGAGATGATGGTGTTATTAACTGTAAGTGAGATGTTGGGTGGAGGCTTGAAAGGTGATGGAGGAAAGATGATGAGTTCTGTTTTGCTCAGGTTGAGTTTAAGGAATCTGTCAGCCATCCATGAGGAGATGGCCGATAGGCAGTGAGAGATGTTGTCCAGGACAGAGGGAGTGAAGGCCGGGGTGGATAGGTAGATTTGGGTGTCATCAGCATATAAATGGTATTACAGAGCAAAGGACGAGATGAGTTTGCCAAGGGAGGAGGTGTAAAGGGAGAATAGGACCAGGCCAAGGACTGAGCCTTGTGGGACGCCAACAGGGAGGGGGGTGTGTGAAGAAGAGGAGCCATTGAAAGAGGTTTAGAAGGATCGGTCAGTCAAGTAGGAGGAAAACCAGGAAAGAACAGGGTCACGAATACCAATAGAGTGCAGGGTCTGTAGAAGAAGAGGGTGGTCAACAGTGGCAGAGGCAGAAGAAAGATCCAACAGAAGAAGCAAAGAAAAGTTGCCTTTGGCCTTGGCAGTGAGCAGGTCATTGGCAACTTTAGTGATGGCTTTCTCAGTGGAATGAGAAGGTCGGAAGCCGGATTGGAGGGGGTCAAGGATGGAATTCACAGTCAGATAGTCTTATAGTCTTAACATACATCTTATGTTGATTCAAGCCACACCAACATAGTATTTTCGAGACCAAGATTATTATTTTTAATGTAGGTGAACTATCTCTGCCAGTCTAAGTCACTGTAAATTGTTTCTAATTTTAGTTTCTGATGTGAATGATCATAAGAGGCAATTATATTGTATGTGTTCAAACGTCCCTTGTGGTCACTTGGTGATCTTTCATGCAAGTTCATGGAAAAAGGGACTATTGGAGTCCCTACAGTGGGATGCTTCATTCTTGTACACTCATGATCAAAAAAGATCATTTCAAGTGACAATGATTGACCGTGTGTATAAAGCTTATAAGCTTATGTCTAAAAGACGCTTGACAGAAGGACAAGATGATGTAAAAAGGAAGATATATTTAGATATTTAGTTAAATTAGAATAATGATAACAATATAGTTGGCTTTTTTGTTTAAATTAATGCAGAAGTTTTTTTATTATTTTATATTATATTTTTATAGTTTTTGTAGCATGACCCACGGTTAACAGGTGACACTCAGACTTGTTTTGTAGAGTGGTGAACTTCTCAATCCCCAAATTTCACAGCCTTTACACTCTCACTCTGAGCTACAGCTCCCCCCAGTCACTCAGATTTTTTAAGCAATAATTGCCTTACAAAGGCCTCTGCAGAAAAAAAATGTATGAATGCCCACAAACACACACGCTGGTGTAATGAAAGGCAACATCTTTCTTCTCTTCTATAGGAAATATGTACAGTCTTTCACTATCCCTAGGCACAGTCCATAGGGTACAAATGTTACAAAGGTCAGTTGAAAACGACTGGCTGAGGTTCTAACCTAGGTGTTAAGGTGCTGTTGTCTTTAATTGTGTAAGTGGAGAAAAGACTCTAATCCTAAGACTCTATCTAAGGGAGAGTCCTCCTATTTCAACCCCTGGCCCAATAGTGAAATAACAATTACATGGGTGATGATCTTTGTGGTCTCTCAGTTCTGGATGCTAGGCCTACCTCCCACAGGGACATCTTGGAACAAGGTCTCAGGAACTGCTCAGGTTAAGAGACTGAAAGCAGTTCCTATCAATCATATGTATACTCTGTATAACACCTCAGCACCTTTCCTGTTACTAGGCAGGGCCCCATACTGTACAAGAAAAATCTGAAAAAAACATTACCTGCCTCATTGCCAAGCTAACATGAGTTTCTAGTAACTTCCATTATATACGATAACAATACACGCTTGTGGTTTCAGGTTGGAAACAGGTCTGGTTATACACAATGTCAATATCAAATGCAACATTGTAACAAAAGCTTACCAAGGATTAGGCTTCAAATATATATAAAGTATTTACATTACCTGTGACATTCAATATCATTTATTGTCATCAATAATGGGAACAACTATTCATTTTAGATTTCACCACCCATGCCTGTTTTGACAACAATGGTCTACTGTTCAGAAACACAAACATTACAAAAAATTGTAAAAGAAAAATTGTAAATTAGATATATTTACAAAAAGCTATGCACACCCATCACTATAGAAAATATATTAGTCATTTAGATGGTACATGGATGTAGCGATGGAATGTCAAGACATGAGCCGAAGCTGGGAAGGACATTTTATACATGGAAGAATGGATGGTGCTGTTGTTACAAAGGTTAATGGCAGACATAATCAAGATCTGTGGAAAGGCTGAGTAGGTTTCATCTTTGTGGAAGGACTACATTATTTTATCAGCTGATTTTATGAGTGAGTAGATTGTGAATAGATTTCAGGAAGGAGAGATAAGGTGGAATGATGGTTAATAGAAGGTTGTGGTGTCATAAACTGAGGGCACATACCAGGAAATTATAGTTGTAGCTTGAAAGTAGGAAGTAATATCAGGATTAAAGAAAGATATCAGCTCTCGGCACGACAGCATCAGCTAAAGTGTACTGGACATATTTCAGTGAAGAAAACATGTAAAGCTCAGTTTTGACAATTTGAATTAAGAAAAATAGCTGACCAGCCAAGAGAAACCCTCCTGAGAACTTCAGAATGTTTTTCTTAGATAGCATCACTAAGTAGATGAACATAGTAGTGACATGTAACTGAGATAACATGGCTATCAAAAAACAAAATGTATACATTAAATATCTGAAGTGGCCACAATGCAAAGCTTTTAAACAGTAGAGAATATAGTGTTAACAAAGTTCAGTAAATAAATCATGGAAGCACTAAAGAAATAAAGCATAATATACCATATATACATATATCTTCTTTGTCCCTTATCACCCCACCAAGATCTCATGAGTGTTTCCCAATGTATGTGTGGTTTTGGTGAGATGCAACCGGAAGAAGTTTATTTCCATATGGTGTAGGCATGACAAAGAAAACCATGGATGTATACAAAATCTTCATATAAACCTATGGAGGGTGAGTGCAAGGAAGGAACAGAATACTTTGGAGTTAGTTGTACTTTTAAAGCAGACCTATCACCTTAATATCTAAGAGGGCATTTCCAAGGTTAAAAAAAAAATACTTACCTGGTGAAATCTGTAAAAATGTTGTGGTGCCCCACCCCTCATTTGACATGCGGTCAATGCATATTTGGAAAGTAGAGGTCACTTCTGATGTATGACTCCCATAATCCTTGTGTGCCCGGCAGCCAGCCAGATCTGAATCCAGTTAGAGGGGCGGAGCATCACCGCTAGGGGTGGATAAAAAAAAATTGTGGGTGCTCAACCCGTCCCCTATAGTCAGGTGGGACAGTACAGCCAATAACACATTTTTTACCCCCCCTTATAAAAAAAAGCAGCTCGGTGGCCATTTTACATTTATCATGTGTCTGCAGTGCTAGATAGATAGGGAGAGCTGCTGCTGATTGAGGGATGGCTTAGCTACTTTGCTATTATACTCCATCCAGTGATGTGTAACTATAGCTAAGGTGTTCTGTTACATGCAGTTCATCATTACTGAGCCACAAAAGTCCTTCTCTGGGGGTGGGGTATGCTGTATTATGCATTGCAGAGAGATCTGACTAAATGTGATGCGCTGCAGAAGGTACTGTCAGTTAACTTTTGGCAAAATCTTTAATCTAGATGTGATTTCTGGCCATTAGAGAAGTCAGTCTTGTAGTGAAAAGCCGGCTCCGAAAACCAGAAGTGACGTCACATCCAGCAATCAGAACGGATCCCCTGTCGAGAGAAGGGGAATTTGAATATGCCCACGAACAGGCGGACGTCAGACTTCTTTAAAAGTCAAAACCTACGCACAGGCTGCTAAGGGGTGCAGAGACCAGGTGTTCTTTTGGAGTGCAGACTATTCCCAGCATCTCCTTGCAGCACAAAGGACCATGGTGCCTTAAATTAGAATTTTAGAATGGAAGGGGGTGCAGATACCAGGCAGTACACTTGTGATGTCCCGGCTCAGCACCCCTTAGCAGCCTGTGTGTAATTTTGAGGTCTTTTATTGTAAACTGTATTGTTGGTTTGTAATGAATAAGAAATTGTTTTTTTTACACTGCTGTATGATTTGTTACCCTTATGTATGATCCATCAGTGCCTTAAAAGTGCCCACTAGGACTCAGCCTAGTGATATATAGAAGTTACCCAGGGTAAGATAACCTTGTTCCTTCAAATTTTTTCCCCTGTAGTATTGAAGATGGCATGTGGCACAGCACTAGATAATTACCAAGGTCACCAACTAGTTCCCTCAACCCATTTTTGTAGTTTAAGAATGTAGGTATGTTTTTTTGTTGTTGTTGTTTTAATTTTTATAATTTAAAACCCCGTTTGTTTGTAAAGAACAAAAAAAAGCTTTAAAAATAGGTTATAACTATAGTCAGCTCATTCCTCTCTCTATCTGTGTAACTGTTGGGGAAATTTCTCTTCACTTTTACAATGGCCACCAGTGAAAACAGAGGGGTGAATCTTCACAATGGCAACAGACAACAATAAAACCCGGTTTAAAATACAATCTATTTAAAACGTAGAATTTTTTTTACCAAGATATTAACTCTAAAGTAAAACTATGGGCCAAATAAACAATTACACATATGATGCACTATGTCTCCAGACAGTCTCTCTAAACATGTGTGGTCTGACTCTGGCAACCCCAAGAGTTTATTATCTTGTCATATGTAATTTCTGAAAATATAAGATCTGATCTCACATATATGCGGTTTTTCTATATTCGCCAGAACAGAAAGATTAAGATGGCCTAAATGATCCTAGATCAAGATGAGTGGCCGGCATTTGCACAGAGGACACATAAGTACATTGAATTTACACAATTTATGATGTATGTAAAAAATGCTTAATATGTGTTCAGAATGTTTCAGTATCTACCTATAATTCCTAATAAACTGAAAAATATACAACATAAGTCTGAAGAATACAGGTTTCTATTATTTTTTATTTTTTCATTTTAAAATTAATAGGCTCTAGGATGATAAACCACAAGAGGGAAATGGAAAGCGTTGCCCAGAAAGTATTATGCAAAGTAAATTTATTTAGACAGCTGTCCTTCCCAAATGGTTTGTACATGCCAAATGCCTCTCCTCATAGATCATTCATTCTAATGAAGTTTGGTGTGCTGTTAGTTTCCAGATAGAAAAAAAATATCATAATCACCAAAATGACAAGCTGTAATCTTACCATAGGTGCAGTGTTTGTATTTGTCTGGATTATACAATCATCGTACAAATATTCTTCTTGAATGCAACTTTAAAGCAACATTTTGTGTGTTCCATTATGTAAGCTAGACAAGGGAGCCCACAAAGGAAAATACTAAAAGGACTGGCCAAGCAGAAAAGCATGCTGTAGTTAATGTACAATGTTTCTATCATTATGAGAAAGCTCCTGGCATTAACATACTGCAGCTCTTAAATATATGGCTTGAAAAATGCCATAAAACTTTTTATGGGCAAAGTAACCTCAGACATTTTCTTTGCCCATATATTAAGTACAGGGGAAAGCTAGAAATAAAGTTTTGTATTACCCTTCTGTATAGTTAAAGTATAATGGAGGGGTTTTGAGTTGAGTTGATCACTCTGGATCCCGTCTCTTTAGGCCACACACATGTATTTGTCAAAAGTTAGATAAAAATGCATTTTGATAAGACTTTAGTATCGTAGGCTTCTATAAGCTTTTTTTCTCTATATTTTCCATGGCTATTCTCACTCAGGGTTTAAAGAAGTTTCAGGGTTAGCTGAAAGACTACATGCAGAAGTGGAAGTGTTAAGTGTTTAATCTTAATAGTTGCCCTTTGTTTTGTCACTAGTACGTAGAGAATAGATGTGAATCAGCTACATAAGAGGGAATATGATTTTTACTTGTAATGCATTTAAACGGGCCGCTGAGTATAGGCCTTCTGTTATAGGGTTAGTGTTGATGAATTTCTTAACAGGACTCAATTAAAGCACAATTTAACTCACCTTATATAATTTATGTCCCTTGTAGTGTTGAGCTCGAATATTTGATTTTTGAATATTATCTTGAATATGGGCATTTAGTCATTTCACGAATATTCGCGAATATATCATTGGACATCTGATTCCATTGCAATATTCTGCAATTCCATTCATTGCCATGGATCTCAAATATATAACCCCGATTGCGATTTTTTGACGGAAATGAACAAATTGAAATGACGAATATTCTCCCAGTCGAATATCCGAGCTCCCTTGACTTGCATGCATTGTGCATATTTGATCACATTGCGATTTTTTTATCGCAATTCATGTCCACAAACGTGGATATTCGAAAATTACAAATATCGAATATCATTGTGGGTATTTGTAAAATTCCGTGTATTCGAATATTGCCTTGTCGCTCATCACTAGTCCCTCACTGTTAAACACCTCATTATCACAATTATCTGTCAAAAAAAGAAAAAAATTCCTTACCTGTAATTAGATAACCCTGAAAGTCCATTATCGCCCTCCTATCAAAAAATTCCACAGCTGTCTCACAAAGAAAATCAAAATACAAAAATCAGTCAAGTGATCACCTTCCCAATACAAGCCTATGGAGCTATGCTTTAACCATTATGCTAAAACAATATATGTGGCCATATGTGTTACTGCAGTTCACTAAACCTGAAAACTGACATATATGTCAACTGACACAAAAGAGAGAACAGCTGGTAAGTGTAAGTGCTGTGACAGTTCAGCAGTAAGTAAAATATTTAGTCAAATTCTTTTTCTTTTTTTAATGCGCTTTCAGTTTTTAGGGTGATTAGTACCGTATTTTTCGGACCATAAGACGCACTTTTTCACCCCATAAATGGGGAGGGGGGATTGTCTGCGTCTTATGGTCTGAATGCGCGATCTCCGCAGCTGAGTGGTCGCACCTTAGCTTCCCGCCAGCTCTCCCGGCATGAAGATTAGCCGGGGAGCTGGAGGAGGTGTCAGATGAGAGATGCCGACTGGTGTCCGGCTCTTCCTTCTGGCTCAGAGCCCTGCTGGCATAGGCAATGAAGAGAGGCATAAATTAACTGGTATCTATACCTCTCTCCCTTCGTGAGAACTGCAATCACTCTGCAGCTCTCATTGACACAATAACAGCCAGCCAGAGAGGAGAGCAGTAGACTCTGCAGCTGTCCCCTCCCCCCCTTCTCCCAATCAGTGTGGAGAATGTTGTGCAGAGAGTGTACTGCTGCTAGTGACATCTACTGGCTGAATTGAATATTGCATTCATTGAATTAATTGCATTAATCCGATTGATCTGAAAACGTATTAAATCTTTTTTTTTCTGGTTTTCCTGCTCTAAAAACTGGGTGCGTCTTATGGTCTGGTGCGTCTTATATTCCGAAAATACGGTATGTGATGTTTGCAATTAGGAGTTTTTCAATGTAAAGTTATTTTAGGTGGTAGGTTAAGGGTTAGGGTCGCTTTTAAGAGATTTATACTAGACCATATGATTTTATTACTAATCCACTAGTGACTAAAAACTTTTTTTGGGGTGGGATATGGGTACACGTAAAGCCTATGTATATATAAAGCATGTAAATTGCAGCTGACAACATTTCTTGCACTTAATTGCTCTCAACAAAAACTAAACAAATCATATGTTTAAATAAATAAACTAAAATAACCTGACTTTTGCGGTCTATATGGACTTGGAATACATATGTATGCAACTCTGGATTATGCAATACTTTAACCTTCTCTATATTCTGATACTAAACAAAATAAGTAAGTGCAGGAACCCTTATGCATTGTGTCTCTAAGAAATGAGAATATGGTTTTACAGGAATTCAGGATCATAATTTTTTTTTTAAAGTAGACCAGGTTGGCTACTGGGCATTATAGGATTATTTTGAAATACTTGTTCCTAACTGCCAGGCTAACTTTGATTTGTCTCAAGAAAAGTATACTTTTACTTGAACTGTTTGGATAACATGATGGATTAAAGCAGATGTTCAGTGTCTCTGGTTATACAAAGCTATTTAAGAGACTGCTTGTTCTGGCTTTTGTAATTTGTACATTCCTTGGTTTATATAACTCTATCTATAGTGAAGAAAGCATGTGTGTAATGTAAACTGCACATTTAGAGAACTCTGTACATTAAAAACTACTTTGCAGGAAAGTAGGTTTAGCAAAATAATCTTCTAAACCTGCTGTAATTTTAAATTACAGACCAGATAAGCTATTTTGGTTATAAATATGGACTTAACCATTTAACAAAAATCTGAAAGTCATTATTGACAATACAGGACATAGAATGAATATACAAAAATTTTTTTTTCTAAGAACATGTGTGGCTTGTGGGTAAAAATGGCTATCCCTGCTGATTTAGATAGTCTTCAGTAGTGTTGAGCTCAAATATATATATATATATATATGTGTGAATATATTGAATGAATGTCGGCGAATGTTGAATATTTGCAATATTATGCATTGAGAAGCTTATGGCCATACATTGCCATTCACTCGAATTCGCAAATATCGAATATTAGTAGAATTATTTGCAAAGTATTGCAAATTCTTATATTGCCTATACCACTCATCACTAATCTTTAGTGATGGCCGAACTGTCCGCAAATTCCAACTAGCCAACGAACAGTACAGGTGTTCGACCAGCCCCGTTCGCCTGCGAGAAGAAGCTTATTATTCTTCCACTGGCAGGATCAGGAGTAGTAAGATCCTGCCGGAGGAAGAATCTTTTCACTAGAGACCGGGTAGAGAAACCAGTCTTCTAATGGAAAATCAGCTCTGAAAACCGGAAGTCAGGCCACGTCCGGCAATCTGAACAAGGAACTATGAGTTCCATGTACCTGAAGTGACATCACGGTTTTTCCAATTCAAATTCCCCACCAATTTTAATCTCCCTGCGAACAAGTGGACGTCAGACTTTTTTAAAAGTTCGATCCGCCTGTTTGTGAACGAACCTGGCTGATGTTAGGCCATCACTTCTAATCTTCAGTAGATATTATTGCCAGTATTAGAGTTAAATAATCCATTGCTATTCATATGTGTATGTAGACAGCTGAAATAAATTTTTATAAATATATATTTATTCAATTAATCATTTCAATCTTGTATTTTCTTTCTTTACAAGACTTATGCTACATACTTTCATCAGTGTTCTTATGGACACGTGGAAAAACTACCCCAAAACTACCCAAAACACCATGGATAGATATAGTCAATATTTGCATGATTCATTGCCCAATAAAGGCTGATATCAGTGATGAGCAGCACAGGCAATATTCATATTCGCAAAATATAGCAAATGTTTTGCCAATTATTCTTAAAAAAATTCATAAATTTGAGAATTCATAATCTCCAGTCATTATTACCTTCATTGTGAAAAAGATTTTCACAATAAAAAGTGGCGATATTCACATATTTTCACACTATTACATAAAAACGAAAAATTAATTAACTTACTTGCGCAAATTGTCCATGCACATATTGGTAACTCAATGCATGGTAGTTCTGGGAGCTGATGTAAAAATATCTTGAATTCTCCTGATTATAAGGATATAGCACTATATTTGAGATCTTAACGAATTCTTAAAGTGCCGATATTTGCAATAAAAATGTGCAATTCGAATATTCACAATCAACATAAGTTGATATACATTGATATACTATCTATCTATCTATCTATCTATCTATCTATCTATCTATCTATCTATCTATCTATCTATCTATCTATCTATCTATCTATCTATCTATCTATCTATCTATCGGTAACTCTATAATTTCTTCATATAAACATATTAAGTATTATATGAAATAAATTTATTCCCAGTCGAGAATGTTGTGTATGGAGCTACGGAAATGAGAAAAATAGCAAGTAATAAGAGTCCACCAAGAAAATATTATTACTTAGAGAAAAAGTTATGCAGACTGACAATAGAGCGTTTGTTGGAATTCACCGTATTCATTCCCTGCACAGATGGTTTGGTAGCTAAATGAATGCTGTCAAAGCCCACATTATAAATTACTACACCATATTAAAAGTTCCAAAAACCTTAATATAAATTATTTAACGACGCAAGCATTACTTTGTGCACTGTGTGAGTTCAATAGCATGTCTCTATTTGTCCAGAAAAAGTGTTTTGCTATGGAGCAGACAGGAATTAATTTACCATTCACAGAAGTATTGAATTGAAAAATAACAAAGGTGATATATAATCAATTAATGAAATGATAAACTCCCATTCTAACTGCCATCTGTCTTAAGATATTTAAGGTACAGTTTATTTAAAAAAAAAAGGGCCAGATTACCTCATATACAAGTTTCTTTATATCTGCAGTAGTAAGTCAATGTAGAGGGATTTCAACTGTCTAGCTTTTCCAATACAGGAAGGCTTGTACAACATTCTTTCTGGCAATAAATACCCTGTGAGTTGGCTTCAGTGTTTATCATTGAGTAGAGTTATATGGTGATATTACACAATCCTATGAAAAGTGTTAAAAGAGAATTGTATGTTGCAGATAATGCCTGCTCCACCCATATCCAAGCTTGTTTTGTTTTTTATAACATATATGGTTTTAGTTTTCCCTCCTGTGAACCAGTTCTCTTAAGAATAAGAACTCAAAGGACTGTTTTCCTTTTGACTTTTAGTTGTAAAGTTTATTAAAATGTCCTTCTTAGAATTTCAGACACCCTTGCTACATATGAGATGACCATATTATATCTACAATCATGTCATCACATTCAATTCTAGCCTTGGTTGTATCTTTATTTCTTTTCCTGGTTTAACAAAGACCCAGCCTAAAAACCCACAAGGTTTAGTCCACCCCATTCATTTTTATCAGAATTATTGCCCATAAAAATATTACAAAGTGTGTAAAGTACTGATAGCAATGAGGAAAGTAATTCATAGGCAAGACAGTTTCATGAATAATTATGGAAGTGAGCTTTATTGTTTGATTATCAATGCAAGTTTAGTAATATTTTAGTTTTCAAAAAAATAGGAACAAACGAGAATCTCCCCTGTAAAGATTACAAGGGCGGGGGGACTTTAAAGGCTTGAACAGTATATAGGTTCAAGTAGGTAGGGTATTTAAAATGTATTACATCAAACAAGCAGCAGAAGATGCAAAAAGATAACAACAATAATCATCATTCTCAAATGTGGATACATCAATCAAAGGCAGTTAGGATAAACAGAAGCATATGCCCGGCGTCACACTTTCAAAGGGCCCAAAGGGTTGGTCAGAGTTGTAGATCATAGACCACATAAAAAGTGTCCACAGCTATTTGGCGTGGCCCGACGCGCGTTTCTTCACAAATGCGACTTCCTCAGGGGGTAGAGATTAAACCAGCTGGATAGGATAAATGATTGAGAGATGGGTGCGGGCAGCAGGACGTAGGTCCTCCCGAAAGAACGGAGAGCCCAAACAGGTGCAAACCTTCCGAGCCAGGACCAAAATTCATATACTGAGGTAGATTAATGAGGTAGAGTACGGGTACAAGTCCCAAAGTTGTGTAGGTGAGGTTCAATGGTCAGATGAAGGTCAGGTCCTGGACGGTGTGCACAGCCCACACAGGGGTGCCCACATTTCGGTTCAGTTTCCCTGTTAATCTGTTCATGTAGGCTTGTGTTTAATTTAATTGAATTTAATTAATTTAACTCAGTAAAAAAAAAGGACAAGCTCTTGGATTGCATTTCCATTATCAGGGTGCCTATACGATTGACTGGTAGATTATTATCAACTGTGTGGGCTCCCCTGTTTAAGTAGAAGTAGCTCCTGTTCACACATTTGAACCTTTATGCATGTTTAGTCTACTTACTTTTCTCATTCAGGATTGCTAAGGGCAGTGGTTCCCAAACTTTGGGGCACGAAGGTATTCCATGGGGGGCGCCGGCCCTCATTCTGAACCTGTGTTTGAATGGGGAGGGGGGCTCAATAATGTTCCTAAATAGAAAAGGGGGGCCCTGCAAGAAAAGTTTAGGAACCACTGGCTTAGGGCTAGGTTATAAGGAAACATGACAATACATATAATTATTATGTTTGTAGTGACTAAACATTTTGAATATATATATATATATACACAGTTGAGCCCATAATTATTCACACCCCTGGAAAATTTTGACTTAAAGTGACTTTTATTCAACCAAGTTATTTTTTGATGGGAAATGACATAGGTGTCTCCCAAAAGATAATAAGATGATGTACAAGAGGCATTTTTGGAGAAAAAAAACCTCTCAGCTTTAATTTACATTTGCGCTAAAAGTGTCACGTTCAAAGTTATTCATGCCCTTCACAAACTGTCACAGTCTCTGGGAAAATCCAAAGTTCTATACCATTCTAAATAGTCCAAGCTGTTCTAAAGCATCTTAATTACTCTAATTAATTGGGAACAACGGTTTTAATCAACTCAACAGGTGAAAAACAGCAGTTCTCTGCAGTTGGTTTGTGGACAGTCATGGCTAAGACAAAGGAGCTCAGTATTGTGGCTGCTCTCAAGTCAGGAAAGGGCTACAAGGCCATATCTAAATGTTTTCAATTTGCAGTGGAAAGCTACAGTGCAAAGCATTATTAAAAAATGCAAGATGTTCCGTACTGTGAAACACTGTGCTGGCCAGGAGAATAGTGAGAGAGGTGAAAAAGAATCCAAGGATCAACACCAAGGCCATCCTGGTGAATCTGGGCTCTGCTGGTGGCAATGTCTCAAGGCAGACAATCCAAGGGACACTGCACACTGCTAGGTTTCACGGATGCAGACCAAGGAAGATGGCACACAAAAACTTGCTTGGCTGCAAATGCTCATCTGGACAATTGTTTGGTCACAATAATATTTCCTTTATTTGAAAAACACGCCCAAAGCATAAGGTTCCCACGGTGGTATGCTTTGGGGTGTTTTTCAGCCAATGGACCAGGTAACCTAATCACATTAAATGGCACCATGAAAAAAGAGCAATACAACAACATCAGGCAGTCTGCAGAGAAACTTGGGCACCAGTGGACATTTCAGCATGACAATGACCCAAAACACACAGCAAAAGTGGTGGTGGGGAAAAAATGGTTAACAGACAACAACATTAATGCTGACTTTAATCCAATTGAGAATCTCTGGAAGGAGCTAAAGATCAGGTTGATGGCAAGAAGACCCTCCAACCTAAAAGATTTGGAGCTCATTGCTAAAGATGAATGGGCAAAAATATATGTGGAGAAATGCAAAAAGCTGGTCTGCAATTATAGGAAGTGTTTGATTGCTGTAATAGCCAATAAAGGCTTTTCTATTGATTATTTGCTCAAATGTAAATAAAAGCTATGAAATCTTTTTTCCACAAAACTGCCTCTTGTACATATCTTTTGGGAGCCACCTATGTCATTTCCTGTCAAACATAACTTGCTGGTTGAATAAAAGTAACTTTAAGTCAAAACTTGCCATGGTTATGACAAATTATGGGCTCACTGTAAATATATATATATGGAAAAAGGGCAGACGTAAGAGTTTGACTTCTGTATCTTCAGGCTATATTAGACGGACAATCTGTTTCATCTCATTATCATATTGCCTGCTTGGTAGCCTGTATAAACGGTGTATTCATTACAATAGCAACTTCTATGAAAAGTTATGGATTTTGTTTTGCTAAGTGTTGAAAATGCTTGAAATATAATTTGGCTAATTTCTGACTCTAACACACGTTTTCATGAATCCTTGAATGCAAGCTAGCATTTAATATGTTTTGAATCTCATTGGCCTTCACTGGAAATAAAAATTTTTTCTAATAAGAATCATTTTCCTGAAGTTATTTTTGGGATCTGAAATTATTTTAAACCCAATTCACAAGTTCATAATTAAATAAGGATTGTGTGGAGCAGCATATGGTATATTCTAATTCATGTAATTTTGCGAATATACAAAGAAATATTCTAAATTCATAAAATTCAATTCGTCTGTATTCTATTGCCTTACATTGCGCATGCCCGTGCGCAATGATTCGCAAAGATTTGCAATGCAGCTTTACAGCTTCTCTTCCTTATTCTATGATCTTAGCCATTGCGAGCGATGTGTGTATTGTGCATATTTATTCACAATGGGCACACATATGCGCAATGTATGCCGGTAAAAAATGTTGAAGCATAAAACGATGAAAATCCTCCATTGTGAATATCTGCGTGCACATTCGCAAAATATTGCAAATTCTCGAATGACGGATATTCGTCGAATATATTCGAATTTCGAATATTCTCGCTCAACACTAGGATATATATCTGTATTTCAAAAGACTTATGAATATAAATGTTAACCATAGTATTAACCAACATCCAATGCAGGTTTTGAAATCTGGCATGTCATATCAAGTCACTGAAATTTTGTAAATCCCAATGACAGACAGAAGGCAAATATTCACCAATATTACCAATGATCTCTCTTTTTTGTATCTTACCATGCCTAGCTGTGTATGTATGTAATGACTTTGTGTGGAGATCATATTGCTAGATGAAGGAACATTCTTCCCATGTCCAGCAAGCACAATTGTGGCATCACCAACTCTCACTCCAAATAAGCTAAGGCTATGTCTACACTTGGTGTTGGATCATGCCACCCAACCCATGGCTGGTTCACTGATTGCCCCCAGTTTCCTGTGTTTTAGAGTATGTCAACACCCACGCAGTGCTTAACATGCCCTAAAATACAGGCAAACTTTGACCAACCAGTGGACCAGCAGTAGGTTGGGGGGGCATGTATGGAAAAACATCAGACACTTTTTTTTTTTACTTCAGCTGGCATGTTCTTCTCCATAGGCCCATAGCCCATAGAGAAGAACGGGCAGTATGCCTTTTCCCCCATCCCAACAAGACTAAGACTAATATTTAAATGCAGCAGTACACAGATATAAAGCTATGGGGCTGTAGCAATAGTGGTGCCTTGGAACATGTATACCAGTAGCACTGCTACATTCCAGGAGACATTCTTAACAAAATGTAAATTTTAGGAGGTGATGCTTAGGTACAATAAACATTTGTAGATATTAATATTAATAAACCAAAAAGTCACTGGCCCAAACTTAACATAATGGCTGTTTTGTTAGTAATCTATGTCTCAGTTTGACATCATGTACACAGCTGCAAAGCTCACAAAAGTACCAGCTGTAATGCGCCTGGGCACACAATTACTGCCAACACCAGATATGCAGGTAATAGGTTTTAAAAAATTTACATTAAAAAAAAAGTTATTTTAATTTTGTTTGAACATTTATTGAAAACATTTATTTAAATGTAAATTGTGTTGTGTTTATTACTGTAAAAATTGTACTGGGTA
>CM070036.1:35029144-35054334 GCA_036250615.1 Ptychadena robeensis | reverse complement strand
ATACTGTATATACAAGGAAATATGCCTGGTGTAATGTATTGTACATGTAATTAAGACTGTTGATTTTTTCTAGAAATTGTGACCACTTACTTGTTCATCCTGAGGAAGCCCGCCTCCGGGCGAAACATGTTGATTTTTTGAACACCTAAAGACAAGTATGGTTTTCCTGGTTATGTATTTATTTTCGTTTTGAGGACTTTGTAACACAGAGACTTTGTTACGGAACCAACCCAGCTGTCACCACGGTGGTTTCCGTCTTCGCAATAAAGAGTTGAATATTATTTACTTTGGATCTTCTGTGCCTTAAAAGCCCAATAACATTGTGTAAAAATTGTTTTGGTAATTTAGATATTTCGGGGTGTGGCACATCACCAAATGCATTACTATTTACTCCTGGTTCCTATATAGATTTAATTTTGTTTTCATACAGAAGCTATAGTTGAGCAACTCTCACTTGAATTTTACCATGTTTGTACATCCCAGCCTGTTATTTTAGAAGAATATATATGTTGCTATTATTATACTGTCAACCCATAGCAGAGGCAATATCATAAGAACACTGTTCATAAATGAAATGTATGCAAACCCTTTGGACAGATTAAACGTTGGACACTCCCCTCTCCCTGAATGATGTCAGAGACTGATACAATATACAGAAAATTGTTAGTTTGAGTTATTGATAAGGGAGGTTCTACAAGCTTAAATATGAATACTTTCACATACATATTAATGATTTAACTGAAACTATCACTTTATGGGTGTGACTAGAGATTGGTCAGCCAAACAACAGATTTAATAAGAACATCTATAAGAAACACATTTCACTCTTAGGCTGATTTTAGACTGTACTTTTCTGACAATGAGCAATGATTGTCAATGGGTGCGTTGCCACGGTGTATTGCGATACGTCTTTTAGAATGTAGGTGTTGGACTGTGTAACATGAACATATATTTGGCTCAGTTATAGAAGCATATACTATCTGGACTGTAAAATCAGAATCATGACATAGCTGCTCATAGCCTATTACTCCTTTGAAGACAACTTATCTTGAGAAGCATAACCAGGTGGTCAATGGAGGATGGAGAACAGCTGAGGACCTTAAGGCCCCCATACACCAAGCGAGACATGGCTGATTTATCATCCAACCAATGTGCGTGCCAGCTCGTGGCCATCGGTCAGCGGCAAAATGGGGGGCCAGAGAACGGACATGTCTGTAAATCTCAGGCTGATGCCATTATTTTGGATGGGGATGCCCACAAAGGGTTGGAGGGCAGCATGATGACGTGGGGACCTTTAGACCCAGCGGGACATATATGGCAGAAGCTATAAAAGGACATCTCTGGAGTTCACCTTTGAGGGTTTTACAGCCTTTGTTTTGTAGCTTCATCTCCTTGTGAAAGAAGTTGGGTCCAGGCAGGCCTATCCTGAATTCTACCTTGACCAGAGCTAAACAAGAGTGTATGACCAATGAAATAAGGTCCCTTTAAAGGAGGTGAAGAATGATTTGCTGTAGACCTGCAGATGGATGTGGTGTAAAAGAGAGAAATCTGGCATGTGTTACCAGTGTGAGAAAGAGTTTGAGAATGAGAGAGTAGGAAGGAATATCCCTTTTGCCCATGTCCCCTGTAATTTTTCATTTTCCCTTTGTTTCTTGTAAATAACCTTTTATGTATATCCCTATATGTAAATAAACCCATTTCTTATTTGAGATATAGTTGGTCTTCTGTAAAACAAGGCACCCCAAACAGAGCACATTCTAAAGCAGAGCTTATTTGGGCGTGTCAAAAGTACAAGGTCTAAGTTTTATTATTATGTTTATTATTTTATGGAAAACATTATAAGACAAAAGGAAACGTATAAAAAATAACCTCTGGAAGTGGGAGGAGGGGTCCACAAGTCAGTCCACCTCATTCCTCTCCTAGAGTGAAATTTAATCCAAGCTTAATGGGTTTAAAGAGCAAGGTGTTTTAAAGGTGTTTATCAAGAAAATGTGTTTGTTTGTGTCAAGACCACATTGTCTGTCATAGAGGGCACTGATACCCCATGGAAAGTAGATACCTCTCCATCCCACATAAAGCTTCTGGGATTGAGGCTTGAAAGATGGATACATACATTAATTGGATTGAGCAGCAGTATAGAAAACAAGGAATCCTCAGATCCAAACCTGCCAGCCCGCTAGTGTGGTTGACCTTTGCATATACTTTAGGTTTAGATCAATGAACAAACCATCTATTGCATTAGATTGTTCTTTTGTGCACAAATGTCCAGAGATTGTGGTCTTGAGAAGAATCTTCTTTATGGCCAAGGGGCCAAATGCATCGAAGATCCAATGCTCTTTAAAGCCCCTAAGCTTGGATTAAATTACTCTCTAGGAGTGGAATGAGGTGGAACCGCTTGTGGACTCCTCCTCCCAAATCCAGATGGTATTTTGTATATGCATCTTTTTATGTTTTTTAATGTTATTTAATAAAATGTCTTTTACATTTTAGATTGTTGATTCAATTGTGTTCATTGCACCTTTAAACCCTGAACGTTGTTTTGAAATTAAATGCATCACAATGTAATCTTTTTAAATTTCCTGTGCATTCTCTACTCAATTGATGACACCAGAGTTGCCAGGAGTTGGGGGACATCATACTCTTTAAGCTATACTCCCTTTCAAATTATTTTTTATTTGGCATTCCATTATAATCCTAATTTCTTCCTCTTACACACTCTCTGACCTGCTGTTCAGTCTTTTTTTTTTTTATCATTTACGAACGTGTTCATAATGTATATAAGATATATAGATAAAGATAATGTTCACTGTCTAACAATTATTATACAGTATTTTTTCATTTTATAAATACTGCTGAAAATAATTTTCATAGAAAACGGTTTGGAAGATATTAAAAACAAATCTTTCCCATGTCAGATACATCACTGACACCAATAAAACCCAAAAGCTTACATATCAATATTCAGTAGATGAACTTTTTTAATGTAGTCATCGTGTTACCATTGTATATGTCTACATCGTTTTACTATTATGTGGTTAACATTTTATTTATCTTAAAAACACACAATTTTCAGTGCAGTAGTTTAATTGACTTGGTGAGTCATGCTTAGTTTGTGTATTATACTTTTCTTTTTCAAATTACATTCACAAACAAAAGGAGCAAACATGGAAGGGAAAAATAAATCCTGAATAGATAAAGCTTTACTATATGCCTATGTGTATAACAGATAACATTATTATCATTATTACCAGTTGAGCTTTTATTACTTCAACAATATTTCAGAAGACCAATAAGTTTTTTCCTTTATTTTCTTATAACAAATAGCATCTAATATAATCATGCAGCAGTTGTTTGCGGTATGAAAATGCATAATAAAAGATATTGTGTAATAACAATAGAGATTGCAAAATCAATTCAATGAGCATAATACATGTATTTTTAGAATAATCCCAAGACACTGCACAAATGATAAATTATTTGCAGGTGTACATACAACATCAATATGTAAGAAAGGAAATATAATGCAGAAGATTTAACCATAATTTGATTTTCATTTTTGAAAAACAGTAATATTTAATATCATATCCAGAATGTTATAGTATTTATTGTTAAAGCAAATATATTTCTGGTTACCACATATAAATGATAAGCAAACCTTTACAAACATCTTATCATTTATACAAATTTCATTAATGAATGAGCCATAATGGGCTTGAGAGTTATTGTACTTGCTGATATCATTAAGTCCATTATTTATGTTAGTTTATTTAATATGAATGTAGATTTTATGGCATTATCTATCATATGTGCACAGTAAGCATAAGCTCTCAAATTCAGACAATGGAAAAAGCAGCTGTTGTTGCAGTAAGCCCCAGGGAATAACTCATTAACCTTGCAACAATCCCAAAAAAATGGCTGTACAACAGGATGTTCTATCATGGACCTCCTCATTCTGACATACTTCTTAAAGCAGTGGTTCCCAAACTTTCCTTGCAGGGTCCACCTTTTCTATTTAGGAACATTGTTGCTGTAACTCCATTTCTCTTATTGGCCAAGCTTATGCCTAAAGTGGACCTGCTTTTACAATTGTCATCAAAAGCACTAGAAGTACCGAAAATAAGTGTAAACTCCCTGTTAAAAATGAAAAAAATACCTGTTAGCTGTAACGATTAATTGTCTTGTGTTGCCCATCTCAGGCCATGATGTTACATGTTGCGAGATAGGCACTTGGGAAGCCATGGAAATCTTTGACAAGCATCTTCACCCAGACAATTATTGGGCTGCTAAGGCCACACTGTGTTTAAATCCGGGCACAAGCTCGGCACTAAAGTCAAAAGGCTATGACATGGCTGTCCCGTCATAGCCCGTCATAACCCTCAATCCATCAGTATGAGCCTCCATTGCATTTATGCCACCACAGAGCACCACGTCAGCATAAAGGCAAAGGAGACTTGACGTTATACATCAGCCCATTGACTTAAAGGGGCCACTATGTAGCGTGGTCCTAAACTCAGCTAATGTGGGGTAGTTGTGCTCATTGGATGCACTGAAGTCAGCGCATTCAAGCACGTGGTCTATCCTTAGCCTAAGGGTTTTAGCCTTCCTGTCTGCAGAAGAGAAAAGTCAAAATTTCCCTGACAAACATGACTACAATGTGTGGCAGAGCTCTCCGAATATAAAATGTGATGAAAATACAAGCTCCCATATATTTATTACCCCAGCTGTTTACCTCCAAAAGACAGAAGAAAACTACATAGGTCAACATACTGTCATGTGATCACCATTTCATATTGTTTGCTGAGATGCCTATAAATACTGAGAACACAAAACTCTGGGGAGGATATGTTATTTCACGATGCTCTAATACAAACATAATATTTTTAATGATATAATAATCACAAGATGCCATAAAAACCACCAAAAAATAAAACGATGTGCATTGTTTACTACCAAATATGGCCCCTTAAAGATTGAAATATATGTAATTGTACGTTGCTAATACAATTATCATGGTCTACAACATAAGCCATAATGATTACTTAAGGCTGTGGTCTGATGCTGCTGACATAATTAGTCCTTACAAGCCATACACCATAATGAAATTTACATCATTATTCACTGTATATATGTTCTAATGTTCTAGAAAGATGCATTACATTTAATGTTTAATGATAGGAATTGCTTAATTCAGTTTATGCATTTACACTACATTATGCCTAAAACAGAGTGCTCATTTGTTTTATTGATGACTTTCTGTTCCTCTGATTGTTGCATATTTTCAAGGAACGCAATTTTTCTTAGCCACTGAGCACTTAAACAAACAGCAGCACATCTATAGTTTATATCATTGAACATGATTTGCATGTAATACTAGACTAGATTGTTTATTTGTTCTAATATATTATAATAATTTGAAGAGCACTCAATCGTTTTTTTTCCTCAGATGCATATGTTATCCATAAACTCATTTACTGTGAATACTACATGAGCATTTAAAGGGGCAAGATTTAAAAAATTCCCCTATTTTTAACATTATGAATTGTCTTTTAAGTGGGTTATACTGCAAAATGTTTAATATTCTATTATGTTCCTAGATTCTGTGAAGATGCTTGTTATATTGCCATCATGTTCTAAAAAATGTAGTCTCCTAATCTCTCTTAAGGCCCCCATACACCTAGTGAACCGCTTGTCGCTCCAAAGCTCGGTCAGCCAGAGAATGGACATGTCCGTAAATCTCTGGCCGATGCCATTAGTTTGAATGAGGATCGGCACCCCCGGCCCAACAATACTCTTAGGGACGAAGTGCAGCATGATGACATCATCACATTGCACTCCGTCGCTTGTCTATCAGCCCCGGCTTGTCAGGTGTATGGTGGCCTTTACTCTTAAGTGGGGTTCCCAAAACATTGATCACAATCTATTAATCACTAAAGCAGCGGATCCCCATCCCTGCCTTTTTTGATTGCTCTTTTATTGAGAGAGAGAGAGAGCTGCCTATTGGTTCTCCTTGCTGTCAGTTCTCTTCTCCCTCTGTGGATTGCACACATTCCACCCACCCTCCCCTACCCCTGCCAGCAAACTAGACAAGCATGAAGGAGGGTGAAATAGCAGCTGACCATGGGAGAACTAGTTGCAGACAGTAGTGTGCATGCAATGTTTGTGTCTCTATGTAAATGGTTCATGTTTCTGTGTGTATGATTAGTGTGTGCATACAGTCAGATCCATAAATATTGGGACATTGACACAATTTTATTTTTTTTACTTTATACACCACCACAATGGATTTGGAATGAAACAAACACAGTGTGCTTAAACTGCAGACGATCAGCTTTAATTTGAGGTTATTTAAATCCAAATCAGGTGAATGGTGTAGGAATTAAAACAGTTTACATATGTGCCTCCCACTTGTTAAGGGACCAAAAGTAATGGGACAATTGGCTTCTCAGCTGTCCCATGACCAGATGTGTGATATTCCCTCATTATTACAATGTGAAGAAAAAAAATCCAGAGTTCATTTCAAGTGTGCTATTTGCATTTGGAGTCCGTTGCTGTCAACTCTCAAGATGAGATCCAAAGAGCTGTCACTAATAGTGAAGCAAGCCATCATTAGACTGAAAAAACAAAACAAACCCATCAGAGAGATAGCAAAAACAACTGGTGTGCTCAGCAACACCAACAGACCCAGAAGACCACAGAAAACAACTGCGGTGGTTGACCTAAGAATTATTCCCTTGTGAAGAAAACACCCTTCACAACAGTTGGCAAAATCAAGAACACTCTTTAGGAGGTAGGTGTATGTGTGTCAAAGTCAACAATCAAGAGAAGACTTCACCAGAGTGAATACAGAGGGTTCACCACAAGATGTAAACCATTGATGAGCTTCAAAAACAGGAAGGCCAGATTAGAGTTTGCCAAACGACATCTAAAAAAGCCTTCACAGTTCTGGAACAACATCCTTTGGACAGATGAGACCAAGATCCACTTGAACCAAAGTTATGGGATCCTAAGCATATGACCTCATTAGTGAAGCATGGTGGTGGTAGTGTCATGGCTGCCAATGGAACTGGTTCTCTTGTATTTTTTGATGATGTGACTGCTAACAAAAGCAGCAGGATGAATTCTGTAGTGTTTTGGGCAATATTATCTGCTCAATATTATCTGCATCAAATGGTTCAGAACTCATTGGACGGCACTTCACCGTGAAGATGGACAATGACCCAAAGCATACTGCAAAAGCAACCAAAAAGATTTTTAAGGGAAAGAATTGGAATGTTATGCAATGGACCAGTCAATTACCTGACCTGAATCCAATTGAGCATGAATTTCACTTGCTGAAGACAAAACTGAAGTTAAAATGCCCCAAGCAGTAACGTAAGACAGTTGTAGTGAAGGCCTGGCAGAACATCACCAGGGATGAAACCCAGCGTCTATGCGTTCCAGACTTTAAGCTGTAATTGACTGCAAAGTATTTGTATCAGAAAGGTGAAGTTAGATTTATGGTTATTATTCTGTCCCATTACTTTTAGTCCCTTAACAATTGGGAGGAACATATGCAAAGGTAAATCCTAGTGCATTTTCCACCTAAAATTAATATAAGACAGTGTCCTATTTCCGGGGAAACAGGGTATTGGAAACTTCAAATTGTGGTTAATGAGGTGTACTTTTCGAACAATTTTGTACAATTTTCTAACAAGCTCTTCACTCATTTAAAATTGGTTTAGACTTGGAATTTGTATGAAACCATCAATAAGTTTTATAGCTTTCTGTTTCATTAACAAATTTGTTAAAAATAAATTTGATATTTGCTCCATAATGTAGTTCTGATGATGACATTTGCACAACTACATTTTTGTCCCCAGGATTTGATATGAGATTGTGGTTACAAGTCTGTGCCAGTCTGTCATATTTTTAGAACCAAAGGAAACCCAGAGCAATACATTTCCTTTACCATGCCTGACAGAAGGAATGTAGCATCTTCAAGCCTCATTTCTTTAATTCTCTGCCTCATATATGATCAAAACCCTGACAGTTAGAAGACCCATCTATTACATGCTTTTCCAGGCCTATACCATCCAAATTCTGCTACCCATTTTAACATTAAACATTTCATTTATTCTGCTAATTTGCAAATGTCATGAATATCTCGGAACTCTGTATATTAGATATCATTTTCTCTTTTCAGACTTCACTTGTAATTGATTTATAATATTAAAGGAAAAACATAACAGATGACCTGTAAAGCATTTGTTTCAAGCTGTGTTGTTTTTCTTTTTTTTTTAACTTAATATTGCATTTTTGGAATTCCTGAACCTTCAAAAAAAAATAAAAAATAGTTTATTTACCTTTTTGATGTTATAACAAGTTTCAGCTGTGCCAACACAATAGAAAATATTTCTGTTACAACAATTTAGCGTATAAACATGATTGCTTAACATGATTGCTTAAGCCCCCCATACACCTTACAATCTTTCCATACAATTTCTGTACAATCAAATTTTGTTCTACCAAAACCATGTAATATGAGGAGCTTTCTAATACTTCCAATCACTATGTATTCTATCAGAGAGGCCACTATACTACACAGTTGTTGGTAGATCTTATGGAGATTAGGCTTTAGGCAGGAGCTAAGAGGGTTGGTTGTTGTGACATTTGAGAAAGTCTAGAAACTGGGCTTTGGCACCATACATATAACAAATTAGTCACTTCTAATAGTAAAAGATATTTAAAATAGCATGAACAATGAAAATATATTACTTAGTGTACTAAAATTATTGAACACTAATAACTGATATTGATATGGTTGAGCTGTAGGTTTGCGGTATATACAAGTAGTCTAACTGATAGTAGAGTGGTCCCATTAATACATCAGATAATCCATGTATTGTCTTCAGAAGAAATTGTTTATACAAGCTGAATTTAAAAGTTATCATAAGAGTCTCACAGTCTATGGGCAGTGACTGGTGGTATTGGTCAATAGTTTAATAAACATGGCAAGTAAGGGCTTGTTTCCACTAGAAGCGGAAGCTCGCGGCGCGGCTGCAGCCGCCCCCATTCATCTCAATGGCGCTGGTCCCCTGTCCGCGGAATCGCACGGCCGTCCGCCTAAAAACTCGGTCGACCGAGTTTTTAGGCGGCCGTCCGCCCGATTCCGCGGCCGCCCAGCACTGACCGCGGCCATAGGGATGAATGGCCGCCGCTAAGAACCGCATGAGATGCGGTTCTTAGCGGCGGCGGTCCTTAGCGGCGGCAGCCGCACCGCAGGCTTCCGCATAAGTGGAAACTCAGCCTTATTGTGTATTAAACATAATACTTTGATAGAGCAAAGACATGAACTTATCTCATGAACTATTACCTAATACATAGTGTGCAAATTTCTGATTTACCATAGCTGTCAACTCTACCGTTTTGCCCAGGAAAGTCACGTTTTTTTATGTGTCTTTCCCAGCCAAATCCCAATTTCAAGAAATCCCGGATTTTTTCCGGATTATGAAATTGCGCTAAATTATCAGCACAAGCGGGGTGGGACATTATTATTATTATCATTTATTTATATAGCGCCAGCATATTACGCAGCGCTGGATTAGCAGGGAGAGTTACCCCTTCTAAGTTGACATCTATGATCTACTAATTTCCTATAGGTTACTTGACATACATATGACATGACCTCGTTCTGATTATGTAAAAAACTGTGTATAAAATAAAGGCACTTGGGCCTAGCAAATCAGAGCAGACCCATGAGCTTAAACCATCTTGGTGTGCTTGTGTTTCTTCTCTGCTCTCCTGGTGCTCTGGTATTGGTTGTCTGTCATCTTGTCTGCAGCTGACATTTCTTTGAGATTGCCTTAATATTAAAGACTGAAGCCACTCAGTCAGGGCTCCCAATGAGGTTGGAGACAGTGCTGCTGGGTTCAGCAATAGAGGGCACACAGGAAGTGTGTGGCCCCATGCTGGTGCCTGCTAGGAGGCAGGCCATTAAGGTTTCCTAAAGGAAGGATTTGTTGTTTGACCATTGCCAAGCCAAGAGGCTTGGCCTTTTCAGGACTTTTGTTTGGCTGATATTAACCCCTGTGAGGGTGACTTTGTGTTTGGACTAATGCTGCTATTAGGGGCAGAAGCCCTAAAAAGAATCCTGTTCTTGTGGATTAAATTATTTATAGACGCCATTTGAGCTGAACCCCCACAATATATACATATACACTGTATGTAGTATGCGGTCATGTGAACTAACAATATATAAAGAAGATGTTTTAAGTCAGTGTTCCTTTAATCCACACATTGTTACACTTGTGGTCCCAATAGCAGAAAACATGACCTATTTTGCCTCTTACATTCAATTACTCTGAATGAATACCTATTCATCGTCTTCTAAAACTATTTGTAGTTATAGGACAATTGCCAACAACGCACTTTCTCTGCTATTAAGAAACATAATTCAAGCCTTGTTTGCAGGAAAATTGCTTAAGAAAACATTTTGCTGAAACAGAACTTGATTCCTTTCAAACTTAGGGTTAATTCTTATTTTTATCTGCAATTAATGTTAAACAGCAGCCATCAATCATTTTAATACAAGTTATATTCATACTCACATGGGGAAAATCCAAAAGACAAATAACTGGGTTATATAAAGTTTAGCACAAGGTCAGTCCAAATAATCCACAGGAAACATTTACAAGTAGTTAAATTTGCTTGTAATTTGTCAGAATGTCTGGTAAGCAGTGTGCTGTTTGCAATTTATACCTTAGTTATAATTAAGTGTAAAATACTTGATTCAGTGGGACAAGGTTTGAGTGATCAAATTGAGAAATAATCATCTAAGGTATTATTATGCTACTTAGGGCCAAGAATACAAGGATAAGGATCCTCCCTTAGGGATATCAATAGCATAATATATAATTAATTTTAATGAAGGTTTAATATGGGCCAGGGGTGCTTTTGGTCCCTAAAAAAACGATAAGACTCCAAAACCTTATCCAATTAATCAATTAATGAGGCTAAATGCATCTTAAAGGTTATGGTGTTTATACTGGCAGAGCAGCTACCTATGGGTCTTTCCACCCAAATTCTAGACCACGTAAATTCTCTCCACCACCTGGTTGTATGTCTCCACAGTTAGACTTCTAAGTCAGATTATTATTTTTCCATGCATTGAATACTGAATGATGAGAGTGAAACCCTTTCCTTCCTTTCATTATTCCTGAAGTAGAATAAAAATGTGGGGTACTCTATATCTTACAGCTTTAGGTGTTCTTAGTCACTTATCACTAGTTAAAGCGGTTTTAAACACAAAATAACAAAAACACATACATTAAACAGACACAATACTCACCTGTTAGCAGTCCAGATGCTGGAAAACTGCTGCACAGCAAAAAAAAAACTGCCCGCCCCTCCACTCTACCTCCCCTCCTCTCCTACAGAGACTAGGCTGTCTCCTCGCTGTCTTCTCTGTCGGATAACTCTGTAGGGGGGTAGGTGGAGGGGGAAATGGCCGCTGTGATGTGCTTCTGGACGGGAGAGACACTCTCATCACAACTAATTACCCAAGTCTTGCGAGACTGGGCAGGGGGAAGTTCCTACAGGCACAGGGGAGCATAGCACAGATGTCCCAAATCCTATTGTGGCTGCCACTGCGAGATGTCAGACAGTGCAAGGGGCGCACTCAGAAAAAGCACCTCTCCTGCTGTCAGAAAAAGGTTTTTTATTTTCAATCGAGCTGCAGCCAATACTGCTGAGTGACCTGGGAGGTGGAGGGTCCACTTTAAGGAATGAATATTCTTAGAATAAAAGACTTATATAATCCTAATAGTTAATTGGCATGTTGGAACAACAACAATTGGCATATGGAACAGCATAAATTACTATAAAATGACTATTTATTCCTAGGCAGCTTCCCCAGGAATGGCGGCCAAAGGTTGGTTCTTTAGTAAAAAAGTGGGACCACAAAAAAGAAACAAGTAAGAGCAGAACTTCCACCCCATAGGCTGATGACTACCAGTAAAGAGCATAAAAATATGTTTTGTGGAAAGAAAAGTTCCTAAAAGTGAACTTTTCTATTAGGACAGTCACCTAGATCTTGTGGTCACATTGACAAAAGTATTTACTACACAGCTACAGGGAAATGTCCAAACTATGGTCTGTTGGTGCAATGTTTGCAGTGTCATGCCTAAATAAACATATAGAATGGTATACACATATAAATAACACTATGTGGTATTTTCAATTCATTAGAAATTCAAGTTGATGAACGTTTTGAGTTAAAAACGAAAAATAATCATATTTAGAATTGTAGTTATTATTTTTAGACACAATGTTGAATAAAACATTATTGGGAAAGGTGGTTTTCTTTGTCAATTGATTACCTACTATGTTGAAATTTAAACTTTGTGTGTCATGATCAATATTTCAATGACATGTAATAGGGAAGATTATCTTAGCGACTGATTATTAAACAAGTGGACGGTACAACAAATGTTTATTTAGTTTGGAAAATGTTTTGAAGAAAGTAGTAATTAAAAATGTGTGTATAACTTCCTAAACACTTATTATTATTACTTATTATTGTAGTTTTCAGGGTTGGGTGAGGTTGCCTCCAATAGAAGACAACATTGTACTGTTGGGTGTCATTGACTGTGAATACACTATATGCATAGTATTTCTGTCTCTCTTGCTTAATGTATGTAAACTATTCAATTTAAATTAGAAGCATTTATTAATAATAAACAACACAAGACAGATGTTATTTCTTCAACGAACAGCAAGGCAATTATACATTTCTGTTTCTAATCTGCTATTTTAAGTCTTGCAGATTGCATGTCTGGCTGAATGTTTGTGGTAGTACAAGAATTATGATGTTCAGCACTGCAGGACTATATCCAGTGCTAGGGTGCATCACCAGAAAGCAATATAATGAGCATAATAGATTTAAAACTGACCATAAATATCTATTTATCTTTGTTTATTATGAATGTTTTACACCTGGTATTGTTGCTCTGTTTTTATTCTCTCCTCTGCAGGCTATTGCATGGTATAATGGATTCATTGGACCAGCTATGAACCTATGAAAGTAAGCTTTTTTTCATAATTTTTTTCAAAGCATGTGTGATGCAGTGCAATGGTGATGCAATGGTACAGAAGCTAGATAAGACTCCTGATGATTTGTACTGAAAATCAGTAAGGCCAAATGGACTGGATATAGGCAGGGTCTACACTACAGCAAATGTGGGGCAAATCGCATAATGCAGATGCCCCTTGCCTTCCGCTATGGAAAATGATGCACTGGTCTATACTGTGTGTCATGAACTGCATCAGGGGGCGTGGCAGAGTCATGTAACATGCCCATTGGTGAATAATGGGTGCATTCTGTGAACAAACTGCAGCCAATTTGTCTTGAGGCACAGTTTTTCCATGGAAAGTATAGGGCGTGGTATTGGTGACATTGATGAATACCAAACCTTAAACTCACAGAAACAGCACCTGACCAGTGGGCAAACCGGCGGGCCGGTGCAATGGAGGGCTGCAAAGTGTAGACCCAGCCTTATATTAGAGGAACATAGTTAGGCATTACAGTTTATTTATGGAGCCTTTATTGTATTTTGTTTACAACCACTTTATATAAGGAACACCTGTACAGGCATAATTGTCTATTGGTATGGGAGGCTCTGGAATTGCTGAAACATATTACTGATGTCCTCAAGGATGATGATGGTAATAAGGAAGGAAAGAAATCACTGTGCTTCTTTTAGTGAAAAAGTCTTTGAGTAGTACCACTAACATACTAAGATCTCACAACAATGATGAGTAAAAGTTCAAATCAATATAACTAGTGATTAAGACTCTAAACAACAGAGGAGCTCTGAGAATTTTCTGGATCCTGGTATAAAAAGTAAATGGTAAACAAGTCCCATTGTATTTCTTTTGTACTGAGGGGTTGTGTCATTAGACATTTCACCTGCTGCCTGTTTGTGTAATAAGGTCAGGAAGAAAGAGTAAAAGCTTAGACTATGTAAATAAATGGAGTTATGAAAATCATGGACTTTATCTGGACTGATCAGATTCTATCAGTAACATAATCTAAAAATGTAATGTATAAAATGCATCTTTGTTGGTAATCCTAGCTTCTTTTTGTTTGCTTGTGTTTTTCAGCAGCCACTATTGAGTTGTGGAGAAGACCACCCCCCATTGGAGGGCATGCATTGTTTTGAACTATCCAACCGCTGGACCGCTACACATCGCTGTGGTATGTTAGGCTGTAAATCCTAAAAAGAAACTTCACGTATCACACATTCATGTTTTTTCTTTTCCTAAAGGTGAGTAAAAGACAGCATCCTCAGATTCTGTGTATTTTTTAAAAAATAATTATGCCATACTATCCATATATTAGTTGTGGTTTTTTAACTCATCTAACCTATTCAGTTTGAGTAAATATCTTGGTTTTCTTTACTTACTTTCTGTTATTTAATTGACAATTTAAAGTAATATTTCATTTTCTGTACTATGCTCTCTTGCAGTCCACAAATAGCTCTTTTTACTTGTAAATTGCTTATTATTTTCAGCCAGAGCAGTGTTCCATGGCAATGCAGCATGGCTTTATGTCTCCTGCAATCATCATTTTTCTTCTTTACTGGAGTGGATATCTGTTTTACTTTTACTCTCCATTTTTTCCTAAACTCAATAGAGATAGGAGTTTATTTGCAATCTTATGAAGGTAAAGGTAATGGTACTAAAAAATTTTTTATTTAATGAATATAAATATAGTATATACCACAGATACTGGTAGAGTTAAAATTAGTTATTTTTTTTTTTAGATAATAATTAATGTAAATGTAACTATGAGAACCCCGGCTGTTCCGGTCACCGCCTGCTGGTGGCACTGTGATTGCCCATCCATGGGTTGGTCCCACAGTCACCAGCAGGTGGCTCCCTGCAAGCGTGGGCTGGGTGGAGCTCACACCTTCCTCGTTAGCTTAGGGCTAATTAGCTTCATCCAGACCACGTTTGCTGTTTATTGTTGCTGTTTGCTTGTCTGGGGTTCATGCTTTCCTTGGCTTCATGCTTCTTGTCCCCGGAACCCTGAACCTGAACCCTGGACACTCCTGTACCCCGGACTTTTGCACCTGTTTTTGTTCCTGCCTGTAAGTCCTTTATTAAATCTGTTTTTGTCACCACCACCTCTCTCTGGATCTCAATGTGTGTTGCCTTCCTGATCACCCCCTCTGTCCTGGATCCTGACAGTAACATTCTTTAAAGAATCCACTGCAGCAAATCTCGAAGACCTGTTTTTTTTGTGATGTCAATGACAATGCTTCCATGAGCTTCTTCCACAAGCTGCTCCTATAACAGCTTACAGCCCTACACCGTGCAGGACATTTAGCATTTGCAAGAGAACACCAAGAACGCCCTGTGCTCTTCACAGATGAAAGCAGGTTCACACAGAGCACATGTGACAGACATGACAGAGTCTGGAGACTCTGTAAAGAACGTTCTGCTGCCTGCAACATCCTGCAGTATGACCAGTTTGGCAGTGGGTCAGCAATGGTGTGGGGTGGCATCTCTGTGGGAGGCCACACAGCCCTCCATGTGTTCACCAGAGGTAGCCTGACTGCCATTAGGTACCGAGATGAGATTCTCAGACCCCTTGTGAGACCATATGCTGGTGTGGTTGGTCCTAATGCAGAACAATGCTAGACCTCATATGAGTGTGTCAGCAGTCCCTGCAAGACGAAGGCATTTATGCTATGGACTGGCTTACCCATTTCCCAGACCTGAATCCAATTAAGCACGTCTGGGACATCATGTCTCGGTCCATTCACCAACACCACATTGCACCACAGACTTCCAGGAGTTGGAGGGTGCTATAGCCCAGGTGTGGGAGAACATCCTCATCAGGAGCATGCCCAGGCATTGTAGGGAAGTCATTCAGGCATGTGGAGGCCACACACACTACTGAGCCTCATGTTTCATTTTTGACATTACATCAAAGTTGGATCAGCCTATGGTGGGCTTTTTTCACTTTCATTTTGAGTGTGACTCCAAATCCAGACCTCCATAGTTTGATCAATTTGATTAACATTGATAATTTGTTTGTGATTTTGTTGTCAGCACATTCAACTATGTAAAGAAAAAAGTATTTAATAGGAATACTTCATTCAGTCAATTATACAGATCTAGGATGTCTTATTTTTGTGTTCCCTTTATTTGGAGTAGTGTATATATGAATGAAGAGAGTGAGGATTGTTTGTGAAAGGTCCATACTAAAAATATACAAATTCGATTAGAGAATTCATAACAGCTGTCCATTGTATAAAGTAGCTGGATCCCTATTTGAATAATTTAAGTTTTAAAGAAAAATATATTTTGTCAGGTGTGGACTGTAAGCCAGAGCAAAATTCCCAATGCATCTATAAATGTCTCTCTGCTGTGTCCTGCACAAAAAGGGGGTTTACAGATGTAAAGATTGATTTGGATATTCTAAATCTGTATTGTTGACTTTAGTGGAGTGCATCTAGAATGGGACAAATTAAATTTTAAGTAGTAGAAGTAGATAGCAATCAGTTGCCAGTGAAACACACATAATGATCTGACCACTCTTTGTACAACAGAAAGAGTTTATGTGGGACTGTTGAAGCGATTAAGGTGTCCTAACTTATTAAACCTAATGGGCTTAAGCAAGCCTCATTATTTATATAAACAATAGGGCATGCAATAGACTGAGTAAGGAGC
This sequence comes from Ptychadena robeensis, assembly GCA_036250615.1. Classification (NCBI taxonomy): domain Eukaryota; kingdom Metazoa; phylum Chordata; class Amphibia; order Anura; family Ptychadenidae; genus Ptychadena; species Ptychadena robeensis. Next base: position 35,037,618 of record CM070036.1, on the reverse strand, counting down.
AAATGTGTAGCACAAAACAGACCCCCTAGGGGGTTCATTTTATGTACTGGTGAATGGAGTCATGTACTAGTGATAAAATGTATTGGGGTTGATCAGCATGAAGTGTTGAATGTAGAATTCTTATGAAATGATATCTTCTTTTCCAAAATATATTTATAATAGATTTCTTATTTTATGAACTATGCACCCATAAAAATCCCTGAGACTGGCCATCTTACTGCCTGGTCTACAAGACAAGGTTTAGGCCTTTTAACTAGAAAACATGGTTGAAATGTGGTTTCCCAACATTGTTTGTCGCTATGCAGTTCTTCTCTGAATTCAGTTGTGGGTTTAAGGACAATGAGACTGTGATGGTAAAGGCTAGACAATGCTCTTACCAGGAAATTGCAGAGCCACAAAATACGGTAAGGTTGGACCCTATCTATCTGTTCCTTATGGGGAGCTGTTGGTGGTTGTTACATAAGTACATACATTCTTAACAAACTGTTTAGAATTATCTCCCATTGTGATAAAAGGCAACCATTTGCCAAGCAAATGTATCCTCTGCATTCAGGAAGTTGACCATATTTTCTTTTTTATTGATGTTCCAATGAAACAAGATTTATTATTTCACACAGATTCACAAAGTATTGAGAAATAGTGATGAGCGGCATAGGCAATATTCGAATTCGCGTTATTTCGCAAATAATTCGAATAATATTCGATTCTATATTCGCAAATATTCGCGCAATAATTATAATCGCCTTGTAATTACCTTTCAAATGAATGGTCATTTCTTTTCGCATTGCGAATATTTTGCGAATATATATTCGCAATCCATGCCCATAAGCATTACAATGCGAATATTCGACATTGCGAATATCTGGCGCCATATTCGCAAAATTTTTGAATTCCTGAATAGCCGATATTCGCCGAATATATTCGAAATTCGAATATTCGAGCTCAACACTATTGAGAAATAGAAACTGAAGTAGAATGAATTAACCAACATAGGATATTAGGGTCCAATGTTTAGCATTTAAGAGTTAACTGTTACCATAAAAAGCAGATACACCAGACATTTAATTTTAATTAATCATTTATAGAAATTTTCCTTTTGGCACACAACTGGAATTTTAAAAATATATATATATATCTTCATTACACATACTTGGTATATGTAAGCCAAAATCCATATATTGCTATGTTTAAGGATTTGGAAGCTGTTAAATTGTGAAAGACTTTTTTTTAAAACCTTTTCTTGCTGAAATGTAGCCAAATGGACAAAAAAAGACATTTCTGCATCTTCGAGCAGAGAAGGAAAAATGAAACTCCACCATTACATATGTATTACTTGAGTCATCTGGTTTCATTCTATTAATGACCTTTAACATCTGCAAAAATATTGTGAGAAGCTAATTTTGTTTGTACTGTGGTGGTGTAGAACTGTTTCTGGCTGTCAGTCTAGGATGTGCTATAAAATGAAAATCTCCTTTAGGGAGCTGTACAAGAACCTACTGTATAAGCAGAGTTTATTGACAAAGGCCAGAAATGAAAAGAAAACAAGCTTTATGACATGCCAACACACAAAACAAGAGGTGGGAAAGAGCCACCGCATTATGCAAGCAAGATTACATGGCATTTAAATATTACACTGCCTGATTTATAGTCATTTCAAAATAATTGCAGGCTCCAAGTAGGTGTGGTGACTGCTTAGACATTCAGTCAGATTGTCACAGTTTCTTCCATCGTTTTATTTATTACGGTGTGAGTGTGGCCTTAGTCTGCCAAGTGGGAAATAAGAGTAAATTTTTGCTTTTTTCATTTTGTTGAAACTATGTTCATGACATAAGCTGCGATTACTCTTTCCAAAGTCAGATGGCTCAGTAGATTCTTAATATCATTTCAGGTTAAATAAAAAGAAAATTATATAATTGTAATATTTTAATTCTAAAACTGAGTTAAGGTCCCCATACACATAACGAGCCCCGGACTATTTTGCTGCCGCCCAATGTGCATGCGCGCTCGCGGCCGTCGAACGGTAGCAAGATCGGCTGCGGATCCCTGTCGCCCCAAAGCCTGTCGGCCACAGAACGGACATGTAAATCTCTGGCTGATGCCATTAGTTTGAATGGAGTGCCCACTGATACTGTGAGCAATGGAGAGCAGTTATCACGTTGGCCCCCGACAGTTATGTCATCACGTTGGACCCCGCTTGCTATGTGTGTGGGTATTGTTGATCCAAAAATCCTGAAGTGTATTTTTCTTCATTACACATAGACAAATGTTGTAGGCTAGGTTCAATATGGTACAGGCAGCTGGTGGGCAGCTCTCAATCAACCCTGGCCATACACATTTTAGGTCTATGGGCAACATGCCAATTTCTACGCGCAGTGATTGGTCACCTTCAGAAAATGGGTGGCTCCCAACTGACTGTAAGAGCCACTAGTTTGGGTGGACTGTTTTTCCCATGGTACAAAAAAGTATTGTTCTAGTATATTAGATTTTTATATAAATTAAGTTCAAAGATTCATTCAAACTTAGCAAAGATTTGTTAAGTTCGAAAGTGCTGTAATGTCCTGTATTGTTTGCAACACTCTTCTCTACATCTTGTGGTGATGATACCTTGATCAGGGGCTTTACATTTAACTTACAAAGTCAGCTAGTCAAAATTAAACAAAAAATCGACCCTCTCTATTAACCATGTTAACATAGACTTATGTTCTGAAAACACAAAACATCCACAAATGTATATTGTTATACATATATATTGGCTTCATAAGGAAGGCCACACTATGGCCTACCAGTCCAGCCAGACCCCTGTAAGGACGGGACCCTCTTACCTCCACCAAACGTAAGTGCCACCCATACTGCTTATCCATACAACAATGCTATTTCTAGCTGCTTATACTGGGTCCATAGTATCCTTCACAGGGCTTGCTTTCCAGCATTCATTAATACTTATCTACATACCTGTAATCTGTAAGAATTCAACCTCAATATCACTACCTATTATACACATCCTGGTGTCTTATTTTTCTCCCCACATCCCTTCACTATCTTTCCCTCTCTCTCTCTCCCACTCCACCTTTCTCACGCCTGCAGCCCGCACCCCACATAACCTTAAAAACCCCCCCCCCCCCCCCCCCCCCGGCATGCACTACAAGCCCCCCCCTTGACACCCCCCTTACCCTAGATCTCCTTTTCTCTCCTCTCAACCCCCCTTTCCCCCCCTTTCCTTCCTCACTTTCCCACACTAAATTGGTTTGGCTGCAGTCTGCTCACAATTTTGGCTTCTTTTTGGACACGGTTTTTAACATTACGGAGATCACACGATTAAACCAATTTGAGCCCAATGGCTCCATCTTAATCACCCCCACTTCACCTCAAGGATTTCCCACTACACATCTGGACACTTTCCCTTCGGTCATCACCATGATACATTTTCTCTCACATACTGACTGGTCATTATACATACTATCTTAGATTGGATGCTCCTTGGCTGGCTACCTGGTATTCCTAGGGCCCCCCCTTCCTGGACAGAATCTGGTTCCAATTTGTTGCTTACTTACAAACAACCAGCCCCCAAGGCCTGTGAGTACAATGGTTTTGATCTCCTTTACTGCTAACCTTGTACCTTAAAGCTATGTATAAACTGACCGCCCTCCATTCCCTATATTTAATTGTGAAACAGATGTTGGTTCTATGATTGACTTTCCCTGAACACCCCTGATGAAGTTTTTGGAAACAAAACGTGCGTCGGGTTGGGAACAATACCATCTACCAATCGACAGAACCATTACTGGATCTTGATTTGTTATTTTGTGTTTAACCTGTATGTACATTTGTAACCAGATATTGCATCTGTTGTTTTTAGGGCCATCGGCCTATACTTTGCAAATAAATCTATTATGGTTTATCGACACAACTATTGACCTACAATACCCTCTAGAGCCTTTAAAGTCCGCTAGCCCCTGATTTCATCAGGGGGAATTTCCTGGCATCTGAGCTGATTGGGTCTTGTTCTCATCACTCAATGCTAGGCTTTATGGTACTATTGTTATTGAATAATTAAAGTTTTACCCCAAAGGCATTTTATATAATATTGTTTACCAGTAATACTCATACTCAACCTCCTTGGCGCTATGCCCGAACTCAGTTCGGGCGCAGTTTGATCACTGACCGGGATCGGGCACAAACGGCGCCTCTCCATGTGCCTGTGGCTCTGTAGCCTTTCCAGCCCCGTGTCTTCGGTGTCATCTGTGACAGCTGGGCCGAGAGCCGGCAATAACGGTGGAGTACAGTGTACTCTGCCGTGATTGAGGGTAAACGGCTTTACGTGCCATTTAAAATGGCGCAAAAACCTCGTAACGCCCAGAGGGTTAACAAATACTGTACATTACAAGAATAAGAGATGGTCAATAAAATGGTTAAATTGTATGCAGACTGAAACTTAGCAGAAACTGTTGTACTTGATTGGCTTATGTTCTGTCAGCATTCAATTTGTATACATCTGCATGCTGATGTCTTATGTCCTGCCTCTCATTGACCATCTCTACTTGCGATATCTGTAAAAGCTTGATGAGGTTTTTCCCCCCAAAAAGAAAAGAAAGGAAGGGGAAAAGGATGACGCTGGTAAGAACTTTATGAAGAGCGGATCACAGATGCAGCCGATTGTAGTGAAGGGGGAAATGATTTCAAAGCTGTCCCAACGTGATGTGGGGCTTAGTGGTCAGAGGTCGCACTCGCCCAGACTATGGGAAACCGATATTGGTATTGGTTGCTAGATCCTTCCTGTCCAGTACTGAAAAACACATTTGAATAATTGGAATCACACTTTAAAAGATAGGCTCGAGTTGAGGACTCCGTTAAAATATAAATACTCCTTTATTGATAAGAACAAAAATTCATCTACTTGCGACATGCATTCTTATATGAGTCTCAGTATCCTTAAAGCTTATTTCTTCCAGAGCTTTGCAGTAACCCATCATGAAACATATCCTACCTTGCTTAAAGACCAGTCTCATTCGTCCTCTCCAATTTAACAAGGTTTACTAGTCTTCTAAACCACTCTGTATAGTTTTCTTCAGCCAGACTGTAGTTGCTGATTTGACCCAGAGCAATCTGGATAGGCATGCCCTCCATGCACCTTCACAGAGCACACATACATATTTCCATACTGACCAATACACACAGCTTATTTAATTGCATTTAAGCTTATTTAGTTTGCATTGAAAGGTAATGAGCATGTCTAGTCTCTCTGCATCTGGTGGCATCTTCAGAATAGTTTATTTTTTCTGCAAACAAGATGCTGTACTGTCACACACATCGGGAGACCTTGGGGGACAATCCACTTTCCAGGAAACTGTTCATGTAGGAATGCTCGGACCTGACACTCATAATGTGGTGGTGCACCATTTTGCTGGAAAAACTCAGGGAATGTTCCAGCCTTAGTGCATAAAGAGGGAAACACATCATCATGTAGCAATGTCAAGGTCTCCCGATCTGACTCCTTTAGACTTTTATCTTTGGGGTCATCTGAAGGCATTTTCTATGCTGTGAAGATATGAGATGTGCAGCACCTGAAACTACGGATACTGGAAGCCTGTGCTAGCATTTCTCCTGCGGTGTTGCTATGAATGTGTGAAGAGTGGGAGAAGAGGGTTGCATTGACAATCCAACACAATGGGCAGCACATTGAACACATTTTATAAGTGGACAGAATCTTGTAAATAACTTATGAAAGAATAAAGGTACGTTAAAACCAAGCACACCATTGTAAAATTGTGTCACATGACCCTCTTCCTATTGAAAAAACTAAAGTTGGATTCAAAATGGCTGATTTCAAAATGGCTGCCATGGTCACCACCCATCTTGCTAGAGCTGTAGAGAAGGGTTGTGGAGACATTTGAAAACAAAAAATATTGTTCTAGCATATTTCGTTTGTGCATAAATTATGTTCAAAGTCAAAATTCGAAAGTCGAACTTAACATAATATAACAAAATATGTTCAACCCTTCTCTATATCTCCGGCAATTTTGAAGATGATTCCTGATGATTGATGATAATGTTCAGGAGCTTTGCAATAAACTCACAAAGTTGAGTTTTTCACCGAAAACTCTAAATCCACCCATCAAAATTGTAGTATTTGCAATTTCAGCTAGTCAAAAAAATTTGAAAATAAAATTTTTTTGATTCAAAATTAATTTGAATTTCGATCGGGATATTAACATTTTTTCAAATTTGAGAAAATAGAAAAAGAGATCAAATCCTTACTGATCACCACTATAAAAATCTGATTAGCTATTTAAAGACCAGATGTTATAAATGTGCCAAGCAGGATGAAGAACACAGAAATGGGGATCTGTTTACCGTTGAGCACTTGTTTATAAGTGGGCTGCACTCCGGTCATGATCAAATAGCCACTGAATTAACTTTATACAACTTAGTTTCCCAGTTGTTGTAATACATATAATGGATGTAGAAAATATTGTCACAGCAATGGAAAAATCGTTTTATTAACTGATGGAATTTCAGAGGATTTCGTTGTGGACCAAAGTGTAATGTGTATATTGGATTTTATGCTGTATTATAGAAATAAAAGAAGCATAAAGCACATGCAGACAGAAAAAATTATTACATACTTTTTACTTTATGCAATACATGTTTTTTTGTGTTTTGATGGCTGCTCTCCTAAAGAGCAACAAATTCCAATCAAAACTTCTCTACATATTTCAGCAAATATTTATAACTATCTTTTTGTTTAGTTTAACATTATATAGAGATACTTTAAATAAATGTGATATTGCAAAACAGCTGCCAACTCTTTAACTTTCAACTCGTTTTGCTACTGTAATGCCTCTAATGCTGTAATTATTCATTGGGATTGACTGGCATGTTTGCTGAGTAGCGATAACTGAATAAAGTGTAGTGCTGTGAACATAGATACTGTTGCCAAAATCAATGTCTCACTTACAGTAGGTTTCATTTTCTTGGAGTATGCAGCCCCCATGACAGAGAACGCACTGTTTTAGGATCACTAAGACCTATTTCTGCACAGTATTCATTGGCATGGAGTCTCTTATTCACAGAACACTTCAAATTATTCATAGTTTCAAATCCACTCTCTGTACAATGCAAGATAAACTAAAATGTAGAGGGCAACACAGAGGTGAATTCACAGTTACATATACTGTGTGCGTTACAATAATGAATACTCACACAATGCCTATATTATGCACTAGGTACATTATACACACACTACATCTTGCAACACTTCTACTGATGTATTCACACCTTAAGTAAGCAATATAATTCCAATAAAACTACAGAATAACATAATTGATGATGAAATGTTGGGGTTACAGGCACAGTATGCTTACTGCAAACACCCAACATATAGAAGACTAAATCCCATGCAGACTGAACAACTGTGAAACCATCAACCAGTGACTGTTTAAATATTCTAAAATTGATTCATCAAAAAAACAGTATCTTGCTTAATTACTGACTGAACTAAACTAAACGAATATAATCTTAAGTTGTATTATCATTAATAATATGTAAGAGCTGAAAATGTTCTGACATAACCGACAACCCCTTTTTTTGTTTTTAATCCATCAGCTAAGACCCTGGATGTATTGAGATAAAGGATGATAATATATAGCTTGTGGTCAGAAAGTGGTTTGAAATTCCCCAAAAAATAAAATTAAGATTAAGATAAATGTGGGTGAGCTGCTTGGGGTAACACATGAAAGGTGCGTTTCCCCAAAAAATATATACGGAGAAACTCGCAATAGGTTAGAACGTATAAGAGGAGTGGAGCAAAAAATAAATAGACACAAAGGAGATACAGTGGCTTGCAAAAGTTTTCCACATTTTGTCACATTACAGCCACAAACATGAATCTATTTTATTCTAATTCCACGTGAAAGACCAATACAAAGTGGTGTACACATGAGAAGTGGAAGGAAAATCATACATGACTCCAAACATTTTTTACAAATAAATAACTGCAAAGTGGGGTGTGCGTAATTATTCAGCCACCTTTGGTCTGAGTGCAGTCAGTTGCCCATAGACATTGCCTGATGAGTGCTAATGACTAAATAAAGTGCACCTGTGTGTAATCTAATGTCAGTACCTGTGTGTAATCTAATGTCAGTACAAATCCAGCTGCTCTGTCACGGCCTCAGAAGTTGTCTAAGAGAATATTTGGAGCAACAACACTATGAAGTCCAAAGAACACACCAGACAGGTCAGAAGTAAAGTTATTGATAAATGAAAAGCAGGCTTAGGCAACAAAATGATTTCCAAAGCCTTGAACATCCCATGGAGCACTGTTCAAGTGATCATTCAGAAATGGAAGGATTATGACACAACTGTAAACCTACCAAGACAAGGCCATCCACCTAAACTCAGAGGCAAGGAGAGCGCTTATTAGAAATGCAGTCAAGAGGCCCATGGTGACTCTGGACGAGCTGCAGAGATCTACAGCT
>CM070036.1:35007505-35018892 GCA_036250615.1 Ptychadena robeensis | reverse complement strand
GTGTATTTGTCATGCACCGCAGAGTAAAAAGTATAGTCCTTAGTCTCGGGGTGGAGGGTCCTCCAACAGTCAAACAGGTTCAAGTGGGCCAGTTTCTTCTGTAGGAACTTTAGTGTGCGGTATGGGAGCGTCGACCTGTGGTCTGAGGTATCCACCAGGGGGTGGAGGGAAACATTGAAGTCGCCCCCGAGTATTAAATTGCCTTCCGAGCAGTCCAAAACCTTGTTGGTGACGGATTCTATGAAACAAGCATGACACTTGTTGGGCACATAGATGTTAACCAAGGTGTACTGTTGGGCATGCAGGGCTCCCTTGAGTATCAAGAGGCGACCATCAGTATCGGGGATCACCTCGGAAACCTCAAAGGGCGTATCCTTGTGAATCAAGATCATGACCCCCTTCGTCTTACAGGTGGTGGAGGTTGAATGATAGACAGTGGGGTAATACCGATCAGCCAGTTAAGGGATCTGCTCCGATCTGAAATGCATCTCCTGAAGGAGAGCAATATCAGCTCGTCTGTGCTTAAGGTCGCTCAGGACCATACTACGTTTTGTCGGCGCATTGAGGCCTTTAACGTTGTAAGTCACCACCCTGAGGGGGCAGGTAGATGCGTTCGTCATGTCTCCGGATGGTCCGGGGGGGATGGGGGGGTGGGATGAGAGAAGGGGGACACAAACAAAACTTAACCAACGACTAAACAATAAAAAACGAAAAAAAAACAAATAGGACCCGTTGTTGACAGGGTGAATCCTCACCGCGGCTGGAGCCACCGGAGGCATGGGCGATGTCGTCGGCATTCAGGCGTGGGGCACGACCCCGACGCCTAGGTGTACGTTGCTTTTTGGCTGCGTGGTATTGGGAGGAGGACGCCTGTGGGATACGGTCAGCAGGGTCCCGTCTGGGATGTCGAGTTGTGGATCGCGGAGTCGAATCGATGCGGCGTTCAGAGGGATGCGTAGGCCATTCTGCCAATTCCACCTGTGGAATGTCCAACACGGAGCAGAAGTGGGCGACATCAGCGTGATAGTAAACGTGGGCGCCTTGCCATTGTGGGATGCCGAGAGGCGGAACGGAAATTGCCACCTGGTAAGGTATGCTCTTCGCATGGAGGCGATCCAACAGGGGGTGCAGGACCTTCCTCTTCAGCAGGGTCGTGGGTGAGAGGTCTTGATAAAGTTGGACCTCTGTATCTTCCCATCGCAGGGTTCGCTTGCGCCTGGCTCTGGCTAGTATCTCCTCCTTCAGGGGGAAGCTCACAAAACAGCAGATAATGTCTCTTGGTGGAGACTCTGGTGGGCCCCTGGGACGGAGCGCCCTGTGTGCCCACACAAAGTCAATGGTGCTTTCAGATCCAACAGATCGTTAAACAGGTGGGTGAGGTGCATCTGGATCTGCTCAGGGGGTATGGCTTTGGGTAATCTTCTCACCCTAATGTTGGTGCGGCGTCCCCTGTTGTCCAGATCCTCCATCTCTCGCGACATAAACTGGACCGAGGATTGGAGGTCGGCTTGCGCGGTCTGCAGCCCTGCTATGTCCGCATCTCTTCTGGAGCCTGCCTTTTCCACGGCAGACAATCGCTTGCCAGTGTCCTTAATGGCGCTCCGGGGCCAGGGCTTCTCTGATGTCCGTGGCCACCCTAGTTAATTCCGCGCGTGTAGGGAGCTGCTGCAGATATGGGTCTGAGGGTGGCTTGGACAGCGGCTGGGATGGCGGTAGGGTCTGCTCTGGAGCTGGCGCTGCTTCACATGTTACTCTGTCCATCTGTGTGGAGGCCGGCCCTTGGTCCCGTTGCTGAGAGCGGAATATCTCAGGTATTTGGGTGCCTGGAGGGTTCACAGTCGGTAGCGGTGCTGCTAGGGAGGATAGGTGTCTCCCAACCTTGCCCATGGAGGTGCCTGCCGATGTCATGCAGGAGATTCGGCCGTGGGTACGCGGGAGCTGTTCTCTCAGGCAGCCATCTTCGTTGTGCGCTTAGTCACGCCCCATTCTTCCTTTTTGAGATCGTTTTCAGGATTTGCAGCACTGAGACGCAAAGTTGTGTTTGGAAGATTGTTTGTTTTCAGCAAAGCATACACTTTAACACCATTTATTGTAGTCATTGATTAAGGGGTATAAAAAACTACCATTCCTGAACCCCTTTGTTATTGTTGGGATTGACTCCTATAGCCTTAGTAGATCCAGTCACACAGTAACTATCCTAATACAGTGGACCCTTAAGTTAAGACCTACTTGAGTTACAACCAAAATTCAAGTTTTAACTTTGACTTGACTTACAACCAAAAATATGGCTGCCTGTGTGGTAGCATTCATGTGACCTGATGTTTCTAATAAGTGCAGCACATCAAAATGGACCAAAAATCTACAAAAGGCTACAAGGCTGTATTCATAAAGTGTGGAAGAGGACTCTCCTTTCAAATAACAATAACCCTGTTCCATTTCATAGTCTCTTCCTGAAAGACAATCATATTGAATGATGATCACAAATTTTGGTTTCTGAGAGACTAAGCTCACTTTAACTTTTTGGTGAGAACACCAGGAAAATGATTAATGTTTCTGGTAGATTTCACATATTATACATTTATTTATTATGAAAAGGTGAGGTAAGGGGTTCTTTGGAGGGTTTAGAACCCATTATGAGCATTTTCATAATTTCTTATGGGAAAAATAGTCTACACTTACAACAAACCCTTGGGAACCAATTAAGTTCGTAAGTCAAGTGTCCACTGTACCTTAATGCTGCCTATTTATTATTTTTTTAGAACAATGTCAGCATTATATTTTATATAATCTCACAGGTAAGTCAAGTTTTTATTATATTGACATTGGAATGGTTTAAGATAACAAAAGCATTTAAAAGACAAATGCATTTGTAAAAAATCCACTTATTTTAAAAATGAAAAGTAAATGCATTATGCTATATATATATTATATATACTTGGTAAAATTATAAAAGCATATTTGTTTTTAAAGACAGCAAATTTTATAAAAAGAGAAATCTAAAGGCAAAGTCTTTTGGCTACTGCTGACAAATTCCAATTACTCTTAAGCTATCACAAGTCACTTGGTATATTACATTGATATCATTTTTAAATTATTGTAGAAAATGACTTTAAATCCAAAACAAATTAATTTCCCTTGGTATATGAGTTCAGCATTAAAGGTAGTGAGTGGTTTTAAAATTGCAGAGCTATAGGAAATATTTTTTGGTAGAATGAACATTCAGATAGTGTATCCTGAGAATATTATAAATATCAGTCTTCATAGGAAAATATCTTGTACAGTATATGTTTTTAAATTAAAAACTAAAAACCATTAAACCAGATATATACTGAAATAACAACCTCCAGCTATTCCGACAATCTTACTTTAATAAGTTCATACAAAGCAAACAACTGTGAAACACTTACCTTTCCTGCAGAAAATGTCAGTCAATGCTGCAGTATCATCGACCATTCATGGACAGGGATTGCCAAACTGTCTACCCAGTGGTCAGTTCGCTGTGAACGCAAAGTTTGCGTGTTCCCGATGGGTGGACACTTCCGATGTTCAATTCCTCTTCCATACATTAACAGTACAACCAAATAGATTGGACCTTTGAGTTTCAACTGGATTGACTTAGACCAACTGAAATTTTAACTTAAGACCTAAGATTTGACTGCCAGCCTGAAATATGACAACAAGAAATGTGCCTGCTTGCCTGGTGGCATTCATGTGACCTGATGTCACTAATATGTACAATTCAAAATGGATCAACAATCTAAAAATGTCTAAATGGCTGTATTTCGAAAACATTTTATAGAATAAAATATCAATAACCACCTTCCACCTTTCAGTTCATCATTTCTTCCTGAAAGCCAAATATGTCACCTTGAATGATGACTAAAATGTTGGTTTCTGGTAGGCGCAGCTCATTTTAACTTTTTGGTGAGAACAATTGATTGGTGTTACTGGTAAATTACACATATTATACAATTATTTATTATGAAAAGGTTAGAACCCATTAAGAGCATTTTCATTATTTCTCATGGGATTTACATTTGATTTAAAAAATGGCATTAGGAAAAAGCATAAGGTCTGCTATTTTCTGTACAAGAAAAATATATTCTCTTTCACCTGGTAGTGGCCAACATCCCAAAATTATATAGAAAGGTTTTGTGTGGCTGGTCAGATGAAAACAGAAAATTCTGAATAACAACCTGCAGACACAAGAATGTCCTCTGAAAGCTCAGAGGCTAGGGGACTTTAGCGGCCAGATATTGAAGACAAAGTAACAGAAATAAGCATAATTCTTGTGTAATCGTTAAAACATCATTATTTTATCAAGTAGAAAAAAAGAGTCCATAAACATCACGAAGTGTCATGAAGCGCTTGATACATTCAGGTAAAATCGATGCACTGTCCTAGGATCACCTTGGGCACACCTCAACCACCTTTCCAGGGTTTGCAACAAGGCCAAACGACTGTTAGCAAAAAAATCACCCCGATGTATGTTTCGTCTTTGAGCAAAACTTCTTCAGGGGGTGAGAATTGGGGCACAGATGGTAAAGGTGATGTGTCAAGGACGCAGAGTCAGCGCGTTACTGTCGACCGGACTTAGGGCTAAACCGAAGAACGGAGAGCCCATCCGTATAGACCGGGCACCATATCCCAAAAAGGGGACCCATATAAGGTAAACAAGTCAAGTATCCAATAGTGTCAGAGTATAATCCACAAGGTGAAGGAGTAATGGTGCAGGTATTCCTCCGTCGGCATCCTCACTGGTCAAAGTAGTAAGACTCTTTTTTTCTACTTGATAAAATGATGATGTTTTAATGATTACATATGAATTATGCTTATTTCTGTTACTTTGTCTTCAGTATCTGGCCGCTAAAGTCCCCTAGCCTCTGAGCTCTCAGAGGACATTCTTGTGTCTGCAGGGTGTTATTCAGAATTTTCTGTTTTCATCTGACCAGCCAAACAAAACTTTTCTGCTATTTTCTGGAAAAGGGGGACCATGATTAGAAGGGAGGGGGGCCCAGAACATACCAAAACCCCTGCTGGCTAAAGTGTAAGCCCTGCACATTCTGCTGGAACTAAGACCTGCCTCCTGGCACTGAACTTTTGTCTTTGCTGGAGGGAGTGGAACTGAGCTTTGGCGCTGGCCTTTTGGCTTGGTTGAAGCAATAAAGAGTTACATTGCTGGGACATGTTGTATATTCACTTTATATGTCAATTGCTTTACCTCTTACTCTTTATTTTTTAATTTTCTCTCCAAAACTTTGGGGTGCCTCTTATAGTAAGTCTTATAGTGGGGGGGGGGGGGGCATATAGTAAGTATGAACCTGACGTCTATAGTAGGCTTCTACATGCTCCAGAGCGCTGAGTTTGATTTTACCCCAGCAAGCTCTTCTTCTACAATTCTACAATTATCAGTATTTTTTGGTATGTTTGGACATGTAAACACAGTATTTGTAGGTACAATGGTAATCCAAGGACAAAAACCCAAGGCTTTGTAAAGACACCCAGTGAATATAAAAGAATGTCCTTTATTGTATTGGTTAAAAATACCACTGAACCTACCAATATTGCTTTCCGAAAGGATTAGATCTGGCAACCCATTTATCGGATATTTAAAGGTGACCATAAGAGTGTGACTTCCACCATACTGCGTGTGGATGGTAAGACCATACATAGTTGAATAGGAAATCTAAGTATTTTAGGTAAGCCTACAACTAGTGACTGAAATAGTAGGTTCATCTTTCATTTTTGTTCACACTGAGCCCAAAATTTGGTGTCTCACACCCCCATATCGTCTCAAAGCGCTCCTCTTTTGATCCCTTGTGTTAACCCACAGATTTCTCATCTCCTCTTTTTTTCCTGAGTTTCATTTTTATGGTCGACCCTCCATTCCAGCCTACAACATGTAAACACAGTGTTTATCTGATCTACTTGGAAATATATTTACAAATATTTTACATTTACATGGTTTGACCTTGAAGGGTAGAATAGCATTTCTCTTGTGGCAGTGTGCTAGGTGTTGCAGATGCTTATTACAATTGTCACCAAAACTAAATTTGCTGCAGTTTCTAAAACATTCCCCCCTACACATACACACACCCACACCCACACACACTGTGCCTTATAACCCATGTTAGCAACATTCCAATTCTCAGTGCAAAGTTTTATCTTTCTAAGCAGTTTTTTGTTTGAAACGTGCAAACCACAAGCAGATGATTTCTTTTTCATTATTTGCTCACCTCTTTTCTTGGATCTCTTGTAAAAAAAATTAAATTACTTTCTGTTCTAGACAAACTGACAATGCTTTTTAAGTATTCATCTAAAATTACAGCTTCCTAATAATGAACATTATCATAGATAATTACTTTGGGAAACCAAGTTTCCAAATGAATAGTTTTGATAGATTAATGTCAAGATATATTTAACATTTTTTCTGCATAATAATTGAATCTACCATGTTGTTCTTTTTATCTGTAACAAAAAATAACAGCTTTCTTTTAAAACATTATAATTAGTTTTTCTTTATTTCTGGATTTGGTTGACTTATGATGATATTGCTTCTATAAAATTGAATACCGGAATAAATATATTGCCCCAGTAATTATCTAATGCAATGACTCAAGGCTAAAGTAAAATTACTACACAGTTAACCACTTCAGCTTTTGTACATATTTACTTGTATGGAGAGACTTAAGATAGGGAACCCTTTCCGTAACAACCATGTATATTTGTGAGATTTTGGGGTGGGAGAAATATGTAGAATATTGGTGGGCAACTTTAGCCTTTTATGTATGAGCCCACCAATGCAGTGGGTAGAAAGTATTTTAGCAACCAATGACTGTCTATCTGTTGCAGTATTTCTATATTTAGGCCTATACCCACACTTTACAAACCCAAAACATTAGTGATCCACCATCATGTTTCACAATAGGAATTGTGTACCGTTCATCAAATATCTAGGTGACTCCTCTCCAAATGTATTCCTTATGCTCACTCCAAATGTTTTTGCGCCAGAAGTTTTGTGGCTTGTGTCTATGCTGTTTGGCATATTTAAGTGGCACATTTTATGGCATTTGTGTTCTAATGGCTTTCTTCTAGCAACTTGACTGTGCAGCCCAGCTTTCTTCAAGTTATTGTGCATCATTATTCTGTATCTTAAAACAGCCACACCACATTTTTTCAGAGAGTGCTGTAATTTACCTGAAGTTATTTCTGGGATTGTGCATTCTAAATATTTTTTTGGCAGCTGTGGTTTAAATTTTACTTTAATACCTGACTGTAGTTTGGTTTCAACAGAACCCATAATTTTACACTTCTTAATTATAATTTGAACACTGCTGATTGACTTTCTAAATTCCTTTGATATTCAACTGCTTTTGTCCACAGATGTTTTGACAATTCTTTTGCTTTCCCCATTCTGTTTTGTGTTTAGTTGTGTGCATGTTATCACCAGTCATTTGGGTAGTTTTTGCAGTGATAATGAATAAAAAGAGTAAACGCAGGTGATTGACAATAAATGGCTTCAGCTAACCACTAACCATGAGTGAAAGAAAAACTTTTGTGTTATCATTCACATTCTCTAAAAAAAAATTAATAAATAAAAGATTCTGCCAGGATCAAAATTATGATTGCATACATGTTTGGTGTGGGGTGTACATAGGCTTCTAAAAGTTTATGTTTTATGTCTGTGCCATCAGCCATTACTGCATAGAAATCCTGAAGGCTTTATAGTTTCATATATTGTAACAGATTACACAGTGGTTCCCAAACTGGGGGGTATTCCAGGGGGGTGCAGCTAGGGTACCCAGGGAGGGCCGCAGGAAGTCAACCATGGAGGGATAAGCTGCGGAGAGTAAGTAGAGTGCATGTAATATATGTCTCTGTGTCTCTATGTGAATTATTCATGTCTGTGTAGTGTGTGTGTCTCTGTATGAATGATGAATGTTTCTGTGATTGGTGTGAAAAACAAATACAGTTGTACTGTAGGTGTTGTATTTCAAATAAAGTTTGAGGGCCATTTCACACTAAAAAGGGGGGCCCTGCAGGGAAAGTATGGGAACCACTGCTGTAACACAACATTAACACCACCAATGTGCCGAAGACCAAATGACCAAATTAACAGGTCTCCACCTGTTAAATCTTTCTGCCTCTATAGGAAATTAAAATAATCAATTGCTATCCATAATCTGATAGCATATCAAGTCGAATCCAGATGCTTAACCATTTGCACATAAACATAGTTTATTTTGAATTCCTAGTTTGAACATTTCTACAGTCATTGGATTTTCTAGACTCATCTACCTGGTGTTTAAATTTACATAAAAAAGAGACAGCATCAGGGGTACAAGTCATATCTTTTGTTCATCCTGTATGTAGCTTTTAGTATGTCCTTGCTGTGCAAGTTTGTACATCCCATAAAATGGATGGATCATCTTATTTACATTGTATAAACATTCATAAACAAGTCACACTTGTGAATCATTGGCTGTGATTGGTTACCAGGGCTATCATAATCTGCTCTGTTGGTAACATATCAGAAAAATATTAATTATCAGTTGATAAAATGTGAATTTAATTCATGTGATTTTTTTTTATTTTTTATTAAGTACAGTATTTTAGTTCAAATGTAAATGTATTCCTGGCTGTGTGGCTTGCAAATTGTCAAGTAGACAAATAATGCATTAAAAACAATATTTTTAATAAAATTACTTTTTTCAGAGATTACTTCATTTTCGTTCAAGGTGAGAAATGAGCATATATTTCTATATGTTTACACTAAACATAATAATTAAATAGAAAACATAGATATATACGCTTTTACAGTAACATAGTATATCTCTCTAGCTCTCCATAAATGTGCTAAGCACCTCCCCTAGTGGTAGCAAAGGATAAATCCAATGTTCATGTTCCATGTTAGCGATAGTAGAGTGTTGTACCATGTTCCATGTTAGAAAATATAAATGCAACCTATCTGTTGTGTGCACTCTTTAAAATGTACAGTATAAATGTGTGTTTTCTATGCTTATTATTAGAAAAAAAATGTAATCTCTGTATTTTTTAGGAAAAGTTAAAGATTCATGAAAAAGAAGCACTTTAAGACCTAAATGGAAATGATGACATTATACCTAAAAAAATATTGCAGAAGTGAAAGGGAACCTTATTTAGGCTAAATAACATTATCATTAGTTGAGCAGCACACATTCTCAGTCTGTCCTTTTTTTTAACTAGTTAACAATAATAAACAAAATATATCCAAGCATATTTTACATTTTATTGCCTTAAACACAATCCCAAACAAACAAAAAGCCTCTTCAGCATGTAATCCTGTTTTTTCTTTGTGTGCAGCATTCCTGACAATATGGCAAAACCCATGAAGATAGTGTACCCCTAACACCACCTTGTTCTGCAACTAAAATGCCTTACTGGCACATAGGTCACCTTGAGGTTTGCCCCATGGGGATAGGCTTTACTCCAGACATACAGATGGAACACTGTATCCATCCTTGCTATAGACCCTAAAATATGTAGATATTCATCTTAAAGCTTTAAAAACAACTCATCTGGACCTCTGTAACTGTATGAACTTTGGAGTTTGCAAGCTGTCAAGGTATTGCTGCAAGAGAAATTAAGGCGAAGAACTGCAAATCCAATGCCCCTGTTGTGATATTTAAAGTGTATCTAAAAAAAATATACACACACACAGTATACTTTACAAATGGTAAGCTGTGATGCTCACACTAGTTTTTTTTTCCAGGCTAAATGTGGAACAACTTATCTAAAATGGAGTGTGTTATCTTCCTTCCAAGCTGATTTGAGTATACCACTAGTCCTCTTGCCCCTATATAGGAGAAATGAAGAGATTAAGACATGTAGTTGTTGAAATAAGAAGATCACCCTGAATTACAATCATAATAATTTCCTGCTTGATTACAGCAGAGTAAATGACTGAAGCCCCCTAGAAAAGTATGTTATTCTTATCTCTACTGCAATTTCTTATAAACTTTCTACTCAAATAGAATATAAAATAGATCACTGCTGCTATTCTTGGAGATTATCATCCCACACATAATCTACCAAGCTCAGACCAAGCAACTATTGGCTCCTCAGTCTCTCACTAAGGCTGTTGCCTGCATCTTATGGTACAAAGATTCAACCACCCACTGAACTTGTCTATGCTCTCCTCTCATTCTCCTGGCAATAAAGGTTACTTAGGGAGGCAAAGGAGTCAGATGGAAGATCCTTCCATGGTCCATACTGTATGCAAGCTGGCCAGTTTGAGCCCAACTCACATAAAGTGGCAGATGCAGATCTTTCATTGGCACTGTATTATTATTATTATCATTTATTTATATAGCGCCAACATATTACGCAGCGCTGTATGTGAGTTTGGGTCAAGTGGCCCAGCTTACAAACAGAAGCTCTACTGTTGGGGCTGGAGGCAAGGAAGCTATCAGAGGCAAGGATACCAAAACCAACAAGACAATGACCCAAAGCATATATCGAAATTAGTCCAACAGGTCCTCATGGACACCAAAACCAAGATCCTGGAGTGGCCCAGACCTCAATCCTATTGAGCATTGTGGCAGGTGCTCAAAGTGAATGTCCATGCTCAAAAAACATACAAGTTGGACCAGCTAGAACAATTTGCAATGAAAAAATGGGTCAAAATCCCCCAGGATCCCCCAGAACGATTGTTGCCAGTTGTGGCTCAGAAAGGGGACACTTGTGTCTTAATTGCCGGAGGACCAATAATTTTGGATGTCTAATTTTTGTTGATCCTGTTTTAATAGACTTTTATTGATTTTAAAAGAACAAATAAACAATAAAACTGGTACAATTGTTGTTCTTTAAATTAATGTACAACAAAAGGGAAATAAAAATGGTAAGAAAGGCCCTTTCTTGTTTCAACTCGGTGTATCAATAAAACATCCTAAATGAACTTAGTGCACATTGTTTTTTTCAGTGTATTTGTTTCCAAAATACTTCTTAATGGTCATTTTGGATGAGAAATCAAGAGTGTTGTCTAATTTCATAAAGGTACCCATAGACTGGAATCGATGGAACATCACCTTGGGAATCTGATTTGTGGTCTATTTGGACATGAGCCGATCTCCAAATTTGCTAATTCCACAAAATCCATCGATCAGAAAGGCTGCTGCATAGGGAGCTATGGGTCCATTAACGTACTTCGATTGCCAACGATCAAACCACAAAAAACCAACATCAATGTCCAATCCGATTTTCAATTGATCCCGATTTTGTTTGGTCGATTGTTCAGGGTGGGCAGAACTCGACTGATCCCCGATCGATCGCCGTGAACGCGTGCGGTGATTGATATGTCAAAAATCAAGTAAAAAATGTACCCGTGTATGGGAGCCCTGGGGGGGGGG
>CM070036.1:34960885-35007495 GCA_036250615.1 Ptychadena robeensis | reverse complement strand
CCACAACAAATGTCAAAAAGTTACTTAGGGAAAAAAGAGCTTGAGTTTTATTATAAATTAAGAATATCACAAATATGTGCTCTTCTTTACCCTTCATATCCATCAGGGCATGTGGTAGAAACAAATGTATAGATTTATCTTTGCTATAGTACAGTTTACCAGGCTGACTTTTACCTGGAATTGTCTGTAATGTCTGTGGCTAATTGTATAACTACCGGTATATATCTTGAGACTGTAAGTGCCATTCAGAAAGGGTCATGAATGGTTTAGTGTATTTTGCAATCCTTTAAAAATTGCATTGGTGCTGCATTTTAAATTACAAGTAAATGTTTTTCAGATTTTTGGGGTTTGGGGTTTTTCAGATTTTTGGAGTGAGTAAACTCTTTGAAGTTCAATGTAATGCAACATTAAATACATATTTTCATGTCAAATACATAGCATGGGCATTTAGGAAGACATGAATCAATAAAGATTACTTATCGACTTTTAAAATTCCCTTTTGTAGCCTAACAGTTTTTTTTTTTATTTCATGGCACATGGCAACAGAGGAAGCAACAGAGAATACAGGAAGGGAGGAAAGGAAAGGGAAATTATAAAACAAAACATTACATCAGTTGTAGTACATATGGCTCCTTTACTGCAGTACAACAAAACTACACACATGTGATAAAGAAATAGAAGCACATTTATTATGCATCTCATTGAACTGGTGCTTGAGACACTGGCTGATATCAATAGGTAATTAAAGTATAAAATAGGAAAGGAAGTCTAGTAAGTAGACAGCAACTAAAACATCTTTTTAAACATTACAACCATGGATAATTAAAAGTATACTCAAGGTAGATATAAAAAAAACCACAATATTACAGTTTTACATTTATTGCATAATCAATATATGATTATTTGTTTTTGTATGAAAGTATAGAATCTGTATAGTAAAACTCAGACTGGGAGGAAGAAGGAAAATAGAGTCTTTGGGTGATCATCTAGAGCAGACGTAGGCAAACTACGGCCCGCGGGCCATAATCTGCCCATTGATTACATATAAAGCAAGGTATTTCAAGCCTTTATTTGTTATAAAATTGAGATTATGGTTTACAGTTTATAAAAACTTCAAAATTAAAAGAAAATTTGAATATTATGAAAATGTTCAATATTCTAGGCTCAAAGTGTCAGACTCTAATCAGCTATATCATCAAACACCCCTGCAAAGAGTTCCTGAGCCTTTAAATGGTCCCTTAGCCTGGTTCAATAGAATTCACAAATCTGCTGACCTGACAGTTGTACAGAAAACCATTATTGACACCCTCCATAAGGAGGGAAGGCTTTAAACGGTAATTGCAAATGTTGGATATTCCCAAAGTAAAAGTGCTGCATCAAAGAACATTACATTATTTGGAAAGGAAACATGTGGAAGAGGTGCACAAGCAACAGGGATTACCATGTTACCACTAGTGATGAGCGCCACAGGCAATATTTGAATTTGCTATATTTCGCGAATAATTCTACTTATATTCGATTCTATATTTGTGAATATTCGCAGTCGCGCTCAATTGCGAAACTAGATTCGCAATAATATTCACCTTGCAGTTAACTTCCATTCAAATGAATAGTCACATGTGCTATTTATTTTTTTTGCAATGCGAATATATATTCGCAATCCATGCTCATAAGCATCCCAATAGCAATATCGAATATATTGATATATATCGATATAGTCGTGAATATTCGAACTGTGAATATCCGCCTCCCTATTCCCGAAATTTGCAAATTCTTGAATAGCCAATATTCACCGAATAAAGGCGGGCGGCTCCGTCATCACGGTCTGGGCTCTGTGATCACGGCAATGATTTTACCATCTCCTTTCGTAGGTGGCTGGTCCCTGTGCTGCGCGCCTTCCTGTTCCCCCGTTATCCTCCCAGGACGGCTTCCCCTTCGGGTGGACTGGGCACACATGGGAGGGGATCATCTGGACTTCTGGGGTCCCCGGTCTGTTTCCTGGGGCAAGCCCTCAACCTACTCTAGTCTAACTCCATCACATCCACAAGATGTGAGTATACACCGATGATTGACTACTTGGAGGTATAATTATGCCCATAATATATATTGGTATGGAATACTGATCATAAATCCTGTTAATTATAGCATTGGACAACGCATATATCTCCTGAAGAAGCCGCAATGGCGAAACGCGTCGAGAAAGTGTTTGTTGAATCATATTATCATACTATGGAAGGATCTGTTGTGAATACACACTAGAGTTTTTGTACACTCTCAATTTATATGTGGAACACTTGCACTTTCTCAGTCCCCTGTGTGGGTTCAATGAGAGAGTGTTTGTCCAAAAATATTGTGTCTATTATGGCAAGAACCCCTGTATATGTAACATGGTTATTGTACTGCTGCACTTTATTATCATGAATATCTAATTTATATGTGCATGTATCCCCTATTTGGGACAAATCATGTATGGTTTACATTATCAACATTTTAATAATAAATTATCCCTTATTTATTCGATACATTTGTTATTTGGTGCCTTAAAAGTCCCCTCCCTCCCCTCTTTTTCTCTATATACATTATATTTGGGATGTGGCACAAGCATATATCGGCCCATGAGAGAGAACCAGCTTTTATTAATTCAACGAATATATTCACAATTCGAATATTCGAGCTCAAAGCTTGTTACCACTACCTGGAGAGAATAGTTAGGAAAAGGCCATTCAAAAGTGTTTTTCAAAAGGAGTGGACTGAGGCTGGAGTTAATGCATCAAGAGCCAACACACACAGATGGATTCTGGACATGGGCTTCAAATGTACTATTCCTCTTGTCAAGCCGATCCTAAATAACAAACAATGTTAGAAGTGTCTTACCTGGGCTAAAGAATCAAAGAGGTCTTGTGTTCAGTGGTCTAAATTCTTATTTTCTGATGAGAGCAAACTGGGGTCCAGTAAAAATTTCCACAGTCTGTGATGATTTGGGGAGCCATGTCATCTGCTGGTGTTGGCCCACTGTGCTTCATTAAGTCCAGAGTCAACGTAGCCGTCTACCAGGAGATTTTGGATGCTGATTTAATTTTCCAGCAGGACTTGGCACCTGCCCACACTGCCAAAGTACCAAAACCTGGTTTAATGACCATGGGATTACTGTGCTTAATTGTCCAACAGACTGGTTTTACCTGAATCCCATAGAGAATCTATGGGACATTGCCAAGAGAAAGATGAGAGACATGAGATTGAACAATGCACAAGAGCTAAAGGTCCCTATTGAAACATCCTGGTCTTCCATAACACCTCAACAGTGCAGGCTGAAAGCATCCATGCCATGCCACATTGAGGCAGTAAGTGATGCAAAAGGGCCCATACCAAGTACTGAGTACATTTACATGATTATATTTTTCAAAATAAAATATTTGTTTTATTAATTTCACCTAATATTAAAATTTTCTGAGATTTTGATGTTGGTGTTTTCATAAGCTATAAGCCATAATCATCAAAAGTTTAACAAATAAAGACTTGAAATATCTTGCTTTGCATGTAATCAGTCTATTTCTTATATATGTTTCTCCTTTAAAGTTGAATTACTGAAATACAGGAACTTTTGGATGATTTATGATCTATTTTTTGCATATCACATGTATATGATGTGGGATATATGAATAGGGGTAATCCTGGAGTTATGTCTTAAGATCATTTACAGGCCATATGCTAGTTTTAAGCCATGTCAATTTGAAAAATATGCATATTGTGAGAAGTTGTCAGAATCACTTCCCTGGAGTTGGATGTGGCCAACTCAAAGGTTACAAAACAGTAACTTCCTGAGGGTGTCGTTGAGTGTGCCAATGGGTGTGGATAGGTTTTTGTTTTTTTCTTTTATGCGCAGCTGTACAAGGAGAAGGGGTACCTATACATTCAGACCACACCTGGTTGATAACTTTTCTACTCGCTACAAAGCTTTGGGTGTGAGAGCATAGGGAAGTTGTATGAATTACCATAGGCTGATTTGAGCTCAATGTTCATAAAAAATACAAAACACTGCTAACAAAATATTCATTGACTTTTTTGTGCAAGGATGTAAAAACTATTGAAAATTTAGGTTTTCAGATTGTAGCTATCAGTTCCAATTTTAAATCTCAGTGCACAATGCAGTCAGGCTTTTTATTTAGTAGCTTTCTCGTTTTTCCCAAAAGCTCTTGTTTACTCACCTTTCCTCACTGAAATGTAAAAATTTCATCTCAAGATCAAATATGAAGAAATGTCATGATCTATTCTGTTGGAAAAAGATATTTGGTATGCAGATATTAAAGCTTGTTATATAAATCATGGATGGATACATTTAGCTCTGCACAGTTTTAAATATCCTTCAATTGACAACATAAAAAGCTTAGCGGTTCCTAAAATGTCAAATGACCAATAGCATGTGGCAAAAAACTATTCTAATAATGTTCTATGTTTCATCTACTGCATGGTTTACCATTTTCTAATGGTGGATAGAATGGTATTTACACAGAAGGACTGTCCGCAGTAGTGCAAACACCTAAAATAAGCTGAGCCTGCTCCAGCTGTTGAAAAGAAATTAGGAAAATATATTGTAATTAACATTGATATACAACATTTAAACCCACCTGAAATTTCTGATCATGTTCTGAAAATTATTTTTCCGGATGTTTTTGATGTAAACTATTGTTCAATATCGTGCATTTCCCTATAGTAAAACACCCATTTTTCAAAAACACAGGAGCTAATGAAGGTCAAGCTTTCCATTTCACATCCAGGTAAACCACTACATTCTTAGCTAGATGAATTTTCATATTCTCAGCAAAGTTTAAATTTTACATTCCAGGCCCAGGTTAACCCGCACATTCCTGGCCCTGTGGAGTCTTTAGATTCTTATTCCAGGTGAACCTTCACATGCTTAACTCATATAAATTATTTTTCTATTCCATAGCCTGGCAAACCTTCACATTTTATGTTTACATAACTGTAAATGTGTTTTTTTTAGGAAAATTGTACAACAATCTTTGCAATTTTGGATAGATTTCTGTTTACCACTAAAAACAAATAAAATAGATAACTTGAATGTTACAACTTCTGAGCCAGCTATTCTGATGATCTGATGCATAGTCTGCAGAATGAGTGTCTCAGAATTACAGAATGATATGATGAAGCCTGTGGAATACATTGGTAACTCATGCATTTGAATTACGTCATTAAATTTTAAGGTGTATTCAGCGAATATTCTAGTTATGTCAGGATGGTAATATTATCCGGAAACTGCAGATCAAACTTTCACAAATACCCGCCATTAGCTTTAATGGAGGGGAAAATTCTCAACGTTCAGGTCATATTTGTAGCCACAATACCAATAAAAACAGCTTCAAGGATGTGAGCCCTTTCATGGTACAACTGAGACTTCGAGTGACGAGATGGACTAACAATGTTGTATATGCATTTTTCAGGTATGTGGTATGGCAGATCTTTTAATAAAATACTCTATCGTGGTCTATTGGTCAACATAAAAAAACACAAAACAAAAAAAATAGGCCAATACCTTGAATTTCCTGGTAAATTTATGTGCAAAATTGAAAGTGGGTCCAGCTTTACCTCCCTAGCACATTTCTGTACCAAAAGCGCACCATAGAGTTTTGTTTTTTACATTGTAAGCCTGTAATTTCCCAAAGTATGTCCATACAGGAGTCTGGTAGACATCCTGAATATAATAACATGTTTAGATGCTTTGTGAATAACTCACAATATCAGATAATGAATATTTCAATAACTCACTTTATCAGGTAAATGAGCAATGCAACCACTAGATGGCGCTGCAGATGTGCCAGGTTACATAGGACAGCATTGTAATACATTGAAGCCAATGTATTACATTCAGTTCTGTAAACTTGGTGTCCCCACCCCCACAACAGTCTGTCACATTGGGAGAGAGAGAGAAGACAGCTGTAGAGGACATGGGGACACCGGATCATTTATTCAGGTGAGTATTTTACATAGGGAATCATATTGAATTGTGTTTTCAATGCAGAAAACACTATTCAACATGATTTTTATTTAAAAACTCCCGCCCACGCCCCGATGTGACATCACATCATCACATGGGGGTGGGGGGAGCATTCCGTTCCCCTGTAGCTGCCTCTTCATTAGATCAGAGCCACAAGGATCAGTGAGTTTGCTCTCCTGGGGCTCCGATCTCTGCCTGACAAACCCAGCTTGTCCACTGCAGTTCTAACAGGTCAGAGCTGGACGAGCTGGGACCATCAGGAACGGCGGGGGGTTAAACTGCAGCAGCCAAGGCACACAGAATAAATCAACTGTGGTTCACAAAAGAGCACATTGTCATTTAAAAATAAATAAAACACGTAAACTGGCTTGTATGTTCAACCACCCCCTGGTGGTCTGATTAAGTCTGGTTTTCTGTGTCAAAAGTGGTAGGAAAAATTTAACTACCCTGGCGGTCCACTAAGATCCAGATTTTTGTACCAAGAGAGGCACCTAGGTTAATTAACTCCAAAGTCAGATAGTGAAATATTCCAAATTAAAATCCTTCATCTCTAGAAAAAAATTACCAGAACGTCCACAAGGTGGCACTACTGCGTACTAGTGATGAACAGCATAGGCAATATTCGTATTCACAAAATGTCGAACATTTTTCACCTATAATTCACAATAAAATAGAGAATTTGTGATATCCAGTCATAATTGCCTTTATTGCATGCATAAATTGGCACTTGTACATACGCATATTTCAAATGCAATGCATGGTACTTTTCACAAATTAGGTTCATTGCGCAAACAGGCATCTTGATGCTTAAATATTCACAATTACTAAGATAAGGCACTATATTTGAGATCTTTGCAAATTCTTTGCAAATTTGTGATTAGAATATTCATGATCAACACTACTACTTTTATTTTGATATCACCAGCCAGGTCCAGCTCGTAAATAATGGTGTCAGGAATCCTCACCACTAGTTGACAAGTTTATGATTGCCCTAGTGTGGGTTTCTCCTCTCCAGAGATTACCAGACCACATGCCAGCAGGAGGTCTAATATTCTCTGAGATGACATGCTGTTTGTGGCCCCCCTTTTCCAGAGCACACCAGCTACCGACCATAAGGTGGACATTTCATCCATCACTATTAACCTCCCTGGCGGTTCACTGAGGTGCAGATTTCTGTACCAAAAGTGATACAGTGTTTTGCCCTTCCGCCCCCCATCGGCGTCACCGGTGACGCCGATAGGGGCGGAAAGGCTCTGTGTGCCTACAGCTTTGTAGAAATGCTGCAGGCACACAGAGAGCCAGCGGTTGCGCCTGATTCTGGCACGGGTGCAGTTTGATTCACGATCAGACTGCGCCAGTACTTGCTCCAGGTGGGCGTGTTCATTTTGCAATTGATCACCAAGCGCTTACCCCGAATGCGCATGGTGATCATTCGCAAAATCGGCTTTAAAGGTTACACTTGTTTTCTTTTGATTTGAATTGGATAAAACATTTATAAAATATTTATCCAATCCAATCAAAATAAAACAAATGTAAAAAAATGAAAAAAAAAATCTAAGAAAAAAAAAAGTTTCTGTACCTTTAAATCTCCCGCCCGCAGGATGACGTCACCGGAGATAAAAATTCACGGAGATAGCCGGAGACCTCGGCTATTTCCGGAACGGCTCGTGTGCAGCCGGACACAGATCCCACTATCAGGAACGCTCAGCGCGAGCGTTTCTGATAGCGGGATCCACCTTGAGCAGGATTACAGAAAGACATTTCTATAATCCAGCTCAAAAGTAAAAAAAAAAGAGATTTAAAAAAAGACCGGGCACCGGGTTGGAGAAGATGGCGGCGGCGGAGCAGGTGAGCTCCCACGATGTGCCCGAACCCAGTTCCGGCGTATCGATAGTTGCAGCTTCCCTTTGCCCGAACTGGGTTCGGGCATATCGCTAGGGAGGTTAATGACATTCTCAAAGAGATGACAAGTGAGATGACTCCTCTCAGGGGCTGTCAACTGTCCCTATGATGTCTACTAGTTGACAAGTTCATGAATGCCCTAGTTTGGGGTGCCCCTATTCTAGAGCTTGCCAGATCCTATGCCAGCAGGGGGTCAGGTGTACTCTGGGGGCGGATTCCACAATGTTTGTTGTCCCCCTTTTCCAGAGCACACCAGGTATGGACCATCATGGGGGAAATTTCTGCCATCACTATTCATGACATTCAAATGCATGTATGTGAGTGTATACATTTTTTACATGAAAAAAATATCTGATGCTAAAAAAAACTATATCAATTATAATTCTTTACATTCAATATGTGTTGCATGTTTTATTCCCATACCAATAAATATGTATTATCATATTTCTAATATATGTAAGAAGAATGTGCTTTACATGGCCCAAACAATTTAGATTAATAAGTAAATGATCTATAATTATAATTGGGAATTTTCGGATGCTTCCTTCTGCTACTGTTC
Source organism: Ptychadena robeensis (assembly GCA_036250615.1). NCBI lineage: Eukaryota > Metazoa > Chordata > Amphibia > Anura > Ptychadenidae > Ptychadena > Ptychadena robeensis. Next base: position 34,999,021 of record CM070036.1, on the reverse strand, counting down.
AGATTACTCCCTGAATTCAAGCTTCGCTGGGCGGACAAGACAACGGCTGCAGCTGTCAGTCAAGGGCAAATTATATGAAAGAGTACAATTCAGTCTTTGTGTTGTAACTAAAGCAGAAATCCCAAAAGTTTCCATTTCTCATCTGAGTGCACTGTAGGGCCATTGTCTTCTCCAATCTGAAGAGAGAATGCAGCAATTATATTACTGAAATTCTTCAGCAGTAACTTCTGAAGTCAGTTATGTCCAAGCATAAAAGCAATGTATAACCCAAGGCAAAAGTTAAAAGATGGGGGAGGGATAGGTGTCACCTTTCATGATCACTTTGTAACTGAAAATTATCTTTTCCTTTAGCTTGCTAGCTAATAGAATACGATCCCTGCAAAATGCCTGTAAGTGGTGATTCCATTAAATAAGATTATTATATTTTATAGAAATTATACATGAATATCTTATGTCCTTAATATGAATATAAATGGATGGTAACATAATTGTTAGGGTCACCATTTGCCTTTGAGAACAGCATGACTTATTTTATATCAATTAGATATGAAATAGAAATAACAGCCCACTATGAATGGATAGTTTGGGTATATGTTATATCAGGCAATTATAATGTATATATATATATACATTTATATCTATGGCCCGACTGAACAAAGCAATGCTTATTTATAACAATGGGGCTAGCTCCTCATTTTTAAAAGCTTGTATATGCGAAATACATAGTTTTATAATCTAGCCCAGGGGTACGCAAACTTTTTTACTCATGGGCCACATTGGCTTTTTAGATTTGATAAGGGGCTGGAACAACCCGCCATGGGTGTGCCCATTACATGCATCACTTATTATGGTAATGATGTGTAATAGGCACGTGGCACAGGAACATTGTTATCTTTATACATTTTCTGCACTTGCTCATTCATTGCAATGAGCAGAGATCATTCTTAGAGATTGTTTGGACACCTCAAGGCATTATGTGCACTCATTGCAGGGAACAAGCGGAGGGGAGCATCTTTTCAACAAGGTGATAAAGGGCCAGAAGGAGAGCTACATGGGTCAGATCTGGATACCAGGCCTTAGTGTGCCCATCCTTGACCTAGCCTAACTCCTTACTTCTACACACTCCTCTTCGATAATACTGGTCCCATGCCTCCTAAAGAGCCCAGACCCCTGCATTGTATCCAAGGAGGCTGAAACCCCACCCACCAACAGTGGGCCACAAAGCCCAGTGAGGGTAAGCTATAGGGGGTAAATTAAAATTTTGTGATCCATCCATTTCAGGTGAATATTAAACCTAGAGACTAACAGAAGGAGCTTATAACGCCCATTGATCAATCTTGATACCATTTACATATGCCCATACACATCATGGATGGATCACAGTTGGCTGTCTTTGAGACACACACTGTGAGGGGCATACCAATGGATACCTAGGCATCTCACCCAATCACCAATCATGGACACCAGTAGCTCATGACCACACACATCATGGATGGATCACAGTGGGATGTCTGTGACACATACTGTGAGGTCATGACAATGGCTACCATTCTTTGGTAATTGAATGATGAAGCCTCAAACAATTTTAAATATATATGTTTTGTGGGACCCCTAGAGGCTCAACGTATCTAGTTAATACATCTATAGTGACCAATAAACGATTAAGCCCAATACCATATGTAACGTGGGACTTCTTGATTATTAATATATCTAGTATACTACTTTTATAGCGACAAATTCCTGATATACCAATATCAAAACTTGTGTTCAAACTTGGCACCCCAACATGTTGCCACTGTGTGGATGAATGTAGATTTTTTCCCTTTGAGACTACTTTACCTGACAATAAGGAATTAATGTATGGCTAAGCAAGTACTTGAAGCTAAGACTTAACGTATGTTTTGATGAATTTTCTAACTCATATTGGTCGATATTATTTACAAACCCCCAAATTTCTGTTGTGTTTTCTCTACTATTATGACTCAATCACGTATCTCTTCTATAGATCTTTGATCAGCAGTGGCGGCTACGGCTGGGCTGGTTGGGACCCCCGGGACCTGACCGAGGTGCACCGGGGGGTCATGGGTGTTCTTTTTTCCCCATCCGTGCTGCGGGGCGGTGGCCGTTCTGGTGGGATACACGGACGCCAAGCGGTCCTCTTGACCGCTTGACATCCATCTATATATCCACTTGGACCCCCCTTGGGGTACCGAGGCCCCCCGTCAGAGGACGGGGGACATTGATTGCACATGGAGGGGCACTCGGTGAGATGAGGCCGATAGAGAGGGCGTGTCAGGAGGAGAGGCTTCGCCTCCCCCTCCCAGCCGCCTATACTCGGTCCTAGATGATTTGGCGTCCATGCGTTGCCATGGGGGGGGGTGTGGTCACGTCGACCTTCTGGCTGGCGTGGCCCCGCGGTCCCCATGGCAACGGCGGGGGATTTAAGGCGCAGGTAGCACACCGGCCATCAACGGATGGGACGGGGAGTAATTATACTTCCGGCTTGAAAGTTGTGTCTACGCAGTCTGGGGTGAGCGAGCCACCGCATGTTCGACACCATCACTCAGATATTTATGGGCCATGTTGCCTTTCACCTATCTAATCCCGATGTGTAGGCAGGTCTGCCACCACAGCCTGTGTTTTTGATTGCAGCACCTCATTTACCATCTCCATCCCTAGGTGGCTGTTGGCAGTTGCCGGGCGCCTCTCTTGTCCCCCGTTACCCTGCTGGAGCTGCTTTTCCACCGGGCAGGTTGGATGTATGGGAGGGACCACCCGGGCCCTTGGTGCCCCCGCTCTGTTCCTGGGGAGAGCACCCAGCCAGCCACAGCTTACCCCCATTGCACCTGTAGGATGTGAGTACACATCCATCTCTACATGTACTAACTTAAGCTATTCTAATGCCATTGTTGTATATTTGTATTTTTGTTGTATATTGATTATTCATTTTGTTGATTATAGTAATGGATAACACGCAAATCTCCTGAAGAAGCCGCACAGGCGAAACGCGTCGAGAAGTGTTTGTCTAGCAATGTTTTTGTTATTATTATGAAAGGATCTGTATACAATTATATGTGTGATGTACAACTTTTATGGATATGACGTACATGCACCCTTTTAGAGCCCCAAGTGTGTGACAAATTATGTATGCCTTGTAACAACTCTGTCCAAAAAATTATTCATTTTATCGATTAGATCAATCAAATTATTAAACAGGTGCCTTAAAAGTCCCTTGGAGTGCCTAAGCTCCTCAAGCAGGGAAGTGTTCGGGTTCTATGCACAGGCATGGTTCCTCTCACTCCCAACCAGAATTTTTTCCATTAGGAGAATGTGTTCTAAACCAGGTATAAGTACCATTTGATGTTTCCCCTGTTTTCCAAACTTTCAGTGTACAAACAGTGAGCTATTTTGTTTATTGAAAAAATTGGTCTCTATAGCTAGAATACATATGACTGGTCTAGCCTTTCTCATACAAAGTTACATGAAACCTTTTGGTTAGACTAGTAAGGGTTCCTCAAACATTGAGCAGCACTATATTAACATAATGATGTCTGTATAGTTCCAACACTAATGTTCTATTTACCTACCTGTAAGAAGTATCCTGCCCACTAACCACCAATGTGAGGAGGCTTTCTTCCCATGGATGCCCAGTGAAATTTTTTTAGGTGGGATTTTGGTGCCAGTGTCCTCTCCAGAACCCCCAGGAGGCCCCAAAATCAGACATATAATCTGACACTTTCTTGTCCATTATCACCTAGAAGGTACCCCTTAAGCCCCCCATATACTCTTAGATTTCCACCCGCGCGCTCACAGCGATCGATCAGCCACAAAATTGGGTGAAAATCTAAAGTTTAAAGGGCCGAAATCGGTTTCCAAATCAATCTAAGCCATTATGGATATGCAGCTCCCCCTCTTTCTCCTTTCATGCAGGATGTGACAGTGAGCTGAGGCTGCCTGCTCACCCTCACAGTCTGACAGAGCTGCCAAGCCAGGGTTCTAGATGATGTCCGCCGGGTCCCCCTGGTCCCCGCCCGTAGCTAGGTACAGACATACCCTAACCTCATGCACACAAAGGGTGCCTGGCCGATTTTGACAAAATTATTCATCCGATTGATCGTGCGGCTGAAAAATCGGGTCACAATCTGAACATGTAAGGGAGGCTTTAGTCTTGGTGCTCTTTTTATGGCTTACAACCTTCTGTTGCTCTTACTTATTATCACATAGCATAATGTTAACATCTATTTGCATAGATGGACAATATAATTGTATATACTGTATAATCTCTTGTAGGTATATGAATTATACTACTAGTTTCATATAAGTATAAAGAACTGAAGGTGACATGATTTATTTCTGGTACTATAAACCTGCATTATTATTTTTCATTTTTGTGACATTAGGCATAGGAACATTTATCTCTCCAAGAATTTATTGTAATACAATGTAAAGTGTATGTATGGTACAAATCTCTACTCTATGGAAGAGCTTGTCCACAGATATACACACAATGTTCTCCACTATTTCTTTGTCCAATTGCTATTTGTAGTGAAAGATCTATGGTGTTTCTAACATAAATAAGACTATGTTTAACTACCTGTAATGGGCTGAAAGTGCTGACAATGCTACAGTGAAATCACATTAATATCCCACTCTAAGAATGACATAATGTTCAGTGCTGAGCCAATCTGTAATGTGGAGCAAAACAGGCAAATAAGCAGTACTATTCAAAAAGTAGAGGTTTTCATTGCAATGTCATATAGCATTGAACTGGCCAGAGAGATGGATTTAGGATTTAAAGAACACTGCTGCTTTGTCTTGGTGGAAAGTTTCTGCATTCATATTATAAACCACCTGTGCTTAACTATGAACTGCATATGAGGTGCTTTTCTTGGCATTGCTCCTGAAAATATAATAAGGTTTTTTTTAAATGGCTTTTTCTTTGACGATGGAGCTGACCGGTTTTGGAGTCAACTAAATCCATTCCAATAGATGTTCTGAGGAGTAATTTCAATATCACACTAAAGCCAACACAATTCACGGACAATTTCATGTCCGATAGTGTGTGATGACACTCCGAGAATCAGTGCACACCTATTGTGTTAAGGGTCCCATACATCTTTAGATTCCTCTGTCAGATTTCCATTAGATCTCCTTTTGATTTACCAAAACCATGTAATATGTGGGATTTTCTAAACAATCAGGTCTACCTGCGTTCAATCGCAGAGGAGCCTATACTACATAGTTGTTGGTAGATCTAAAGGATATCTAACAGAGAGATCTAAAGGTGTATGGTCAGCTTTAGATTTCCACCAGCTATGGATAGTGATAAGCTACTAGGCAATATTGAAATTTGTGTAATTTCGCGAATATCCGCAATAATATTCAATTCGATAATCATAATCTTGAATATCTGCATTTGTGGAGATGGATCGCGGTCTAAAAATCGCAATGTAATCAAATATGTGCAACGCATGCAAGTCAATGGAGCTCGGATATTTGACTGGCAGCATTTTTGTAATTTTTATTTAAAAAATTGCATCGAGATATAGAATCGTGATCCAAATCGCAATGGCAGCAGATATCCGATGATTTATTCACGAAATGGTGATGTTTAAGCGAAATATTCGAAAATCTAATATTCAAGCACAACACTAATGGGGACATTACAGGTGGCCAGCTTTGATCGAATCGACTATTTTGGGCCAGGGATCGAAGCGTTTCTTTGGGGATTTAGCTGTAAGTGTTCACTGTTAAGGTTAGGTCTGTACATACTGACATGGAAGGGAACCAATAGGGGAAAGAATATTTGACTGGGTGGGCTATGAAGTCAAATGGGAATATGGAAAGAGAGATTAAGGTTGGAGACAGTGACAATGTTTAAGGGTAAAGTGTAGTGAAAGGAAAAGGGAAGGTCCAATAAAGAAGGATGCTTTTTGTATTGCCACTGCCTCCCAATCTCATTTTTCGGTCTCTACTGGGTTTTCTGTATATGTAATTATGTCATCATATTTATCTGATTTGTTATGTGATGTTTTCCTGTTTTAGGTTGAACTTTTGTTTGTCACAGAATGGTGGTCCTTGACAGCGGCAGTGGCAGTACCCTGCTGGCTAATTTACAGTCACTATTATTTAGAATGGATATCCTGGATTGGTTATAATGATGGCAGTCTCACTGTCAGGGAAATTTTCTTTTGAAGTCTCTACTTTATTTTTTTGCATTATGTCTGACATTATATATGGAAACATTAAACCTGTGGCTTTAATAATTCCAACATCTTAAAGGGTGCTTTGTGTTATTTATTTAAATTGAGGCATTGTGTAAAACGTTCCTATGTATTAGTTCATGCCATTCTGCATGTGCAAGCTACTATTAATCAATAGCTACAAATACTCAGACTTCAGTGTGGATACATGCTCAAACAGATATGTGATCGCCACTTTTTCCCTGTAATAATACTTCATATTGCATGCAGCTGTTACTATCCTTATTCACTATACAAACCACCTTCATTTTGATTATATTCTGTCACCTTCATTTAATGAGGAGAGGAGAGGACTAAGAGGAGACTATTCTTTGATTGATGTTCCAAGTGACTTGTCTTTATCTAGGCTTCTCAAGTACTCTTAACAATATTCATATTCTCAACTTTCACAAGGAAAACATATGGTTCACTTATCACTGTCAAATACACATTATTAATAATGTTATTTAATTTGCAATCACATGTGTCTGTTTATTCTTATAAGGCAACTTCACTATGACTTATCACGCTGTGACTTGGCTTATAAATGTTAAATGCGATACTTGTGTTATCATGTTCTGCAGTCATTTCCTGTGTCGCCCTTACAACATAGCGCAGCTAATGCAAACCTGCGCTGCAGCATAATGATGCTTTCTCAATCTCAATTAGCAATAACTAATTAACAAAATTGTCTTATGCTCAAGAATGAGGCACATCTTTCTCCTTCCTTCTCTAATCCCAAGTGTGATATATGGTTGATTGAATATCTAATTACTTCCTAATTGAATGAGCACATTATAAATTTTTCACATGTTCAAACTAATGCTTTTGGTCCAGAAATTAAAGTCAAAGAAATTAACTTGAATTGGGATTTTGCCAACCTTCATAATGAGGAAGCTTTGCATTAAGAGTGTAATTATATGCAAATGTAAGTATTTGGACACAGTGTTTATTATGAAAATGTGAAAAGTTGTTGCAGAAAGCTGCCGCAAATGGCTAATTTGGATGATGAAAAATTTTATTGTTGATACTTTGTAATTCTGCAATTGTCAGTGGTTTTAAAAATGCTTTTTAATTTAGGGGCATATAATAATAAGAATGTATAAATAATAAAAGATTGATGCTTTTGGCCCTGTGTTGTAAAATAGTGTATGTTTGCTAGGGAAGAGCTGCAATGTAGTTGTTCGAACAATTGGCTTTTGGCTTTCTGAGAAAAAACATGCCTAACAAAATCCAGTCCTATACCCATTAACTAAATACATCTAGATATAAATGAGCAATAGCAGATTAGCTCTCAAAGATGCTCTACGTCTTACTTTGGGGGATGTCTTATTTTACCATGAGGAAGAATACAGCACTGGGGTTACAGGGTGGGGGATCGCTTAAAATGACACAGGGGGATAAGTGGGGGAATCAAAATGGCAGAGGAGACTCAGAGGGGGGGGGGATCACCATTTTAGTAACCTCTTCTGGTCCTCCTGTGTCATTTGGATTGTCCTCTCATATATAATGGATGTGAGCACATCTTCACATACCCAAATCCAAATATTTAAACAGTGACTTCAGCTCCTAGGATGTTCATTATGGATCACCTATGGACCAATTCTGAGGTAATGGAAGTGGGAAGGGATGAGGCTCAGCTTCATTAATAATTATTACTTCTGTGACTCTTTCTGGGTTTATAGTATCATGAGAAAGAAAACAAAAGGTTATGTAAGCAAAGCCTATTAGGCTGCCAATGAACCATGAACCCTCAAAACCTCTAATATTGAAACAGTCAACCTATGATCTCAGAGTTGGGTTCACTTCAGCTCATCATACCAGTTAGAAACCAATTTCAAGGTATGCCAGTAGGGAGCTTGGACTTTCCGAAACTGTTCGCCTGGCGAACTATTCGACGTGCGAACCACGCATGATTCGCTGTTCGCGCATTTTTTCGCACGTAACATATGGAGCGAGTTCGACCCGCCCCCTATCTTTTTAATGGTTAACTTTGACCCTGTGAGTCACAGTCAGCAGAACATGAATCCAGCAACCGGCCAACCCCCCCCACCTCACAGACCGACCAATCCCAACCCACTATAGCATAGCAAGTAAGGGACGCCATGTTTAAACATGCTTGCTGGAGAAGGAGAGAGTCGCATACAGAGAGCTGCTGCGCTGCATCAGGGACCAGTAGCTATGCAGTATTGTTATACAGGTACTCGTCTCATTGCCTCTTAGTCTGCTGTCAGGACAGAGTCGCATGCAAAGACCCCCAAAAGCACTTTTTAGGGCTATTTATTTGTCTACCAGTTACGTTGCCTGTCTGGCTGGCATGCACAGGCTGCTGCCAGTGATTAGTTTATCAAGCCACATATTACACAGGGACACTACTGGCCGACACAGTGCTCAATCATAGTTGGCCCACGCTATATGTTCCCCCAGGGGTTTTTTTTCACCCATATATGTGTAGTGAGTATTAGATACCTAGATGCACAGTGCTTGTCATCACTCAAGCCCCTAGTGACCCCCAACTGTTGATGTGCTTGCCCACACGGCCAGTGCCACACCCATAACTTATTGGTGGCACTTGGTACCCAAGGGATTTTTTCACCCTATAGGTAGCGGTATTAATAATATTGCCAGAGTGCCTTTCATGTCCACTTACAGCACTTGTGCCAACTATTGTGGCCACAGTTGCCCAGCTCATAAGTTGATCTGCTGGCTATGATGGTCGATATAACGCCATGCAATTTGTTTTTCTAGCCCTATTTAATATAAGCGTTATTATACATAGATGCACGGCTTCCATACATACAGCCTATGAGCCAACTGTCATCCTACCCACCAGTGTCTGCACAGGATGAACCATCACCACAGTGTCACTCCACACTGACCCATCCAACCCCAGTGTTGCCACACTGTACCATCTACACCAGTGTCACTCCATACTGACAAATCTCCCCCCAGTGTCCTCCACAACTGTCCATCGGCACCAAGTGTCCTACCACTGTCATTCCACCAGTGACTCTCCATACTGACATCTCCCCAGGGTTATGCCACCTGTCCATACTCCACCAGTGTCCTCCATACTGACAATCTCCCCACAAAGGTATGCCACCAATGTCCATTCCCACCAGTGTCCTCCATACTGAAAATCTCCCCAAGTGGTCCTCCACACTGTTCCATCTGCACCAGTGGCCTCCACACTGTCACATATCCACCAAGTTCCTCCATTACCGACAATCTACCCACCAGTGTCCACTCCCACACTGTCCATCGGCAACCTAGTGTCCTCCAACACTGACCATCTAACCGCCAGTGTGCGGCCACATGACCATCGCCACCCAGTGTCCTGCCACACTGTACCATCACCACCAGTGTTCCTCCACATGAACCATCTCCCCCAGTGTCTGCCACACTGACCATCTCCCCCAGTGTTCCTCCACATGACCAAACTGAAAATTTCTAATATAACTTTACAAGGTTGCTAATTAGGTCTAACCTCAGTTTATACATATGGTACCTGCACATGTGTAATGTAAACAAACTATACAACAATATTGAAAAAAGACTGATTTGACTTATATCAACAAACATCATTGTACTTGCTGGTCTCATTTGTGAAAGTTTGATTTGTTGTTATGTGGAAATTTGTTCTTTTACAGTTGTAATGTTTATTTATTATTCTAAAAACAACCATTTGCTATCATGAAAATGTGTAATGATTGGTAAATCAAGCTTCAAAGGATATGATGGGTTTGTACTCTCTGATTGCTTTCAGAATAGAATAGTGCTTAAAATATTTTTTTCCTCAAAGCAGCAATACTCAAAGGATTGTACAGAAAGAAGTGGCAAATTTTCAATCAGTGACACAATATCTGTTGTTTTTAAAGCCAAATTCTATGTTAGTATAGAATTCGATTTTTCAGTTCAATTGAATATAAAATTATCGTTTTAAGTCTATCGTTTTAAAATCGATACATTTTCTATTTTAAAAAATGATCCAAATTGAACTAACATCAATCAAGCAATGATCAAACATGTTGGTAAATTTCAGTCGATCATTAACGTATTTGAGGTTTTTTTTTTGTATTATGATCAATGTATTATGAATGTAAAATCTAGCTGTGTATTCCCAGCTCAACTCAAGTTATCATTGTGCTGCAAAGTACAAAATCTTCATGGTAGTGTTATGTAGCCAATTATAACATTGGCAGCTTTAGGAAAGTGAAAGGAGGGCGTTGGCTAAGCATTATAATTTATATCTAAGCTCTAAAAATCAACAGTTCATTGTTTAAACCAAATTAACTGCTCTGCTAGTCAATCTAGGTCAAACGTTTACAGTCTATGTTTATTTGGGAAGGAGAAATTGTTTTCTCACTAGACTTGAGTGTGACAATCTGAAGGTGCTGTGGTCAAACTTTAAGTATGGCAATGCCTGTGTCAAAAGGAATTGTTATATTCTCTTTTTTTTCTCTATGTATTACACTCATGATTAAAACATATTAAAATAATTGTTGTGTACTTGTAGAGCCCCAGATGTAGATAGTTGCATTACCCTAAAGGGTTTAAATCAGGGGTGTCAAACTCAAATACAAAGTGGGTTACTGTAAAAAAAAAACTTTTTCAAAATAGTCACAGGTCGACCTTGATATTTATTGAAAAAATACCTACAGGGGATGAAGTTTGTCTTCTCATTATATATAAAGATGAGCCTTTCAGACGGAAACAAACCTACGTTTTGCATAAACATTAAATCTGGAAAAGCAGTGTAATACTAAGGCATTAATAAAAGACACATCCATGCAAATCATTTCTTAAATTAAATAAAAATACAATCTTACAGCCCATATTGTCCCAGTGTTGGAGTGTGGCACCCCTGATCTAAAGGAAGGGCATGAGTTCCTGTTCACCTAAAGAACCTATAAGGTTCATTAAAAAAAGTCAAAAGATTTTAGTTAGTTGTGGATTAGCTTTAGGCCTCATTCACAATGTCAAAATGTGATCTCCTGCTGAAACATGGATGGTGGACAGTGTACTGCTGGTGCAGTTGCATTCTTGCAGAGCCATCTATGATTAATGGTACCCCAAGAAATTGTGTTGCAGTTCTGTGTGATGTGGTGTTGTTATGAAAATGCATCCCACAGTGCATACACCCAGTCCCACTCTATTAATTTCGAGCAGGACGCACAACATTCTTCTAGGATGGAAATGTGAAAGAGTATTAGGAGCAGGCAGTGTTAAATATTTCTTGTAAAATAAAGGTGTTTGCAGAGAATTGTGAGGTAATTTTTAACTGATGATATTGCTGCAAACCACTGCTCTGAGCTCTCCTCAACGGGAACACGAGATGATTTCAATATTTTTCCACAAATCTTTGAATTTGCCATTGTAAATATAATTGTCATCTGCCTCTGCTGATCAAGTAGTGAACAGAGATATGGATAATTTTATATAACAGCTGGTCATAGGCGGGTTAAATGTTTTACAGTAACCTACACAAAGAGTGATAGAATCCTTCACTATCAATTTTGATTTTATCTGCTCCTCTGTTCATAAAAAAAAAGGAATTCTGGAAAAGAAATGGTCAGTAAAAGAAAATTTTTCATATTAATAGAGCTGTGTGAGATGTTGTACAGGTTTGTGGAGTTGAGATGATTTTGTTTCTATATTAAATCTAAATTTAGCTTTTTTCCATGTTTTGAGATATTTCCTTAGGCTGAAAGCTTTAAGTGTTTATTGGAGCTATACAATGACAAATATATACAATTTTGATAACACCAAAAATAACAAAAAGCGTGTTAACAGATTCATGGTTTGTATCTGTAAAGGGTTTCATGAAACAGGAAAAGATAAAATACCGCACTGTGGGAATTTCCTCTGGAGAAAAACCCAATATTATTTCAGCAACCTGAATGGTTTAATAAACATAGAACAATGTAATAAATGTATGTGCCATATTTTCAATTAAAAGTAAATGCTTTAGGGATTTCTAATGATAATTACACCCATGTAACAATTCAAGGGAATGTACCAACAGGGAATGTTTATTTGTATTGTACAGCTAACTTTAGATTAGGAATTTAGACCTGTAAACGTATATTTATGGTAGTAGGGATTGTGTTTAGTGGATAGAGGCTCTATTGAATTAAGGTTTTTCAAAACCTCCACCCATACTTTGCCATTCCTCATATACAAAGGTCCCTGCTTCTCAGTTAGTCCAAGAACACATTTTGAACAACCATGGTGACATATCACCATTGAAAAAGCATATTAAACATTATAGCCATATAAGCACAAGTTAAATATCTTATATATTTTAACAGTCAACAGCTCTTTGCTCTGTGCAGACCAAGAGATTACTCTACCTATCTTGAAGCCTTAATTCCATGAACTGACTGGTCCCTGTGTTCTCTACTCTCAACTTGAACCAAATTGGGATGTTTCTTCTTCATGAACCAATTTTTCTTCTTGTTTGGCAGAGATGGTGAGGTCCATGTCCAACAATTGGCTTTTAGGTTGTAAAAAGCAAGACAATGGTTGGGTCCTAAGGGCTTTAATTTTATCATACCCCTGTCCTTAAAGACCAGATAATGGCTGAATTTGAAATACTTTTGCTCTGATTCATTTGTTAAGATGAACTGCCGCTCATTATTAGTCTTGTAATGGTTGTAAAAGAAGTCTGATATCTATCTAGCATTAACCCCAAAATGATATGTGCTTTTTGGACAAGTACATGTATTTATAAAACAGCATCTTCAAACTAGAGGTCTTTTTTTCTAGCTGCTTGATGGTTAGTTATTTGCAAAGGTTATGTACACTTACTGTAGGATTCCTCTTGGGTTAAACACTGTTTGCATTTACACTTATTCTGGGTTATTACTGGCCTTATATCTATAAGTTATCAATAGATCTGAGATTTTTCAATTATATATTTATAATCATAATAATTAATTGCTGAGGGTTATGTTTTTGATTTTTTAATAATTCATTTTTTTTTCATTCTGGTTATGGTACATATGATGACTGCATATTTGTGAGACACATGATCTCTGCACTTTATTTTGGAGGATTATATAATATTGACATATTTTTTCTCTTTACCCCATACATTACCAAACTGCCTTTCTCTCCCTTCACTTGTTGGCCTCTCTTTCCCTAACCCTTATCTTTTCCTTGTATACATTTAAAATGACTGATATGCAAGGTATAGTGAGAATGATAAGCAAATTGTAATGCACAAGTGTGTTTTAAAAAAAAAGTTAACATATATAATTAAAAAAAACAGACCTATACACTACATACTTCTACATTTATGCGTCAAAATTCATTCGAGCCATAACTTATGCCTTAACTTTAAAGACAATAACCTTTTTTAGAAAGTACATTTTGTACGAAATACAGAACTCAACATAAACTTGCTCCTGCCACCCTCCGCTCTCCCCGCCCCACCAACTCCCGTCCCTGGCACGGTAAGCACACTCACGGCCTACAACGAGACGCTCGCAGGGCAGAACGCAAATGGAGAAAGTCTGGCTAGAACAGCGACTTTCACATCTACAAGGCCAAACTTCAGCAATTCAATGCTGAGCTTACTGCTGCCAAACAAACGTACTTCTCCTCCCTCATATCCTCACAAGCATCCAACCCTCACTGCCTCTTCTCCAACTTCTCTAACTCTTCTCTCACCCCCATTCCTCCAATCCTATCCGCGTTTAATCTTCCTCACCTCACGTTCCTGTCGTCTGGAGGAAGTCACCTATCTGCTTCGCTCCTCTCCCTCAACCACCTGCCCACTCGACCCTAACCCAGCTGGACTTACTTAAGGACCCATTCCAACCACCTTGCCCCGCACTGACTGAAACTATTCAACCTCGCCCTCTCCTCTGGTATCTTCCCTAATCTTTCAACATGGCCCACAGCTCCACTATACTGAAGAAGCCCTCACTTGACCCCTCTCTTCCCTCCAAAAAATAAGACCGATCTCTTCTACTTCCTTTGGCTTGCCAAACTGCTGGTCTTGAACGGGCCTTTTTATAAACAAAGACCCTTTTCACCGACTATCTGATGAGAATCCATCTTGACACCTCCAATCCGGCTTCCGACCTTCTCATTCCACTGAGAAGCAATCACTAAAGTTTCCAATGACCTGCTCAGCCAAGCCAAAAGGCAAACTTTTCTTTTGCTTCTTCGATTGGATCTCTCTTCTGCCTTTGACATGTTGACCACCCGCTTCTTCTACAGACCCTGCACTCTAGTGTATTCGTGACTCTGCACTCTCCGGTTCTCATCCTACTTGACTGACCAATCCTTCCAAACCTCCTTCAATGGCTCATCTTCTTATCCACGCCCCCCTCCCTGTTGCGTCCCACAAGGCTCGTTCCTTGGCACGGTTCTTTTATCTCCTCTATACCCTCTTTGGGCAAAAAACTCATCTCATCCTTTGGTCTGCAATACCATCTATATGCTGATGACACCCAACTCTATCTTTCTACCCGGACTTCAACTCCCTCTGTCCTTTGACACATCTCCACTGCATATCGGCCATCTCTTCATGGAGGCTGAGACAGATTCCTAAACTCAATCTGAGCAAAAAATGAACTCATTATATCTTTCCCCCTTCACCTCCAAGCCCCCACCCAACATCTCACTTACAGTTAAAACACCGTTCATTCCTATTTCACAAGCTCGCTGCCTTGGTGTCCCACCTGACTCTCGCTCTCCGTTACTCCCCACATACAGAACATGCTAAATCCTGCCCACTCCATCTTGCAAACATCTCCAAAATCCGCCCTTTTCTCTACCCAGAGACCACTAAAGTCCTGAGACAGCTCTCATATCTCTAGCTGGACTACTGTAAATTTCATCCTCTCTGGTCTCCCTCTCACGAGACATTCGCCTCTTCAGCCCTCATGAATGCGGCCTGACTAGATCATTCTACTCCTCTAACGCTCCTCATTGACTGCTCCTCTCTGCAAATTCTACACTGGCTTCCCATTGTCAGAGACAGTAAAGTAAAGTCCGCGTCTCTGCTTATAAAATCACTCGCACCTCCTGTCCTCTTGTTACATCTCAAACCGGGTACACAAATGAACACCCCAACGCCCACTCGCTCCCTCCAGTGACTACGAATGACATCCCCACTCATAACCTCATAACATGCACGCTCCAAGAGTCTCTAGGGCCGAATCCTACTCTCTGGAACTCCCTCCTGCCCCTCAGACTGGCTCCTACCTTTGCCGCTTCAAAAAAGCTTAAAAACCCACCTCTTCAGCCTCTACTACCATGCTTCTTCCAACATCAACACCAGTGCCAGTCCCACTCACCCCCACCTATTGTACACCTTGGTCCCAACTATTAGATTGTAAGCACGTCCAGGGCAGGGTCCTCTACCTCCTGTCCTGTACCTGTGTGTTATACTGTGTTGTATCTCCATTCTAATGTATTGTACAGTGCTGTGTAATATGCTGGCGCTATAAAAAAAAATGTTAATAATAATAATAATAAACATGACTCCTAATTACATAAGCATACAAAAAACATATCGTTAAAAAAACATTGCACTTAAATAAGCACGGTTAAAAAAACAAAAACATACTATTTTAAGTTATGATTTCCAAGGAAAAAACACATTTAAACTAATATCTATAATAAAGAGACATAAATATATGATTGTGTTGTTTACTTTTGTGAATGCACAAACTATAAAACAAAAACAGATTCATGAAAATACCTCTTAACACACGTAAATTACAGAAATTTTAAGTATTAAAATGTATCTCCAGACCAAATTTTCTTTGTTCGTTTTGGGACAATATGGACAAGTTATAAACCTTGTCAGGGTCAAATTTTTCTAAAAAAAAATTTGCCATGCCTGTGCCACTGACATTTTCATTCACTTCCTTTCCAGATGTCATGATAGGAAAAAAACTGCAACAGTACAAGGTAGTAACTTTTGTTAGACAGCATTAACATTTTCTGCCCTGGTAACAAAATTCACAGGACATACATAGAGACAAAATCTACTAGGTTACCATTTTCTACTAGTTAAAGGTACACTTTAATAAAACAAGTACATTTTCACTGCAAATTACAGCCTTTAAAAAAAAAAATTACACTATACACCGTGACATTAAAATGAATCATGTTGTAGCTTTTGTAAATCTACAATTTTACATATTGTAATAGCAATTACATATTTTCTATTAAATAAACAGTATAGTTTTTATATAACATATTTTAAGGGCCATAAGATGCTCCATTGTATAGGATGCACCCTATACAGCGGAGCGCCTCATTCCGGTAAAGCTCCCAGTAAAACTACTGAGAACTACTGCTCTACCGGTTAGAGCTTTAGAGCTCCAAACAGATGATTTAAAGGAGGCAGGGAAGCTGTCAGGGCTTCTCCGCCTCCTGGTCCCGCAGATCTCTGTGTGTGGGAAGCAGCTTCAGCCAGCTCATATACAATTTCTGCACAGGGAAACATCCACCCACTGGCAGATCATCCCTGTTTCTGTATGTGAAAGTGCTGAAGCTGTCCACTCACATACAGAGATCTGCAGAGCCAGTGTATATGAGCAGGCAGTTCCAGCCAGTTCACATACACAACTCTGACAGCTTCCCAGCTGCGGTGGTGCATTACCAGTATAAGACACATGAATTTTTCCCCCTGATTTTGGGGAGGGAAAGGGTTGTCTTATAGTGCAAAAAATTGGGTACCTGGGCCAATTTTTTTCAAAATTACAGTGAACATTATAGAAAAAAATACTTAGTTTGACATTAACTCTGCTAACACTAACAATAGCAACTTCCAGTGACTGTGCTTTACAGGAAGTAGTATTTCTATAGGATTTCCTCTAGTTGTTGATCAAAGGGGAGATTCATGAAGAGTTTCAGCAGCTGCTGTTCTGTATCTTAAAACATCTGTCGTCTGTTGTAGATAACTATCCAATGGCCCTATGGACATAAACTTGGATAAGTTCCACCCATTTGTTTATAGCTTTTACAGCTGATCTTAATCACTTTACCATCATTCTGTAGATAACAATGACTATATAAATACACTTTACATATATAGTTTTGATCAATATCTAATGCTACAGTTTCATGTCACACCTTGAGTGTGGACTTTTAATAGCAGTGGAGAAGTTATAGTAGGTAAATAAAGGTAAAAGTATTGTCAATTAGTGTTGAGCTAATATACCAGCATATGGTATATTTGAATTTGCATAATTTCGTGAATATACAAAGGAACATTGTAAAAATTTTTTTTCGATTTGACTGTATTCTATTGCCTTCCATTGCGCGTGCCTGTTCACAATGATTCCCAATGAAGCTTTACAGCTTCTCTTCTTCTTAGTTAGTACAAGCACTGTGTGTATTGTGCATATCCATTGCGCAATGTGTACAAATATGCGCAATGTTTGCCGATAAACAATGTTGAAGCATAATATGACGAATATCCGCCATTGCAAATATCTGAGAGCTCATTCACGAAATATTGCGAATTCTCGAATGGCGTATATTCGTTGAATATATTTGAATATTCCAGCTCAACACTATTGTCAATATAATTGCATGAAAAATAAGTACCTAGGTAATTGAGTAAAAAAAAAATGAGACTAAATACCAAATTTAGTAATTCCTGGCTCATTCCATTTATCTATTAGAGATAGCGATTGTTGTTTACATTTCTACTAGCTGACATTGCAAGATAATTTTCAAAATAGCTGGAGATCTTGAGAGCGACCAATCCATGTCACAAATAGTATTGCTTTACCACATGTAGTTTCTGAATAAATCAAGATCAATTGTTTTTTCAGTAAAAATTTTTAACCGAATGTATACAAAATCTACATGTGCACCTAGGTTTTGGGGAACAGACTAAAGACCTCTGGATGACATGGATTGGTCGCTCCAGGAGGGCAGCTATGTTCCCTCGTCGATTCTGCAGGTGATCGTTTGCCGTGAATGTGCACACTGAGGGATTGGTCGGCAGCAGATCTGTACTTATATGCCTATCTTAACCCCCCTAGCGCTTCTGATGGCTCCATCTTGTCCAGCACTTTCTTGTCTTGTATTGCAGTTGACGAGATGGAGCAGTCCAGCTAAGCTCAAATCCCCGCATATCCACATTCTGTTCTGTGCTTTCCCGGGGTTCTGACGCTCTAAGTTTGCTTCTTCACTAAAGCAAGCCGGCCGATGTCACCGCGGCCACGGGACATTCATATGCAAATTGGGCTATCTTGAAAGAGCACATCTGGAAAATCACCCCCAGTGTCATTTCAAGATGTGCTCTTTGAAGTTAACCCTTTCAGAGGGTCTGAAATGACATTGTATTGGATACAGTGATAACTGTATCCAATACAATTCAAAGTAAAACAGAAAACATTTCCAATTGTAATAAAAATGTTATTATAAACAAACATAAATACTGTTTTGAAATCTTTCATACCAAATTAGTATTCAAGAGATTTTATCATCAAAATGATACATTTTATAATTTTTTTAATGTACTTTTTTCATAATAATTGTGTGTTTCAAACACTAATATATTCAGGATGTCTATTAGACCCTTGTATGGACATATTTTTGGAAGTTACAGGCCTACAACATAAAACAATTTGAGTCTATGGTGCCCTTTTGGTACAGAAATCTGGACCTTGCAAGAACGCTAGGGAAGTTAAGGACCATAGCAATAAAGGTATAACTTTAATTGAATAATTTTTTTAATTCAATCAACTTGTTAAAAATGAGTTAATCTTACCAAACACTATAATTGATACACAGATAAGTTGTATTGATTCTTTGTGATCATATACATCTCTATAGTTTCAATTCATTCATCTCTAAATTATTGAAGGGGAAGATCAACCCTATTATGGATTAGTAACTGCTGAGTTACAAAGGTTCATTTATATCAATAGGAGCAAGTTATCCACTGCTGTTGTGTAAACTGAGGCACACGCACACACCCATATTCAACAATAGTAATTAGAATACCATCTGGAAACTAGAGTTTTAAATGTCAATAGAAGAACGTTAGAGTTCATGTTTAAAACAAGGAACATTGAGAACTCGCGCTGGATATCATGTAAGTTTACTGAAGACTGTTTTATTGCATAAAGTTCACTTTAAGCTAAGCAATAACCCTTTACTCTTCTCTATAAAAAGAAAGTTTCATGAAGCCAGTGTGATAGTATTGTAGTCTTTCTCCAGATGTAAAACGTATGACATCTTCACCCCTGATATTACAAAGTCTCTGCAGAGCAGACTTCTAACAAGTAACACATACTATCCATGGATAGAACATCAACATTTCCGGCACGGTAGTCATATGCTTTCCTGAAATGAAAAAAGATAAGTGGCAAAAGTCAGTATAATGTACAATATAGGAGAAGCAGTCAAAAGGCAGGAACTCTTTTTTAGGATTGAACAATTTCTGACTGCACTGATTTCCAACAGGAGCATTCATTGTCATGCAATTTTCATACAAGTACACGTGAGAGTTATAGCAGGCCTTTTAGACAAACAGCTACAACATGATAGCTATTTTATATGCTGAAACCTTTGTTTGTCTATTTGGTTCTGATATTGATACAGTCCTTCCAGAAACTGCAAGGACTTTGGACACCGGTGTTGGATGGGCATAATTGAAGGATGACGTGGACTGTGCGTCTGTCCACGTCATCCTTCAATGGTGCCCTACCATCATTAAAGGGGAGATACAGCCAGAGGACACAGAAGCTGGAAGGACATTGCAGGACTATGCAATGGGCTTGTATGAATCAGGAAAGCAATCCCAAGAGGTTGGCTTGGGGTTAGTGCTTTTGGTGCTAAAATCTACCCTGATGATAATGGTAATTATATAATATAATACAACCATTTTAGGTTGTCTATTACCATATGTTTTATACAATTATGAGAATTTTCTGTTGGCAAATATAATGTGTATAATAGCATGCTGCATGGATATAGCATTTTATCTCAGGGGTCATGGGATAATTTTTCTAACTAACTTAACTGAGTTATCTAGTCTAATCTCTGTTTGCATGACAAATTGAATTTAATTAAAAAACATTCTGAGCTGCATATATATATATATATATATGTATATATATATTCTACTGATTATGTATACTATACTATATTATTATGTATACTAATATCCTGTATAATTAGTTTTTGTTTAGTTAATGTATACTAATATCCCTTATGTATATGTATTTTAGCAGGCTTGTGTGACGCTGGTGGAAACACTGGTGTTAAATCGGTGAATCAAGAGCTCCAGGATATTCAGTTATTCCACTGTACATATTAATATTATGTTGAAATAATATGTGTGAGCATTTGTAGTGTAAATTTGGTCCTACTTTTTTATATCAAAGACATTTTTAATAAGTGACCTTCGATGAGTTGAGTGCCTTAAAAAGCCCTAAAGCTGGGTATAGAGGGTTAAAGTTACTGTCGATTTCCTATCCGATTTCAGCACTAGGAGAATCGGCCGGCACTCTTTGTGTGCCGCTCATTACTCCGGCTGGGGGCAGCTGTCCCCAGCCGAGCTAATGGGATCGGATTAAAATTTACCGTCCTGTCGGATCAATGTGCAATCTGACATGATGGCTGATTTTAGCCCAATCCTAGTTAGTTGCTGCATCCGATTCCTGCATGACCCCATCCCTAAGGGATGTGGGAGCGTGCACAGCATCGGATCGGTGGTCGGATCGTGCAGGAATCGGAACGTCTATGCCCAGCTTACTAGTGTTTCATTTTTGGGTTGTTTCAGGGATTTCTATATGATAAAGTGATATAAGGTGTGGCACATGTTACTTTTAGAAAATCCATTACTTCCCTACCAATATATAAGCAGTGAGGTTATTAACCAAACGGAAAGAGTGATGACCACTGGCCATATTAGTGTGAAGGTTGCAGTCTGCACAACACATTGGTCAAGTGCTACCTTCTGGCACAAATGTGTCATACATTTCTGAACATAATGGAAGTCATTGGTATAAAACATATGGACTTATATTGTTTTATCTTAATATGCTAACTTCTTTATTTCCTACAGCAAGATGGATTCAGAAAGGAAATAGATAGACTGGAAAATTATTATAAGCAAAACAAGAAAGAAGGAAATATGGGTCTTTGAGAAAGAGATACTTACAAGTATTTGCCTCCATTTTACCTATTGAAAGGCTGCTCGAATAATCCTGTCACTAAGAGGCTGAGTGGGCCTAAAGTTATCAGCCAATATTCCATCACTTTCATCATCCAGATCTGCTCCCTTTACATGCATCCGCAGTCTCCTGAATTCTTCAATCTGTACAAGGGAAAACAGGCTCAATTTACATTAGAATATTTTACACCAGAAAAAGAAAATTTCATAAGCATCTACCATCAAAAATATGCTATTTTTGTATTGTATGACTTTATATACACATTATGGATAAAAATACTGGTAAACCCGGTCATTCCACATCCATTTCATCACATTGCATATGTCTATGAGTATACAGAGTTGGTAGTTGGTTAGAGTTCCATGTGAAGCCAACGACTTCCACTTTCAACTCAAGTCTTTATACATAAGTAGAGATGGGCCGAACTGTTCGCCGGAGAACAGTTCGGCCGCGAACACGGCATGTTCGCCGATCCTCCAGCCGGCGGACAGTACGGGTGTTCGACCCGTACTGTTCGCCGGCCAGAAGAAGATCCAAATTCTTCCTCCGGCAGGATCAGAACCTGTGTGATCGTGCCGGAGGATGAATCTTTTCATTACAAGACCGGGCGTGCAGCCGGTCTTGTAGTGAAAAAAACGGTTTGCAGCAGGAAGTGACGTCAGTATGCGTTCCAGGTTGCGGTCCAAGGACCGGATGTGACGTCACTGACGTCACATCCGGGTTTTCCGATTCAAATTCCCCGCCTAGAGGCGGGGAATTTGAATGTGTCCGCGAACAGGGCGGACGGCGGACTTGTTTAAAGTTCGACCCGCCCTGTTCGCGGACTCTCCGGGCCGGTGTTCGCCCATCTCTATACATAAGTTTATAGACTGTTGGAATGTTTCCTCAATCATCCAATAGAGCGTTTGTGAGGTCAGTAAATGATGTTGGACAAGAAGACCTGACTGGCAATCTCCTTTCTAGTTCAAACCAAAAGTGTTCTATGGAGTTGAGGTCAGGCCTCTGTCTTTCAAGTACTTTTACAACATAGCTAACATAGGAGATTCCTTTTGGGGGAAGCCAATGAACCTATCAGCACGTCCTTGGTGTGTGGGAGGAAACCTGAGTACCCAGCAGAAACACACACAGACATGGGGAGAACATGCAAACTCATTGCAGATAGTGCCCGAGATTCGAACCTAGAACACTAGCACTGCCTGGCCAGAGCACTAACCTCCTGAGACACTATGCCACCTTTGGTAAGCATATAACTGTCCAAAATATTTTGGTATGTCATAGTATTAGGCTAAAACATCACTGGTACAAGTGGGGGATATCTAGAATCACCAAAACAACCATGTTCTTAGATGCCTCCACTTTACAATAAACCATTACCATTTGTATTTAAATTCATATGTGGTTTAAGTTTACAGTTCAAAGTTATAAATACAAACAGTGATGTTACATCTGTAGTACAAAGTACTATAAGATAGAATTGCATTATAAAGCAACATCTCATTATCCTGCTGTCAGCCACACTTTAGTTTAGGCAAATGTACTGAGACAACAGTATATTTCCAAGAGTCTTGCTTTCCTCATTATGCTCATTACATATAAGTCCACAAATGCTACTTGAGATGTGTTTGAGAGTTTGGGGTCATCAAACTTGTGCTACAAAAAGACATACATTAGAAGCTGCCATAATGGTTAATGGACACTGCTGGTATGACCTCTAGGTCATAATGGCCATTAAAATGTGAAAAGGTATAGTAGTATGACTGACAGGGGTTGAGTGTACTGACAGTTTGTTTTACAAAGATCTGTAAAATGCCTTCCATTAACAACTTTTAATTGATTTGATAAATGTGGGTGTGTCCAAAGATCATAACATAGAAAACACAACTTATATGACTTGAATTTACAAAAATTTCATTTGGTGTAAATATAAAAAACAGTGTGCATTAGCAATAGCAAATTGATTACTCCACTGTAAGCTGTCTAACCCTAATAGAATGAGTTTTTATTTCTTCTGTAACCTTGTACTCACTAATAAGTTGTAAAATAGATTAAATAGGTTTAAAAACAGTATGTATTTATATTTATTTTCTGTTTATAATAAAATGTTAATTTAATAGTAAATGTGTTTTGTGTTTTTTTACTTTGAACTTTGTACTGGATACAGTTATCAATTCCCCTTTAAATTTGGCGTCCCCACCCCCGGTGTGACATCACCAGGTCCTCACACCAGAAGAGAAAGGACCAAATTCAAAAGGTACTTTAAACTCGAACTGAATACAGCTTTCTAAGCAGAAAGCTGTATTCAGTGCAAATGGAAAATCCTGCCACCTGCGAATCCACTCCACTTCTTTAGGCTGGGTTTTCACAGCGCTATTGGGTCTGTCAGCACCTCCTGCGCTAAGTGCATTCCTTGGCTGGGATGCCAACGGACCCGATTGGCTGGCAGATTGGCAGAACAATGTGGAAACAGTTGGTGCTGTAGGCAGGTAATGTGGATCAGGTCTGTTGGCATTGCCGTCAAGGAATGCGCTTAGTGCAGGGGGTGCCAATGGACCCGATATTGCAGTTTGAATTAAAAAATTCTGCCTCCCGGTGTGACATCATTAGGTACATTCACTTCCTTACCAGGAAGCATCGGTGAAGAAATCAAACCGCAATTAGTGCAGTTTTCTATGCAGAAATGCCGTTTGGATTTTAAAAATCCCACCACCTCTCGATGTGGTGTCATTAGGTATGTCCCACCGGGGGTGGAGGGATCCACTTCCTTATCCGGAAGTGTCCGGGTGAAGCTTCACTGATGTTTCATTCGGGTAAGTTTTAGACATCAAACCACAATGAATATAGTTTCATAGACAGAAAGTCGAGTGCACTTTGAGCAAGTCAGTGCTTGACGAGCTGGACTCGTCATGAACGCTAGGGAGATTAGGGGTCTAACATTCTAAAAGGTGCTGGCAACAACTGCTGTATCTGTGTTGTCCAAGAGACCCTATAATGCTATTGTATACTTCTTTATCAGATGTGGGTTAACTACATCCCACAGGCCATATCTGCCCAGTTTAGTCATTTAATACTGTCCTTTGTCAACTTGATGTCAAGATGCACTGGCTTCCCTCAGTTTTTTTCCTGCAATAAGTGGAGATAACGCCTGGAGGATGATTCTTATGGTCTCCTTCAAAAGGCCGTCATTTGCCCATGTCTAAAAAGTTTACTATTCAAAGCCTCTTTTTATATATTTATAAATATTTTTTACAAAAATTATATTATTTATTTTTATACCTCCCTGGCAGAATGATTATAACTTTTTAAATCCATATGGAAAATGTATCAATGTAATCTGTGAAAATTTCCCACCAAGGTTCGAAGAACCTGGGCCCGGACGGCCCTTATTTGTTTTTTGTCTGACCCCTCAAAAAGTGTGCCCCCTGATATTTAGGGATCAGACTTGAAGACAAACTTTGTCCACAGGTCACCGGACCCACAGAACTGTTTAGAGAATGCAACCTGCAACAGACATCTATAACAGCACTTTATAAATCGCGTTTAAATGGTCTCATTACAGAGCTCACCTATATTTAGAACTCCAGTGACTAATTTTAGAAAAAGTAAAACTGTGTTTCTTTACACTGTAATTTATATTACTACATTTCTATTAAACAAAGAAAAAAATTACACTAATGGTAAACTGGCATCAGGCAACAGTCTTTAAAGGCATTTTTTTTACTTTTTTTTAAACATTCAAGTTGTTTGGCAAGTGTGACATGTTAGATATGTTTTCCTAACACTGGTAATTGTCTTATATATTTATCAATTCTAAATCCTTTGAAGTATGCAGGAGTGCTTTATTACCATGGTTGTGGCAGGTTTGTCATTTTAACATCAAACAATGTGACATTTTCCTGTGATCTAAAGCTAGCCATACATTGTCGGATTCCATGGCCGATCGATCACCTATCCGATTGATTCCGGCGATGTCAGCGGGAATCGGAGGTCCGATCGATCGGCCAATTAAGTGTGTCCGATCGCTACATACCACCTTGTCCCACGGATTCCTGGACGATTCCGTGTCCGATCGCTTACTTCCCAAATGGCAACTCCCCCTGATGTGTGCTGAATCGGATCAGAAAGACCAACATGTTGGTTCTCTGTCCGATCCGATTCTGGGCCCCCGAACGATCGGATGTGATCGGATGGACAAGGTGGGCTTCACGTGATTCCAGGACGATCGTTTCGCGTGCACGCGCCCGGAATCGATCGTCCCGAAATCCGCTGGGAAACGGACCCGTGTATGGGGGCCTTAAGAGAATTCGTAATATCTCATACAGTTTGCTTCTGGTCTTACTTATAATGGAAAAACATCTTTACCAATTATAGCATGCACTAGTAATTATGATACAACATACCAGCATTGTAATATATTATGTATCCCTGAGCTGTATATCAACTGTCATACATAGAAGTAATTCTGACAGATGACAATTGGCACTCTGTACAGGCAGACCATTTCTATTCCTTGATCTAGCTGTTCAATAGAGTGTGTGGTGCTTTATCACTAACTAAAATAAAAACAATACTCTTCCTAAAGTACATAATATCATGTTGTGTGCACCTGGAGTCATATCGTTATTGTAAACTCCTGTAGTATGCAATGCTACAAAGTCAAACTAACTGTGAGTGCCCTGCTTCAGGCCTAAAGGTTTGTTGATAATTAGATTTTCTGCAAACCAGAAAAAGTAGGCAAAACAAAAGAGCCAAGTTTTCCTTTAAAATACACTTTGAAATATGCAATAACAATAGTGGGGTTTTAAAGCCAAGACCAAAAAACTGAAGACCAAGGGAATTAATTAGTCAAGAGGAGTGACAACTTGTTTGAATTAGGTTTGCTACAGATTTCAGAAAAATTCTTTTGAAGATCATTGACTGCTAACCCATTGGGCAAACATTATTCAAGAATGATACAATTGCTACAAATGTAAAAAGTGGAAAATGCCCCATCAGACTTTGTGGTTAATGGTAAGGGATCGTATAACTCCAACGACCAACCTCCAATATTTTTTGTTGAATACACGAGCCACAGGTTGAGAGACAATGCTGAAATGTTACCTATTAGCTCGTGGTTGTTAAGGAGTAATACCACTCCCTGACATCCAGCATTCAAAACGATGTCTGCAAGGTAAGCAGCTGTGTGTAAGCCAGTTATAACATTCTGTATTATTGATTTTTTAACTGTTTTGAATTGTCTAAGTTGCGTGCATCCATAGAAGACCCTTTATTTACATATACAGTAAAATATACATATTACGTGTACATCTCTGCTGGTTACTCTGGTAGAGTGTTGTACCGCGTTAGCCGTCAATGAATACAGGAAGTTCGGAGTTCAAGTCATACCCTTTGTTGGCTACCTAAGTTATTAAAGAAGCAAGCTTTCAGGATGTCCCAGATCCCTTCTTCAGCTTTTGGGATGTCTCAGATCCCTTCTTAAGCTTTCAGGATGTCTCAGATCCTTTCTTCAGCTTTTTGGATGTCTCAGATCCCTTTTTCAGCTTTCAGGATGTCTCAGATACCTTTGTCAGCTTTTGTAATGTTTCAGATTCCTTTTTCAGCTTTTGGGATGTCTCAGATCCCTTCGTCAGCTTTCGGGATGTCTCAGATCCCTTCTTTGGCTTTAGGGATGTCTCAGTTCCCTTCTTCAGCTTTAGGGATGTCTCAGATCCCTTCTTCAGGAGACACCCCAAAATCTAGCTTCTTTATTGGCTTCACTTAGCCAATGGAATATATATGGAATGGTTTGCATTTGCAGTACATTTGGTAGCAGTACCTATAATAGCAGTTCTTTCAATAAAAAGATGAGCAGCTAAGTGTTTTTTTTTTTGTAAATATCTTTGCAATCTTTGAAATCTTACCTGTGTTTGGGACACTGTCAAAGGATATCGGAACAATATCCATGTAACTCCTTCGCTGCAGGGTGGCATAGTAAGAGAGCCTTCATATACCCAGTAATCACGCAGTAAAGGGTCTGGTTTAGAAGAATAAAAACAAAGCACATTGCACATTAAATGTAAATTCACAAACAAATTATTCTTCTCACTGAAAGTAACAGCTGTTGGGATGTTTGTAAACTATAGAAGAAACTCATTTTATATGGAAATAGTACGTGTTTCCCATCCAGAGGCAGAGAAAATTAGTAGGTTCAAATGCAACCCACAGAATCGTATGTTTTTCCTGTTGAAAAATATCTTCAGTAACTGTACAAAAAAATCACAAGCCAGGTGAAGGGTTGGAGCTAACCTCTATCTCTCATTTGTCATTGAAAGCCTTTGCTTCATGGCTTTGTAAAACTGCTTGCTTGCCCTAGACCAGGGATGCCTATGCTTTTTTGGCTTGTAAGCTACTTTTAAAATGAAGTGTGGTAATAAAGACGAAAAAAAAAGTGTTCTAAAAGTATGTTAATATAGACATAAAAAAGGGAGGGCTTTGCAACAGACTTCTGGTCTACTTGTAGATGTCCATACCCTATACTGACAAAGTTTTTTTATTGCCAGAACTAAAAACCAATAAAATTCACACACAAAACTGGCCATAGGCCTTGCACCATGTTGACTAGGCTTTTCGGTATTTAAATTTTTTACATTTGAGTAAATACTAATAATATTTAATTGAAAGCCACGCTGGTAATTAAACACGCGGGGTGAAATAAAATGCTTACCAGCAAATACAAATACAAGAACAAATAAAAAAATCTGGTTATATGGATCCTTAGTGATATCTTTCCACATGTCTTGGTTACTTCTAAGGGAAGCAATTCAAACAGAATTAAAAGAAACAATCTCATTAAAGTAGCAGCCTGATGGGCACGTGGCACTTCCACACCTCTTTGGCTTTGTGTTGGAGCGTAATGCTAGGGTTTTTCTTGGATGCCTGACTTGTTAACCACAGCATGAACAGTTACAATAGTTAAAACAACAATCTTGGTTTCTCATCCAATATCAACAAAGTTTGTTTAATGACAGATTGAGTGACAATGAAACCTTGATGCAACATCTCCCTGCCTCAATTGTGAGCACTTATTAACCATAAATGAAAAAAAGGAATAAGGGGTTTCAGGGTGTCCATCCACATTAATAGATAAGAGCACAATCAAGCAACATGCACATTCACAGCGCTCAATTGTGCTCTAATCCATTAACAATCTAGCCGTGGATGCCTGCTGGCTGATCCCGCTCAAAGACAGGTCCGTTGAGCAGGTAACGGGCATGTCCATAGATCCTGCTCGAAAGTAATTCCTTGGGATGGGGACCATGGTACCTTGATGTGAAAGTTGTGCTACTTGATTCCCATCCAATAGACAGGTACCCACCTCACCATGACATCACCACGGTCGGGACGTGGATGGACACCTTTAAGGTGCTATCTACTCACATATAAGCTTTAGAAAAATAACTTTTATTTACAAAATTTCAAATCCAACATGAAACATAAATATCAAAATTGCACAAATTGATAGTCTGTTAGCAGCTGGACATATTTTGCCCTTTGGCTTTATCAAGAAAGCACTGCGTTAATAGACCTAAAACTCCGACATGAATAGTAATTGCACTTTGAAGTTGCCACTAAGGGTGGTAAAAAGATCCACACAAACATTTTGAATATTAAAAAATATTCACTGCTTGAGGCAGAGAGCACAATATCTTCTCTCTGACACTATAAGTACTGTTGGAAAGCCTCAAAATGGCACAAACACGCAGAACGTATTGTTTACAATCTAGATCTGACAAATTCTCACTTGTGAGGAACTAATTATCTGGAAATCAGGATAAGAATGGAGGGTATGTGAAAAAAAGTCCAATAGATGCCTGGTGGGAAGTGGTGGCTCTCACTGTTCTCCATGGAAACTTAATATTAAGCTACTTGAATGTAAGACATTGCACTTTATTATGATCATACTGTTTACAATGATGGAGCATGTTATTGAAATGTACTGTATGAGGGCTGAATTTCAACAAATGTGTATCTTACAGATGATTGGTCTATTAATACAGTGCTTTCTTGATAAAGCCTAAGAGTGAAACGTAATTTAAAAATTGCACAATTATGATTAGAGATAATCTTTCATGTTTGATTTTAAATGTTGTAAATAAAACACAAGAAGAAGAGTGGTCAGGAACAATCCGATGAGTCAGGTAATCAATGGAGCAAGCGGAAGAGTAGTCGGGTAATACAAAGCCAAGGGTCAGTACATTCATGATGATATTGAGAGCATAAGAGGAATCAGGAGCAAGGAACAAGATATTGGCTGGAGCACAATAGTCTGGCAATGAGGCAGAGCAAGGACATGGAAGTACATGGGATGGGCCAAGGGTTCAATGAGAAACTTGGTAACCAGGTGTCTTAATACAAGGTATCCAACAAGGTATTCAATCAAACAGGTGGATCGGCAGAGAGTGCTGCAGCCAGACATCGAAGCGTCCCTGGGTTCAGAACCTGACAATAGGGCTTATCAATATGGTAGGAGGCCACCATAGGAATATAGAGGTTGGTTACCTTTTCGGGCAAGATATTTTTATTGCTATTATCTACAATGACTGCACATTTACCACATGCTTGGGAAATCTAAAAACATGAGGTAATGTTACTGTTTTGAACCAACTAAGGGTAGGGGATTCTAGCAGGTTACTCTTTGGTAATAATTTAGGGTGGTCTACTGACAAACGTTTCACCTTTACTCTACAGTACTAAAAAACACATAAACATATATATTGGTAAAACAATAAAAACATGATCTTGAACAATCACATTGTCAGTGTAACCACACTATAGCTCAATACACATTGAGTTACAGACTAATAAACTTGACTCACCAGGTAATAATGTGTTGGGATTAAAACACGGAATTGTCTTTGATTTTCCCTGTAATAAAGAAAATGAAAACTTGAATGAGGGATGCAAAACAGTCAATCAGGTAGTAATCTGCAGACCTTGGGCTGAAGGACAGTTTTTCACAACAATGCTAATTATAGCTTTTCTCGTTTTTATCACTTTGGCTGGCAAGGGTACAAGGCTATGTTAGTAGTATTAAAGCAAGGACATGAGAAATGAAAATATATGTTTTTTTTATGTTTAGCATTTTATCATATACTTATGCATGTATGGCTTGAACAATAAATGTTAAATGTTTATAGTTTAATCTTTCCATTTGTCTTTAGGCCTCTCACACAACAGGTACTATAAGAACTATAACAAGTACATTAATTATAGTTTACACAATTGAAGTGTCTGTTCAAGGTTATAGCTGTTTTGGTAAAACAATAGTAAAATATGAATAACTGGTGTTTCAAGCAATAAACATTAATTGTCATCAGACAGAAATGATTGGTCTTTGTAATATCAAAACAAAAACAAACTGAAAAGACGGAATCTATGAAAAATCCACTTTAGGCTGAATGCCTATTTCCAATGATGCAACTCAATGTCAACTTTGCGGTCTCAGCACATTGTAAGAACAATGTTACAGCAAATTAAATTGCAGCTCTTCGGAAACAGACCTTCTAATGTCCAGCATGTCCAGGATTCAATGCCTGTTATAGCATATAGAAACTTCTGGGGGTGACCTTTTTGTCTGTTTATATGTGTCTGACCGCTGCTTTGTACCTGACCATTCTCTGTCTGCTGCCTGCCCTGACCCTGCTTGGACCTGACCATGCTTTTGCCTGACCCCTCTAAAAACCAAATTTGGACTTTGTATACGATTGCTGGCTTTGTCCTAAGTACACTCATGCCTCAATGTATCTAGTACTGTGTTTGTGCAGTGGTGGTTACTGTCAGTAACCACCTGAGCTGGTTTGTTTGATTGTGGGCTTCTGGTCTTTTGCCAATCCCTCTTTCCAGGCGTCATCCTTCGAGCACATGAGACCTGGAGGGTGAACCAAGTGCAAGGATGACACAACTAGCAGCCCAAAGCTAAGCAGGGGCTTGTCTATAGGCAAAGAGTTAGGTGGAATTCGAAAGGAGGATGTCTCTGCACTGCATAGTGCCAGGACAACACAGTTTGTTTAATTGTGTCATGTAAAAAGGGGTACCAGACAAAGTTAGATAGATATGTAGATAGATATCAAGCTCTGTAAACCCCCCTCCCCTAAGAACTGCCAGTGAAGAGCAGGAAAGGCAATATTCAAATTTGCAATATTTCGCGAATAATTATACTAATATTCAATATTCCCGAATATACGCAATTCAAGTGTATAGCCATGTATTGTGATTTTATAATCACAATTACCTTCAAAAGGAATGGTGACATGTGGTATTTATTTTTGAATTGTGAACATAAAATTGCAATGCATGGCCATAACCTTCCCAATGCATAATATCCGGAATAATGGAAATTGCAAATATCTGCCGACATATTCACGAAATTTGTGAATTCTCGAATAACCGAAATTCGTATATTCGAGTTCAACACTACAAGAAAATACATGCTGTGTACATGGTATAGGCTGAAGTAAAGCAACAATCCGGTGCAGGGTCCTGAATAGAGGTCCGTCTCTGCCCTCAATAGCCACACTACTCATTACAATGTACTGCAGTATTTGACATTATTTTACACTAACACAACATTAACTGACACTCCTTTCCTATGAAACACAATGACAAACTGCTGAGAAATGGGTTTTTTGATACACAAAACTAACTAGTCTCAATGGACATAACTGTTATTATGGGATCTACAACTTGTCTTCATATCAGACATAGGGTTGAGCGAGAATATTCGAAATTGGAATATATTCGACGAATATCCGTCATTCGAGAATTTGCAATATATTGCGAATATGCGTGCAGATATTCGCAATGGCAGATATTCGTCATATTATGCTTCAACGTTGTTTACCGGCATACATCGCGCATGTGTGTGCGCATTGCGAATGGATAAGCGCAATACACACTTCGCTCGTGCTGGCTGAGATCACAGAAATAAGATGAGAAGCTGTAAAGCTGCATTGCGAATCTTTGCGAATCATTGCGCACGGGCATGCGCAATGTAAGGCAATAGAATACAGACAAATCGAATTTTATGGATTTAGAATATTTCTTTGTATATTCGCAAAATTACGCAAATTCGAATATACCCTATGCTGCTCAGCACTAATCAGACATTCTATAGCAAGGTCACTTTATTGTTATGAGAGACAAGTGTATATTTTTTTAAATGAGTTTCATCTCTGCATTTTTCATTCACGCAAGACACCTGTCAGACAAAGACTTACTTTATACTGGATATCCTCAAGAATCTCTGTTATGGCTTTTAGGCCAATGTGTTCTTTTCCTATCTAAAACACAGAGAAAAGTTCCAAAAAATGAAATAATATTAAAAACAGTTGTAACAAATCATGAAATTTTTACAATCTACAAGTTTTGTATTATAGAAGATACGATTTTAAATCTGTAATCAATTTCAAATAGGAGGATGTTGGGGTCCATGGAGTAATGGATAGAGTTTGTTGTAAGTCAAAAAAAAATTCCCATAGGGAATAATGAAAATGCTCATGACATGTATCAATCCTCACAAAGCCCCCCTTACCTAACCTTTTCATAATATAACGTGTTCAATAATATGTATATTTTACTAGAATCACCAGACATTTTCCTGGTGTTCTCGCCAAAAAGTTAAAGTGAGCTGAGCCTACCTGAAACAAAAATTCATAATCGCCATTCAAGGTGACATGTTTGGCTTTAAGGAAGACAGAAGGAAATGGAAGGTAGTTATTGTTTGAAAGGCGAGTCCCTTCTATAGGAACATCAGGAATCTGGCCTTGTAGATTAGTGAAATTAACTATTTGTGTTAATGTTTATGTCTTTTTATAACTATATCATGTTTTAATAAAATACTCACCTGCACAAATAAAGATATAATAGCAATGCCATGTACTTGGCCCAAGGCTTCCTCGATATTCCTAAATAAAGTAGAGTTCCAATGTATAAGGTGGAGCTAAAAAATAAAAACAATTTGCCCAATGAAAATATCAAATAAACACAGCCAATTGTCCTAAGACCAGTGATACACTGCAAGATTCATATGCCTGTTTACTGCCTAGGGGGATGTAAAACAGTTTTTTTTCCCTCCCTACATGCCAGCACTTTCCTCGGTATCTGTGGGATCATTGGGATGTGAAGAGAGCATTGGCATTTTTTTTTTCACTACAATTGAGAGCTTTAAGCAATGTGGGACTAGCCCCGGTGCTGAACCTTAAGTCCTACCACAAGTTGGAATTTCACGGTGACCTCTCTTTGCCGGCTATAACTACCACCCAGCTGTCATTTCAACCCTGGATTCAATCGCCTTTGTTCTTAGTGGTTACACCTTCATTCATCCTGGTTGACTCTGCCACCCAGCAGAGAAAGAACATAGAATACCTTACAGTGTGCTACATATAAACCCTCTCTATCCTATTGATCCCCAGTCCTGGTTGTTGTGGGTAATATATATGTTTAATATATTTAATGTATATATTTAATGTAATATATCATTAAACTCCAACACTGGCGCTCCCCATCATTTTCCAAAGCATCCTGCTAAGGCACTATCTATACTTGGCATCACGCTAACATGTCCATGGCGGCCAAGCCACAGTTTGCCCTTGTTTGAGAGGGCATTCATTGCAGAATTGGTGTTAAAGCACCCTAATAATTTGAGTTGAGAAAATACGCCCATGTTTTTAGGCATCACACTGACGTGTCCATTGGCTTTCAATGGACACTTAGCATGTTTTTACTGGCAACACCCAACTTAGCAGCAATGACAACATGAGGTCCTGCATTGTTATTGACACAGCATGTCACATACTATGACGTACCTGTACACACATTGCTCTGAATGGACCATGTCTGCCCTGTACTTTTTTCCCTTTTTTATATTTGAGCTACACTAGTAGACATCATGTACACATCCTAGGCCTTGGTATGGCAAGGGATCAAACACTTTCTTCCACATGATGACTCATACTCTTGACAATATAGTAGTCTCAAGTAGTAACATGCCTAAGTGTATTTATTTTACTTTAGTTTAAATATTCTCAAGTAATCTCCTCTGTACTTTGGAAGATGTCTCATTGTAGCATTGAAAAGAACAGATGTCATGTTACATAGTCAAGGCTCCACTAAGTCATCTTACATAACATTACATTAGAATCCTGTCCAGACAACTAAAAGCAAATGATTTATCTATGGAGAGTTATCCTTCATCGTCTGCCAGTTAAAATGAACCAACAAACATTATCACTTGCCCCAGCATTTCCTTCCACTATTTGTTGGATAAAGATTGCGTATAAATGTTATGCTTGTCACAAAAAAAATAAATCCGATGCTAAGTGAGGTAATATTATAACCAAAAGCTCTCTTATATATCACACTTAGAGAAGACGATTATGCTCTTATCAAACACACAGAGCCATTTAGCTATTTAATTCAGGAAAGACCAGAGTTTATTGCATGAAATCACAGCCAAATATAATATTATGAAGGTCATAAACTAAAAACAAATTTCACCTTTCATTAAAAAGTACCTTAATTTAGAAGCAAACCCAGTAACATTGAGGTGATAGGATGTTTGTTTTGTCTACGATTTCCACCTCATGCTTTCCTTTGGGCGCCAGTGTAGAATTCTATTCTGCTATTCATGCTAATCTGGGTGAATCATAATTCTAAACTGTGGGAAAATAGACATTATAACTGTCTAACAATTAATATAAACTCCAGGGAGTTATAAGACTACAAATTCTTGCATCTTGGTATTTATCCATACCCTGCAAACCCTGCACTCTCTTCACTTTCACATTCTTGGTTCACTTACTGCCTGACTGACCGCACCTTCCAAACTTCTTTTATTGGCTCCTCTTCTTCTCACACCCAAATGTTACTATCCACCCTGGCATTTACTCCCTCTGTCCTAGACAAAATCTCTTAGTATCTTTTGGCCATCTCTTCATGAATGGCTGACAGATTCCTTCATCTTTACCTGAGAATCTGTACCCGAGAAACTCATTACCTTTACCCCATGACCTTCCAAGCCTCCAAACACTTCACCTCCCCTATTCATACATTGCTAGATCCTGCCACCTCCTTCTCCATAACATCTTCAAGATACACCCCTTCATATCCCCAGAAACCATCAAAGTCCTGGTCCTTCCTCCAAATAGACTGTCACCTTTTCAGTCCATCATGAATGGTGCTGCTAGACTCATTTACTCCTCTCCCACTTACATTTCCAACCTGGTACATAAATACACCCCTAACTACCCCTTCCGCTCTTCCAGAGACCTACTTATGACATCCCCACTCATAACATTATCACATGCCCGTCTTCAAGACTTCTCTAGGGCTGCCCCAACTCTCTGGAACTCTCTCCCTCACCCCATTGGACTTGCTCCTACCTACTTTTAAAAAGCACTGAAAACCCACCTCTTTAGTCTAGCCTACCCATTTTATAATTCCTAACCTCACCATCATGCTAGTCCCATTCCCCCACCTGTTGTATACTGTGTTCCCTAATTAGATTGTAAGCATGTGCGGGCAGGATACTCTACTACCCCTGTGTCATTACCTGTGTGTTATCTTGTGTGGCATCTCAACTTAAATTTATTGTACAGTGCATAATATGTATCTATTATAAATATATGATTATAACAATAATAATCCATAGATCATTCATTTAATATTTTGTTTAAATCCCAGCAATATAAGTACCATGGCAATTGTTCACATGAGTGAACAAGGAACAATATGACAGAAAGAGAAAGTATGATGGAGAAAATAGTTCATCAACCCAAGCAACAGTATTTGAAAACTGTACTATTTCTGCCTTGGCATGTTCATAAAGTACATTTGGAATATGTGTGTTATGAAATAAAATGTTGTACAGTATGGCATGATAACCATTGGGTGCAGAAATCATTAGGATAAGTAATGAAAGCCAAATTCTTTTTGGTTACTATACTGCAACCTATTTTTTGCACTTTAATAACTTTAATAATTAATGAAACCAGTAATAATAAGTACAGTTGATCAAAATCATACCTCCATAGGGAAAGCTTTAAAGTTGACCGTATGCTCTGATCCTCGCTGGTTCTCCCTACCCCAATGAAATTGTGCTTCATGTAACTCATATTCATGACCTCGAGGTAGAGGGCCACCTGTTAAAACTAAAAAGGTTGTATGCATATTACATTCAGGAACAGTGTTAGCATCTTGCTCTAAATCAAATAATTTAATAGGATAAATGTGCACATAATCTGCAGCCAACAACAATAGAATAGAGTGACTTTTTCTGGTATGTAATCTTTATACATGTACATTCTGTCTGTACTTATGTAAATACACTGCAAAATGTAAATACAATTCAGGGACATGGTAAGTGAAACACTGAAGATTATATTACAGTGCATCTATTCTTGAATATTAGGTATTCACCAGCCAATTTTTTAATGGAGAATGTGTCCTCATATGCTCCTAATTTACTCTGGGCATGGTTACAGGCAATGCAATTGTGGTCAAGAGAGAGTCTGTTCTATGGCCTGGGCCAGAAGTGATGACCATTCAAACCTGTTAGCTCTTGTTGCCCTGCCAGGATCCCCACTCCTTCAATGACCTTACAATTAATAGCCCTTCTGAGAATTCTCCTTAGGAACAGATGGTAAGTTTTGGTACATCTCTATAATTATTGAGTTGATGTTAAAGAGGAAAAGACTTTAGCAATCAGGAAATCCACAGATGTGAAATGACAGTGACTTTCAACAAAATGAAAGAACCTTATGCCAGTGGATAAAACCAGACACCCTTTGGGAATGTTGATCATGCAGGTTGTAAAACGTTTTCTAATGCCCAATGGGCCCTGCATTCCCTCCTCCTCACCATCTATCGACTTTACCATGAACTTGCAGTGTCATCTATGCCGGCCTTTTATCGTTCATCGAACACTTGGAAACCCACTGCCCTAATGGTATTTGGTTCATGTGTGTGATCATTTGTGGTCTACCTAATGCACGTAGAAACTTTCTGAGAATGTAATACATTTTATTTTAATTCTACCAAAATGTTAGACACACCTCAAGGGACAGGGCCAGAAAAATACTGCAGAAGGGAAACATACAAGCTTTATAAAGATTAACAAAAAATATTGTTTCACCTATAAGTGGAGTATCAAAATGACATATCTAAACACTCAAAGACGTCTACCACTAGTGAAATTTCACCTAATAAGTAAACCTTGTCCCAGGCTTTATTTCTCTAAAACTAAATGCGTGTGGAAATTAATTGGGCGTTGTGATGTAGGCAATGCCTGGAAATACACTCTGCATGCTCTGTTTAGCTAAGAGAAAAGAAATTAAGCAATTCTGTATGGGATATTTTTCAACCAATTTAAGTTACTAAAGGAGCCCTTTTTCTTATATTATGAAAGGAAATAGGCTATAGAGCAAGATCATACTATTATAATTTCTACTACTTTACATGAATATATTCTGTTTATTAGAGCAAATATTCTTCATTGAACATTTTGAAATTGAAAAAACAATGTAAATTTTTTTTTCATTGATACATCAAAACATGTATACAGTCAATATGTTTAATGTATATACTAATTTTAGTACCGTATATGCCGGCGTATAAGACGACTGGGTGTATAAGACGAGCCCCCAACTTTTACAGTTAAAATATAGAGTTTGTTATATACTCGCCATATAAGACTACCC
>CM070036.1:34950075-34960785 GCA_036250615.1 Ptychadena robeensis | reverse complement strand
TAGTAGTAGGTGAGAATTACTGACCCTGAAAGTTTCATCATTATACTAGAAATGGTTTTCGTGCTATGAATGTTCAAAGTTACAACATAGCTACAGAGTGTGTGTTCTCTGTGAGTAGCATCCTGTAGCCATGGTAACACTGCTCTCTGCTACAATGTATCTTAGTCAGCGCTGGCAGCTTCAGGCAGCACGATACAGTAACCGGCTCGCACAGATACAGTAACGGCTCCCAGAGATGGTCCCCTGCACCCCCCCCAGCCTGCGGCACCCGGCGTATAAGACGACCCCTGACTTTGGGGAGGATTTTAAGGTACTGAAAAGTCGTCTTATACGCCAGCATATACGGTATTTATTATTATTTATTGTTCCACTCCACTCCACAAAAATAGAAATCAGACTATACGTATACAGCTAAATGAACCAAGGGAATGTTTTTATCCTTTCATCTTCCCTCTCTCCTTTCATTCTCTGTAGAGAGTTGCAATGCTCCAACTCTCAGTTCTGCATTGCATATTAACCTCCCTAGCGCTCTTGTGAGGTCCAGATTTCTGTACCAAAAGCGCACCATAGACTGATTTTTTTTGTTTTAGGCCTGTAACTTCCCAAAATATGTCCGTACAAGGGTCTAGTGAACATCTTGAATATAATAATGTTTGAAACAAACAATTATGTAAAAAAAATATGTGTAAAAATGTTTTTTTATAAAAGGTAAAGGTAAAAACACAGCACAGGGAGCCCTGACCTGACCACCTCGCTATCTCTATGCCCAAGACTTCGGTACCTTACAAGCTACTAGCGCTACCCAGCGATCACCTGTCACATCCTTAATTACTATCAGCCCCAGGTCTGTTTGGGCTAGGCCTGCTGTTGGTTTGTTTGGCTTTGGCCTCCCGTTCTACGCTCATGACCGCCCCAGGGGGGGGGCGTGACCGCCTGCCTCTCCTAGTGATTGGTCTTTTGATGTTACACTATATCGTCACAGAACCTACTTGGATGAAGCATACCCCCTGAGAAAGTTCTTTACGAAACGCGTGTTGGGGCTTATTCCTGTGTTTACAGGATCTTTATGCTGACGTACATAGTTTGCATTTATGTACTTGCTAGACTTTTGATCTTATTACTATAACTGTGCCTATAATATATGTGTAACAATGATGCAATATCGACCAACATTGTAAAGTCCTATGTTTTTAACTTATGTTTTTTTGCATTAAATTATTGTTTAGTTTGTATACAGTCGAGACTTTTATGGTCCAACTTTGATGTCTGGCTGTTAAAGTCCCCTTGCCCCTGAGGTGTTCCCTGGGGGAAACTTAGTCATTTGGGTGATCCTTGTTGTTCTCCCAAACTGATTAGACATTCAATTTGTATTTGAGATGTTGGCCATAGTACTCTGATTAATGCAACTCTATGTTCATAGAGAGTTGCAATGCTTGTACTCTCCTATCAGTTGTGCATTGCATATTAACCTCCCTAGCACTCTTGTGAGGTCCAGATTTCTGTACCAAAAGCGCACCGTAGACTCTAATGGATTTTTTTTATGTTGTAGGCCTGTAACTTCCCAAAATATGTCCGTACAAGGGTCTAGTAAACATCCTGAATATAATAATGTTTGAAATGAACAATTATGTAAAACAAATATGTGTAAAAAATTTTTTTATAAAAGGTATTATTTGAATGATAAAATCTCTAAAATACGTATTTTGCATAATAGATTTCAAAACAGCATGTATTCATATTTATATTTTGTATATAATAAAAAATATTCATTTGGAACTGTGTTTTGTGTTTTTTTTGTACTTTGAATTGTATTGAAAAGTACACACTGAAAACTGTTTTCTCAATAGAAAACTGTTTTTGTGTCATTTACTTTTGAAAATTACTGAAAATATTGAATATTCATGATTATGAAGATATAACACTATATTCAAGATCTTTGTGCTAATAGTCACAATAAAAATTAGATATTAGAATATTGTGTGTTATTATGTGTTAACCTGTATGTGTTAAACTTTAGATCCCAATGGCAGTATATATAATGGGGAGTGAACTGTAGAGCTTATTGCAGATGTGGATACTGGAGCGCAAACTGTAAATGTATATGTGTGTGTGTGTCTAAACAGTGTGTTCTCACTAGTGTGCATACTGGTAAATAAACTGTTGAATTTACTGGTGTTGTGGATACTAGGAAGCAAACTGTTTCAGCTTATGCAAATCAAATTCATGCATTGGATTGTTGTGCAATGTTGATGCATCCCATTATATTTAATAACCCTGTATCCACTTACGTTGGTGTGATGTGTTGTGCACCAGTGCATTAAAATCTGCGTAGATTGCTACTTCTATCTTGACACAATGGAGTCCAATGCAAGTGGGAATGCATTGAATCCATTACCAGTGGATGGGTTTTCCATTTTTGAAAAATAAAAATAAAAAAAATAATAACCCAACATAATTTCCGGTCTTTTGCAATCATCATTTCCAGGATCAAGGAGGACAAGAAGAATGGGCAGAAAGGTCCCTCCCTCTGTAACTGCCTCAATGCATGCCTTACAGGATGTCCTTGCGCATCATAGATGTGTTAGATGGAGGGGTGCCATGGAAATATAGTCTAACATTTAAAAAAAAAATAAACATCAAGAGTGTTATGATTTTACTACTGTTTGCCTGAACTTTACCTTACGTTTCTAATAAAATGCATAGTATTAATTTTGGCTAATTAAAAAAAAACATGACAATAGAATGTAGCAGTTCCCTCTTTTGAGAGAAGGTGCACACAAGGACACTAACCCACACTAATAAACCTTCAGTTTCCTACTGATGTGTAACCAAGTTTTGTGTGTCACAGAATCCTATTATTTCCTGAGTACATAGTGCAGCTTTGGGAAATGTATCTGATGCATTTGATTTTCTCACAGAGCTGAAGTGTCAGGATTTCAGTCTCAGCCTTATAATTCCTCAAATCTTCTGTGCAAGGTCAACACTAAAACAGGAATGTAATCTTAGAGTAAATTAGATTTCATGAAAGGCAAGAGGAATGTATTAAGGGCTTATTTTAATGGATAGGTCAGATTATGCATAAACGATGAAAATGGATTTGATTGAAACGCCACAGAAAATGAAACATAAGAAATTGTCTTTGAGAAGGAAACTCCTTGCAATAAAAGCATGATGGCCAAGTCATAGAAAAGACTATAAATCTTATTAATCTTATTAATAAACAGTGCTTGGCTTAGAGTTATGTCATGTATGCATTTAAAGGGTCACCGCAAAAATAATAACATAATATTTTAGCAATATGCTCACCATTATTGTATTTATAATTTTTGGGATTTTGTTAACATTTAATGTGAATTATTTAGAACTATTTATAACATAAGTGTTTTCCCTGTTGAAAACTATCTTCCATTGTCATGTAAGATGGGCAAATCTCTTCCTCTTGGAAATTATTATCAGCAGTTGTTTAATTCTTGTAAAGCATTTGCTTCAGGTTTCCTTGCTCTATTGATCTTCAATATGATAATATCAATAATGTTTTCTCAAGCGATCCTCAACTGTCGTTAACCTCAAAAGTAAAAATTTCCAATGTGAACGTTCCCAATTCAATTTTAAATTTCTAGACTGATTGAAACAATTTGGTGATTTTAATATTTGCATTAAGGTCTATCTTCATCATTATTTCATCACCATAGGGAAGTTAGTTACAAAGCCTTTGAATGT
Source organism: Ptychadena robeensis (assembly GCA_036250615.1). Classification (NCBI taxonomy): domain Eukaryota; kingdom Metazoa; phylum Chordata; class Amphibia; order Anura; family Ptychadenidae; genus Ptychadena; species Ptychadena robeensis. The sequence continues at coordinate 34,957,065 of CM070036.1, read as the reverse complement.
AGTATTGTCACCAAAATGTCTTTTGGGGTTAGAACCCATAGGAACAAGTGAAATCAAATTTCACCTACCTTCTTGAACAAATCAGCTTGACATGTGAGACCTTCATTTTGAAGGTAATCACAAGGCGATTATAATTGCGCATATATTTTCACATTTGCACTAATATTTGCCAATATCGAATATTTGTAGAATGGTTCGTGAAATGTTGCAAATTCTAATATTGCTTTGCCGCTCATGACTACTGGTGAGCACTGTCTTTTGGGCTAAAAAATGGCACAAAAATCCAAATTGACATTGTTTATTGCCAGTATTCCCTCTTGCTTTCAGTATAATCTCCAAAACCACAGAATAATGGCAAAATAATGGATCTATCCATTTACTGATCCTACAGTTATATTGAAAGCTAAAGGAATGCAAATTTATTATGGGTTTTCCTTCCCCTGACATAAAATAATTAATCCTCCCTTCCACACAGTTCTACAGATTTTGGTGGCAGTTGGTTCTACCACTTTTTTCCATGCATTAGCTCTTTAGACCTCTTAAGGTGTCCATCCATGACTCAATGTTTTAATAGATTCTAGCACAATCGAGCAACATGTGCTCAGATCTTTAAAATAATCGAGCCGCGTATGCCGTTAATCCCGGTCGATGTGACAAGCAGCTGGGAGAGAACCTCCCAAGCAGAGCACATAGCTAATTGGCTCCCGGCAGAAGAAGTGGGGCAGAACCTAGCACAGCAGACAGCCTCTGCAGCCATCCTGTGTCAGGCTCTCCCCGCTGCCTGCAGCTCCCAGCCAGTGTTATGAGGTATTAATATCACACAACACCGGACCAGGGTCTCCTTTGAGCAGGAATCATTGTGCAAAGTGATTGACCTGCAGTCGAGCGCAGCATGGTCACCACGCTGGGATCGATTGCGGGTGGATCACGCGGGTATCTTCCCATGGATGGACGTCTTTAAGCTGCCCCTACATGTCACAATGGGCTCTCAATTGATGACCCAATTGAGCGCAGCATGGTGATCAATGGCCGCGAACACGCATGGCGTGACATCAGTGCTTGAAGTGGCCATCGATCTTGCGCCCATCTATGCGTGTATGGGCAACTTTAGAGTGACTCCTGTTTACTGCTGCAATCACATAGGTTGAGTGCATATCAAAATTTAACTGCATAGCAATATAATGGTGCTTTTGTCTGGATAATCATGTTTTCTATTTTTCTTTCCATTCATAATTTCCCACCAGGTAAGTTAAAGATGATCAGACTATTTTGTAAGAGATACAGCATCGGAAGTACGCACTATAAAACTGGAATAATAGAAGGTAAAGGGAAATTGGGGAGCTTCTTCATATCTCAGCTACTCACTAAAATGTCCATCTGTTATAATTGACTAAAGCATTTATGTTATCTAAGAGACATAGTGATGCCATGCACAACCAATTCTATACATTGCTTGATTGACTTTTCAAGATTGATTTAGCCGTATGATGATTCATGCGTGTTAGTTTTTAGGTGCATTAAAAAGGGATAAGACACAAGGATTATGGCAACAATATCGATATAACACTAAAAATATCATTGACAAAGGGGACTTCAATGAACCAAGCGGATTGTTAAGGGCAAAGTTTGCTAGGTTTACAGAGCACTTGTATCTTTTACCTCAAATATATAGTGTGAATACTGTGTTCCTTTTACATATTTTATGTAAATATTAACTGCATCATTATATCATGCTCAATGGCAATATGAATTTTTAATGTTATGATGCTTATATGACAGACTAAAAGTTTGAATTGTATGACTACATTATTTTCAGTGGTTTCTAATATTATCAGAATCGCACAACAGTCAGTTGTCATGATAAATGTACAAGTTTCTGACTTAATATGATCCCAGCTGAAAACTTGGTGGATTTGACCCTGAGACTCAAGATTTTAGGTTTATCTCAAGGTTTCAGTATCTATGTTCCTCAGCTCATGGTAACCAGTTCAGGGACACAAACTTAATGCTGTTCTCATCTTTTTTTATTTTTACTGCCACTGAATAAATATATGTTTCTTGATTTTCCTTGTCCATGTAAATGCATCTTGATTACAGATCCTAGAAATGCAAATGAGTTTCACTGTACTGAAAGCATATATTTTATAGAAAAAAACTTACTAAGCTTAGCCTTAACATTTAGTACAACATTGAACATTTAGTCACTACAAGATTTTAATAAATTATACTATGACCACTGAGTATCACAAGCTAATAAAATTCATAGTTATTCTACAAAGAGAGTTTTCCATATTAAACCCAAGTGAACAGTGATGAACAGAAATTGCTCCTCATAAACATTATGGCTGGATGGTTTTGATACTAAGGCTTTGTTTCCATTGTACGCCGGGACCCGTACGCTAAGCGTATACGCTAGCAGGGGTCCCGACGTATCTCCGACGTATCTCACAGACCTTTGCCTGCGGCGGAGACTCTGTCTTCATTGCGCTGAGCTCATCCGCCGGTGTCAGGCTGAACGTAGTCGAGTACGTTCAGCCTTTACACCGGCGGATGTGTAAACAGACCATCCGCCGGCAGGCAAAGGTCTGTGAGATACGTCGGAGATACGTCGGGACCCCTGCTAGCGTATACGCTTAGCGTACGGGTCCCGGCGTACAATGGAAACAAGCCCTTAAGGTGGCATATTGGTTTGTTATGTAGACATCTGAGGTTTTCTGGCTGATATTAGGCTTTACTCTTAATTTAAAGGAACCTGCTTTAGATCTTCATCCATGTGTTAGAAAGAAAGGTATCAGATAGAGAGAAATATATATAGAAATATATGGGGGTTTCATCCCACTACCCAGTTTCCTTTATTATATAAAAGGTCAGTGAACTTCTTTTCAGAACCAGGCTCAACTAACTACCTCAAGAATAGGCAATTCATTAGCTTCATTTATAATTTTAGCAATATAAGATGCACTTTATCCCCCCCCCCCCAAATTGGTGGGGGAAACGAGTATGTCTTATATTATGAATGCTCAATTTTCTCTGCTATCTTCCCCACTTTCTGGTCCTGCTATGCTGAGCCCAGCTCACATGCACAGTAGAGGAAAGATACACAGGCAGGCGAATAGCCCCATTGCCTGTGTATGTGAGCTGGGCTCAGGTTGCCCACTCACATACCATGCTCAGCATAGCAGTATTAGGAAGTGGGGAAGAGGCAGCCTCTGATAGCTTCCACGCCTCCTTTAACTCCTGCTCTGGAGAACTGAGCTATGACTGGCAGAACGGCAGTTCCCTTGTATTTTTCTGGGATCAGATGCTCAACTTCATAAGGTATACAGTATAATGTCTAATGCTTCTAAAAAGTTAAAAGTCAAGTTGACTTTTTTTAGTCAAAATTTGGATTTTAACCTCCCTGGCAGTTTGCGCGAACTCAGTACAAAACAAACTCACTTACCTATCCTCAGTGAGCCCACTGCAATTCTGAATCGCAGCGGACTTGCCAATTGCTTCCAGCACCGCCTCTACAGCATCATTGGTGACAGCGAAGAGGCGGCACCATGGACCTCCATGTTATGGAGGCAGCGTTCATTTCCTGGCCAACACCACCGTTGTCATTGATGACACTGGTGATGTGTAGAGGGAAGGAGGGAGGGTAGGAAAAACTCTATACTCTGCTTTGATTGCCTATACCGTGCCGTTGAAAATTGATAGATACAGGCATACCACTAGGGAGGTTAAACTTCATTTATCCAAAAAAATCTACATATGCTAGAACAATATTTTTTTGTAATGTTCTTGCAACCCTTTTGTACATCTACAGCAATTTTGTTAGCTAGTCAAAAAATGATGTTATATTATTGATATTATTATATCTATCTATCTATCTATCTATCTATCCATCTGCTATCTATCTATCTATCTTTCTATCTATCAGTCTCAATAGGGTCTTGGATTTCTGACCTAATGCCCTTCCTCTTTTTGTTGGTAAGTCCCCTCAGCACTCTGAATACAACAACTGAAGCCACAGTGATGGTTCGTTCCACACTCTTGGAATTTTCTACTTTCTATGCTAGAATACAGATTAGCTGAATGGGGCTTTTTACATAATGAACCTTGTGAAAGGTATACAGATCTGCCAAGTATGCAGAAGCTTTTTAGAAGAATGTATGGGTTAATGGGGCCATGGTTGATTTACCACAGATAAAATGAAATGTATATTATTGTTGGTTAAAAAAAAAAGGTTGAAACCATGCAAAGAACATTAGCTGGCACGCACCTTGGTTTTTGGTGACACAATAAAGGAGTGTTTAGTGCTGCCAGGCTGTTGCTGTGCATACTAACTAGGCATCCTATTAATCCTACCAATAAAGTTGGACTTTGCTGCTGGCCCTTATAAGTTTCTTTTATTGCCTTTGATAAAACATTGTAAAGAAAAGAACATTTTACTCTTTACACATACTGGCCTATAAAGTGTATGGTACAATGCAAATTTACTTAAAGTAGTGTGAGTCTTTTTTTCATATGAATTCCTTATTAGTACTTTTTCACTAACATGAACACAGCCCCAGTGATTTCTTTTTGGAAAACCTTCCAAGACATAACTGTTTTGTAATAGCTAAACAAGTATGGCACGAAATACCATATCTCCACTGCCAAGCTGCATATAAAGCTACTCTGGCAAATACATCACATTTGCTATGTATCTGTGCACCAAATTTGTGAAACAGGAGATTTGTGCTGAGAAAAACACAGAAGCTGCTAGAGCTGGCCTGAATAAATGTTGCCTGGCTGTCACAGTGGAAGACTAATTCCAGATTTATACAAATCTTAATGGTACGTACCTAGCCTGCCACTGCTCCAGGCGCATGGGATAGCGTTTTCAATTGTAATTAATAGAACAAAAATTGTAAAAATTTTAAATGTTAAAAAAAACCAAAGCCCTCTATTAATACATCAAGTTTATGGACTAATATTTTGCTTTTGGCAACATTGTTAATTGAGGTATTTATTTTCAATGTGGAACTGATAGAAATAGAGCCATAAAACCAAGCATTAACCTCCCTGGCAGCATGAATATTTATTTTTTGTTGCTTAAAGTGGTATGGTTAATGTAAACAGATTACAATGTAGTTTGGATAAATTTCCTGCCTGCATAAACCCCCTCTGCACTCTAAGCACCTGGAATGCCTGTGCTGGGTGGGCAATACAGGTGAACTCCACAGGGAGCTCCACATCCTGAGACCTGCATCCGAAAAAAAGGAGCCAGACCTACATCAATATAAATTTTGCACAACCTTGAAATTTACAGAAAAAATGTCTCCAATTGGGGGAGTTTCTCCTTGTCCTCATATATAGCGATGAACACAGCAACTATGTGGAGGTCAGTGAGAAGTGATATTGGTCCATCAACAAACTGATTGCCATGATTTATTAAATCTTGTTTGAGCTGATTTTTGTGTTTATTTTATTTAATTTGCAATATATTTAACATAATTGCATGTTTCAAACTTTATTAAAGTAAGGATGACTACTAGATCCTTGTTTTGACATATTTCACTGTACTGCTCATTGTACAACTTTTGGTACAGAAATGTGGATCTCAGTGAACCACAAGGGTGGTTAAATTTTTTGTACTGTACCGTTCGGGAACATAGAAGTGTAGGGGTGTGAGGTCAAGGGGGGGTATGGGAAAGGGTGGTCCGGTAGAAAGGGGGGGATTGGAGTGGCAGGTCCGGGAGGGGGTCCCATAAAAACATTTGCTTTGGGGCCCAGTCATTTCCAGCTATACCCCTATTGTATACTCTACATTGATTAAGTCCCTCCTAAACATACCTGATTTTGACTTTAGCAGTATCTGGATAACCCGACCATCATTAATAACTTCACAGTCACGACAGACAACGTAATTTGGGGATAGCCGAACTTCTAGCAAAGAAGGATCATACAATGCTTCTCTGGAATTTATATTGATTGGAGATTGGTACTGGCCATTAGCTTCTGGGTAGAGTAAACCCCACTCAACACCTGCAGAAGAAAACAATGTCAGGCAAATTACTTTGAGTTGTTCTATGGACTAAAGTTGTTGTCTGGACTAATAAAATATATATATAATATATCCCATACTTGCACTTACTTAAGTATATACACATTATTTTAAATCAGCTGCCAGGAGCTGTCACTGCACCAGTCAAGCAAGTGGTTGTCCCAGCCACCTATATTCAAACTCTATAGACAGCCACCTGGCAACTGTGGTTTTTGGGTCATTGGTGACAGCACAGCACCCAATCACCTGCCTGAGCAAAGCCTTACTGTGATTGCGGCTTCATCATCAAAGGAAGATACACAACAATGCTTTAGAATAATAGTGTAAGTGGGCATTTAAACAATTCCGATTACTGCATATATTTTACAGTACATTTACCAATACATGTAAATTCACACTGTTCTGACAAGGTTCCTCAGCAGTGTCATCATAACTTGTTAACTACCATTCACATACCTGTGATTTAAAAAATGCCATTCTTATTGTCAATTGTAGAGATGATCGCAAAATTTCAACTAGTTCATTTGGGAGTTAATTGCAAATTGCCTGAACAAGGTATCATTACCAAAATTGCTGGGGATTTAGAGAAGAATGTTGAAAGTATTGCTCTAGCACATGTAGATTTTGCATAAATAAGGATCAAATATATGCAAAAGCTAACTTTGCTAGAACAATACTTTTTAGCTTCTGTACATATCTAGCCATGTTGGTGAGAATATCTTCTTTAGGGTCTTTCTAATTAACTCACAAAGTCAGCTAGATGAAATTTTTTCAACCACCTAATACCAGTCAGTGGTATGTAGGTAAGTGCACCGCCCGTCTGTGGACCGTATGCACCACACATCCCAGGGTGAATCTGAGGGCACCTGTAACATGACTAATAGCCAGTTCGCTATGATCTTACCACTAGAGATGGGCCGAACTGTTCGCCGGAGAACAGTTCGGCCGCGAACACGGCA
>CM070036.1:34883496-34927245 GCA_036250615.1 Ptychadena robeensis | reverse complement strand
TTATCTCTATTACCCCAAATAACTCTTCCTAACTCTGACCTCCATTAACTAACCCTTCACCCCTACCTCCATCAATCATGTCTGTCAAGGCAAAACTGTTTATTTTGTTCAAATATTTATGACCATGTTATTTTGTGTATAAATGTAAGTTTCAAAGACCAGAATTGTATTAGCCTGAAGAAGGGATCTGCGATATCCCGAAAGCTTGCTTCTCTAATGACTTCAGTTAGCCAATAAACGGTATCACTTGAACGCCAAACTTGCTGTATTTATCGATGGCTAACACGGTACAACACTCTACTATCCCTTAGCATTACAAATTTTTAGACAAAATTGGTTTCCAAAGTCAGTAGTAATGAAGGTGGGAGTAAAATAAGCCCAACTGCTGCTTTCAGGGATAAATCAAACTCTATTAATTTGGTATCATTGTCATAAATACTCCTTAAGCTGGCGACACACGGGTCGACTTTTCACTTGATTCCCGAACAATCGATTGGCATGCATGTTCGCATTGATCTATCATTTGGGAATAGAACAGGGCCACCCTTTCTTCGATCGGGATTGAATGTTGATTGAGCATGGAACCAACATGTTGGTAAATCCCTGTTTGATTGCCATTACTTTAGGAGGGGACCAGGGCAATCGAACGGGTATCGACCCTTGTGTCGCCAGCTATACTGACACTGTTAGTGGAAAAAAAAGAACTCCACACATTGAAGCTATCAATGGAACCCTATTATTATAAACTCTAAAGCTGGTCATAGACGGCTCTATTCCTGCCCATTTTTTTGGGCAATCGACCACCGTGCACCCACCTGGCATTAAAAAGCTAGACCTCATTTTATTAATAGAAAAAACATAGCAAAAGGTAGGAAGCATGGGGCTTTTAAGGCATCCAGGGTATATTCTTAGGCAACATCAGCCATTTAGGGTAAAAAGGTCTTTATTTCATATGACCACACATATGTAAAAAATGATTAAAAATCAAGTGACATGGATACACGACATACACTTTATATATATACATACACATGATTAAATTAAATTATGTTGTTTATACTCATTTTATTAATACCCCACTGTAGGTGTCAGTGGTATAAGAAAAATCTGCTCATTGAGGTCAGTGGGATAAAGTAAGGTGCATCCTTGGCATAAGTGGCATAAAATATACCCCATCACTTTTTTTTAGGAATAATAAAAATCATGCTCAACTTTAGGACTATACTTGCACAGTTGGTGAGTTATTCGCTGGAGGGTCACAAGTGCAGTTTTGGATGAATGTACCTTGCCAAAATCCCAGGAATGGCCTAGAATATATATTTACTATCAATATAAAACTAGAACTCTTTAATTTGAAGAAGCAGTGCAGTGATGCTGAATCGCCATTACAATGCTCCTTTACCAATAGCTACAAAGGAATACAGCAGCCACTGCGCCAAGACATAAGGTAAGAAAGTTTTCTCATCCAACCTCAGAAAAGTAATCTCTAGGATGAGGTTGTTACCAAAAACCAAGAATAGAGCACTTGATATTCTTTGTGAACTCTCTATGAACTATAGAAAATATTCCCCAATAATACTACCGTCTAAAAGAAACAACATAAAAAGACCCACAAAGTAAAAGTAAACAGAGTTTACTAACTCTGCATACATCAAATATATAATTATCTGTTACAGAGATATTTACTTGTTGTCCACAGTTCTCTTTATGAATCCCTTACAATTGTTCTTTATATAGAAACTCCAGCTTAAATGTTAGCTCATCAAAAAAAATCTCCTAGTTATTTCTATTGGGTAGCATAAAAATAATTATACGTAAGGCTCCCTCATTCATCAATTTGCGTGACAGTCTCATTAAATGCCGACCTACATTTTATGTTCTGAATCTATTTAATAGGGTGTTTTGTAACAATAAAAATGTCTCTTTGCAGAGCATGAGTAGTAAACTATTAGCTTTATAATAGCAAAGGTCTTTAAAATGAATCCAAGCGTTGATGGGGTTTAGCAGATTGTATCAAATAAAAACAGGGTAGAATCATGTGCAATTTTAGAAATGCCCTGCAAATTCTGTATTCCTCTTAAATCACGGCCCTCTTTGTCTTTAAATACAGTCATTTATACTTAAATTGCTTTTTTCCTTAGATTTTCTCATAAAATAAAGATAAATAATTTGCCACAACAGTAACAAAAGTATTTCAATATATACAACACCTAGGGATCATCATCTTTATATTGCTTTGTGTATAAACACTATGGGTTGAAGATCCTACTGATCCTGGACTATAACATATTATACCGGCCCAGTAAATATAAAAAGATATTTCATTGGACACCTTAAGGATATCAGTAGCATTTGATTTCCAGTCTCTGAGCTGCTTTTGGCCTACAAGCCCATTGCTGCTTGTAGCTACATAATAGCAGATAATGGTAACCCAGGTTATAAGAATCACGCTATGATGGGAGACCCACAAATCACGGGTAGGCGTCTATGCAAAATTAAAAGGATGCAACCATGAGTTTGCCATGTTTTGTCAATTTACAGCTGAGTTTTGGCTTAAGGGACATGTTATGGATACCTCCAATGTGCACTAAGTGTGCATTGGCTTCATTAACCTCCCTAGCGCACTGCTGAGGAATAGAGATGTCCCGAACTGTTCGCGCGCGAACTGTTCGCAGCGAATATCGCATGTTCGCTGTTGTTAGCGCGAATACTCCGAACACATGCCCAAATAGTTCGCCCCCCATTCTTTTTACATTGACACAACTTTGACCCTTGGGACGCCAGTCCCGCAGCATAATCCAGCCATCACACCCACCCACCTCAGGACCCATCCTACCCTCTATCACACCAGCAAGGGACGATGCCATTCACAGCTGCCTGAGAGAGTGGGACACGGACAAAGGTCAGTGACACGGGCAATGGTCGGGACACGGACAAAGGTCAGCACGACAGGCACATAGTCTGTGCCACCTGGGCAATGGTTGCGACACGGGCAAGGTGGTGACACGGGCAAACGGGGTGCAACGGGCAGCCATGAGTGACGCGAAAAACGACGCGAAACCCGCACAACGCGACGAAGATGACGCGAAAAACACGCCCAACGCACGCGACCATTGACCTATCATTTGAAACTTTGGTGCGGATTTATTTTGTGAAAAACTTTTCTTGGGGGTTTTGCCCATGGATCCCTCTGTACATATCATTGTCCAGGTGTTCATTCAATGCCATGGCAGCGAGCGAAAAACCCGCCAACGCGACGCGAAGACTCCACAGAACACCCCAACGCGACCATACCTTTGACTATCATTTGACATCTTGGTGCGGATCTTATTGTGAAAAAATAATTCTTCGGAGTTTTCCCCATGATTCCCCTCTGTCTTCCTGCTCCAAGTTTGACCCTTGAAACAATTCCCAACACTATTGTGCCAGAAAAGGGTCCCTTTTTTTTTAATGTCGCCTCCCATTGAAGTCAATGGCCGTGTTGCGGTTGTTTGCGAACATTTTACCTGTTCACGTTTTCGACGTTGAACGGCAAAATCCGGGTTCGCGACATCACTACTGAGGAACAGATTTCTGTACCAGAAGCGCACCATAGACTTTAATGGAAAAAGTTTTTTACATTGTAGGCCTGTAACTTCCCAAAGTATGTCCATACAGGAGTCTGGTAGACATCCTAGATATAATAACATGTTTTGAGGCATTGTGAATAACTCAAAAAAATCAGTTAATGAATACTTAAAAAAGAAACTGTATCAGGTAAATTTCTGCCTGACGAACCCAGCTTGTCCTGTGCAGTTCTAATAGGTCAGAGCTGGACGAGCTGGGGCAGGAGGGTTAAGTGTTAGCTTACAAAAGGGAATTGGAAATCTTAAGGCTAGTCTTCACAGTGTTAAAATCCCTGTGCGTAATAACGTATCCGTTCAAGTTTGTTAACTTTTTCCCATAGCAATCAATGCCTGCCTTAACACATGTCCATAAATTAAAAATGTAGATGTGGTCGTACAAAATTTCTGTTTTGGAAACCATTGTCATATTTTAATGAGTTGCTTTAATGGTTTTTTTAAAATATTAATAATATTAATATTTAAACCATTTATTTAAAAAAGTCAAGTTAGTGAAAAAAGGATTTGTTTGTTGAACACATTAAAATTAAAAAATGTAATATTTGAACAGAAGTCCCCCCCCCCCCCATGACAATACAAAATTCCATAATATGGTTCAGATCTGCATTGGTGCACAGTGCTACATTCATAGGACACTCAAGGACAAAATACCTTGTGTTTAGTGCTTCATTGCTGTGTTATGGAAGTAAGAAAAAAATCATCCTGACAAAAAAAACAACCTTAATGTAATGTACTTCAAAATGTGAGTGTTGAATAAAGCCGGCGATTTCTGATTGTAGTTGTGGGTTATCGACCAGCATGTGCGCTCATGCCGAACGCTTATGGGTACCCACCTTGACGGATTGATCCGAAATGCCAGATGGATTGCATGGCTATCCATCCTGCTGTTATTTTTCTGGCTGATCCTCATACTTTGGATGGGGACCAGAGTTCCCATCTAAAGTATCTGACTGCAATCTCACAAGAATCCCAGTTTTAGTGGCACACACAGGATTCCTGTCAGTTACATGAACGACTCATCACAGCGTAGTGACAACACCCTGCTGTAATGAGTCGCCGGCAAGGCAGCCGAGAATCGCTGTGTCTATGGCTGGATTTAGTGGTACCCTGCAATTCATTTCAATTAGTTTTTTTGAACGCACCAGTATTTGCAGGCATCCGCATTTATGGGCAGACGAAGTGTAGACATTGCTTAAGGCTAGGACTCCTCTATCTTAAAATAAAGTGGGTTTTTTGGACTTGTTAATGCTACTGAAGTACTAGCCTTAACCACATTAACTAGACTTAAAAAACTGGCACACATGGCAATGTTAATTATACTATTATATTACATGTGCATTGTTCCAGAAGCTGTTGAACCAACCTATATGTAGACATTTCTTTGTTAACTTTTACCATGTCTTTTACCATCTGGGCAGACAATGTGCAGGCTTGAAGTAGTCATGCACTGGCATATGGGTGCATGACCATAGAGACCATCTATACTGAATTTTTTTTTGATTACTTACCTGGATTACCACCATGCAGTCATTGACCAGCACCATTGATAAATAAGTTAAAGACTTACCTAGCAATCCCCAGAAAATGACTCAACTGTTTACTGTAACAAGAAGCAGAGCCATTTCATATTGACTGTAATGCCAAATCTATTTAAAATATTGACCCACCATCTTAGTTTTGAGAACATGTAGAACATCTGATCTAGATATCTTTTTATTTAGGGTTATTGAGTGCCAGGACCCATAAAAAATGAGTTCTATACAAAACTATATTTGTGTGGTCAAAAAAGAAATATAGTAGCTGGTGATAGGTAATATACCACACCCCAATTGTTCAAATATTCAATTAAATGTCTCTTACATGAAGTACTGCTAGCAGGGGTTTTGTTTGTGGTGACAATAAAAATATAGTATGCCGACAGCGCAATAAAATATATAAAGTTAAAAGGTCTTTATTGTATATATTGGACCTACATGTAAAGCTAAAACATTTCAAACATATATTTTATAGATACACACAAATACAGAACACAACATAAACTTTGTTTACAGATACCACCTTGAATTGATATATGATCATTGCATATTATATCCATGCATCAGATGTTTAAAGGTTTGGTGGTTATGGTTTTTCCTCCAACATGTTTCGCCCAACCAGGGCTTCCTCAGGGTGGGCGGACAGTCCCCAAAGGTGGCTAATTCTCCTGGATGGAAACAGACCAGTGCTCCAAGGAGTGACAATATGACCAGTATTTCATTCAAATTTCATTCCTCAATGATTGGGGCGGACAGAAGCCAAAAAATTGACAAGACGGATTGCGGATTGCACCAGTTGGATCTGCCTAAACATGTACCTATAAATGTAGGTCTGATATGTACAATAAAGACATTTTAAATTTATATTATTCTGCATGCTATATTGTTGTCACCACAAACAGAACCCCTGCTAGCAGAAATTCATGTTAGGGTTATTTGACTGTATATGTGTGTGATTAAAATACAGATCACAAGCTGCTAGTGCAAAGCAGTCTCTATACATCCAGTAAATCCTTGTCCATCTTTACAAATGTTCATGTTGCTTGAAATTCCTCTTACTGTATTTAAAGGTCAGTGTATTTTTTTTGCTAACTACTATGTTGCATTGTCTCTGTGGTTGCCTATAGAAAGATGTTTAGACATTGGTCTGTATGTATCCTCAATGACTCCCCTGTTGTTTATTACTTGCAGTCTATACACGTGATATGTATCTTTCTGCATTCTAAATTTATTTAGGGCAGACAGCAGACAGAACAGATGTACAAAAAGTAATATTTAGACTGGACCGAGACTGTGATGACACATTTGAAAGCAAAGGAAATCAGAGGTAAAATTTTATATTTACCAAGTGTTATGGTGTGTTAGTATAAGGCTTACATATCCCTAACATACCTTTGGTGAAAAAAATATAGAGGCTCCCATTTGTGAACTTGTATTCTAAAAATGCTAGCTGTCTGTAAAATAATCTCTAGAAGTGGGCAATGAGAACATATAATTCGGCCTTAGCATGCATGTTGATTTCAACTAGAGTATAAATGGCTCAGTTTCAAGTCACTGCAGCTTACATGTCATTTTCAAGTTAATATCGATTAATGCATCTCTATGACCATCTCTATATGGTTTTCACAACTTGGGTCACTTATGGTACTTCAAACAAGTCAGTCTAAATTAACTTAATTTAGACTCACTTGTTTGAAGTACCATAAGTGACCCAAGTTAATGGCCAGTGATAACGTTATGAAGAACGAGAAGAATCAGCATGGCGGCCAGAATGAGCTGTTTTTGAATTAGGTCACCAGTGGCATATATTTCTCTGAGCACAGTTTTCCTTTGAAAGTGAAAAGGGAAAACTCACCTTCCAAAAACACAGGGCCCCATGTCTTCTCCAACTAAGTTAAACTAAACATTATGGTCTTGTTTATTTATACATAGTAATCGTATCCACTTTCCTCTACTCCAGTGTGAATAGATCTCGTTCAACTAGCCCTTTCCTCGGAACTAAGGGCCTCCATGTAATTTAACCAAACCCAAACAAATTAATCAGTGCAGGACAAGTGAAGATCAGAAAAATGCCCTGAATGGACCCTAGACTCATTGACCATGTGTGTCATTAAATTGGGACTCATCATCTGTTCATAAAATGTTTGCCTACATCTCTGCAGCTGCTCCATTAGTTTGGAAGTAAGCCACAAAACTGAAAAAAAATCTCATTTTGTTAGCAAGTAAAACAATTAATTGTATTTTAATATTGGAATATCATTTTGTAATCTTAACCTCGAACATTTGTATCTAGCTGATTATCACATGGCATACAGGTCTTATCCAAGGTTAAACAGAGGATCTGATTAATGGCTGAAACTATTCTCATACGTGTTAGGATTAAATGGGTCATGTTGTTCTGTTATCTGCTTCTTAAAATAGAAAAATGGAGCCAGAGTATTGTATGAGATGAAAACAGAAGCTATTGTTCAGGATATTACGGTACATTTTGCATGAATGAAATCTGTGAATATTTTGATTATGGATCTCAGGCCAATAAAAACATAAGAGATTGTACTGCAGCCAACCAGCCCCTGGTTTCTGGTATCTATTTTCGTTTTCTTTTTTGTTTTAGACTTTTTACATTTTGGTTACCTCCAGACCAACTTTAAGAAACCCTAAAGGTCCCCCTACATGTTACAACCTCAATTTTTGTACAACCTAATATACATTGACTAATAGTGTTGGGCTAGAATATTCGATTTTGGAACATTTTGCTCGAATATTGCCATTTCGACATTTCGTGAACATTCGCAAATATATCATCAGATATCTGTCGCGATCGCAATTTTTGCGATTTATTGCGAGTTTTTGCGATCCCATTCATTGAAATGGATCGCGATGCGACTTTTTAAACGGAATCTCCGAGCTCCATTGACTTGCATGCATTGTGCATATTTGATCGCATTGCGATTTTTAGATTGCAATCCATGTCCACAAGTGCGGATATTCGAGATTACAGATATGGAATCAATATTATGGCATGTATTCGCAAAATTACGCGAATATGAATATTGCCTAGTCGCTCATCACTATTGACTAAAGCTAGCCATACATTGTCGGATTCCATGGCCGATCGATCACCTATCCGATCGATTCCGGCGAAGTCAGCGGGAATCGGAGGTCCGATCGATCGGCCAATTAAGTGTGTCCGGTCGCTACATACCACCTTGTCCCACGGATTCCTGGACGATTCTATGTCCGATCGCTTACTTCCCAAATGGCAACTCCCCCTGATGTGTGCTGAATCGGATCAGAAAGACCAACATGTTGCTTCTCTGTCTGATCCGATTCTGGGCCCCCGAACGATCGGATGTGATCGGACGGACAAGGTGGGCTTCACTCGATCGAATGGCGTGCAAGCGCCCGGAATCGATCGTCCCGGAATCCTTTAGGAAACGGACCCGTGTATGGGGACCTTAAGACTGTGTAATATGGGGATGTTTTTTAACTATCAACGATCAATCTGTATCCCACCAGGGAGGCTCTTGCATTACATAGTTGTTGGTAGATCTAATGGAAAATGTGCACACAGATTAATAGATGTCTGACGAGCTTAATGGTTATCTCCCCTATTTCACAAGCACGCTGCCTTGGTTTCACCTTTGACTCTGCGCTCTTCTTTACTCACATGCACACTGCCACTTCCTTTTTCCACAACATCTCCAAGATACGCCCTTTCCTATCCCCAGAGACAGCCAAAATCCTGGTACATGCTCTCATCATTTTTCGCCTGGACTTCTGCAACATCATCCTCTCTGGTCTTCCTCTGACTAGACTTTCACCTCTTCAGTCCATCATGAATGGTGCTGCTTGACTCATATACTTCTCTAACCCTCTAACCACTCCTCATCTGCAGTTTCTCTCTGCAAATGTCTTCACTGGCTTCTAGTTGTCCAGAGATCTAAATTCAATTCAATTCCAAACTGGTACATAAATTTACCCCTAACTGCCCCGCCCCCTCCGCTCCTCCACTGACCTACTATTGACGAGATGTCACTCACAACATCATCAGCTCTAATTTATTGTACAGTGCTTTTCTCCTAAAAAAAAGGTTCTTAAGCAAGACAACTCACAGAGCAGAAAATGATTATTTGATCAGATTGGCTGATTCTGTTATTGTCTACAGAGATCACAGTATGAGACATAATGAAATTAACCAAGTAGCCAATTTAGCGAATATCAATCCGATCACATACTTCTTCATGAGCTCTTCTGCAGTAAAACTTTTCCTAGGAAAACTTGCTATCTATCTATTACGCTTGATTTTTAAGCAGTTAAGGCACACCTAAAATCACCTCATGTGCTTCATTGCTTCATCACCTCAATGTCCCTTATTGGCAAACATCCTATTATTGGGACAATTTGTCAAAATAAGATTAAAAAATCCTGAAAGCGGACCTACCAACTCGGTATCTGCTTCCTATTTGTGCCGATAATAGGGTAGAACTGAAAAAAAACAAGTTACCTGGTAACATCTATTAACGTGCAGCCAGCTGCGGCCACGGCCGGCCACAAGTGGGTATTGGGAAAGTAGACGTCACTTCCCATAAACACTGTGTGCCCGGAAGCCAGCCAGATCCAAAACCTGTGATGCATGGAGGGACAGAGCATCACCGGATTCAGATCTGGATTGGTGGAGAGAGCAAGACAGGAAGAGTCTCACTCCTCCATCTTACATGCTGGAGCACAGGACACTCCAGACATGTTGGTGCTGAAGGGGGGAAAGATAAGTATGGGAATTTAATCTACAGGCATCGCTTTAGTTGGATCAAGACCCATGTAGGTAAATATGTTTTTTTGTGTCTTTTTTTGAGTTTAAAACCACTTTAACTGACATAATTCCAAATGTCCCTTGTAGCCACTTGGGTTTTTCGCAGCCCTCTTTTATGTTTGGTGGACCAGTGGACTTTAATAGGCATTAATATAAATGCTTAAAATGAGCAGCATGGTAACACTTCATATCTTGCCAGGCACTGTGACATTCAATGACAATTAACCTCCCTAGCATTTAAGACAAACCCAGCTTGTTCGCTGTTTGGGTTCATCCCAAACGCTAGAGGAGCATGGATCAGGCGAACGCGATATATATATTTAAATGCAATATATGTAAATACTTTACGGGTTCTGCCGCCGCCCCTTGGGCAGGGAGGGTTGTGTAACAAAGACCTTTATGTTAATGGAGGAGTGTCAGTCTCCCAACCAAATTTTGAGCAGATTACTGCATTTGCCCATACTGTACAGTTTTTGGGCAGAATGCTAGGGAGGTTAAAGTCCTTTGGTTGTTTTCTTTTCCATACAATATAAAAATGGCAATAATACACTGAATATTATACATTGAGGTAATGTCCTGACTGTTGAATTATTTGTTGGAGTATTATTATCATGCTTATTCATTTCAATTTTGGACATTTACTGATGTTAAAATGTCCTTGGACCTCAGGTAAATTTTTTGGTTAAAATTAAATTACTTGGTTCTAAATTTGATGTTTGAACGGAATGCAACTTTTGGTGAAGTTACTTTTTCTCAAACACCCTGGAAAGTCCATAATACCTCGGGTTATTATATTCAAATATCAACTACGGTATTTCTTCACATAGTGAAGGACACACGACAACCAGAAAAGTGACAAGAGCATTGTATCCATTTATATATTTATTCAGCAACACAATGTTTGTTGGATACTTTTAGCAGTGTATGATAATAGTAATTACTGAACACTAATCCATATTATTTGTGTTTCATTTTCTGCATTAACTAATAGGAGTCTGGAAGTTATTAGTGTTTCAACCAATTGGAGTAGAAAATGTCAAATTGAGAGGATTTAAATTATGAAGGAAGGGTCATTATTGTATTTCTAAGATAAAAGAGGCCGTATGACCATTAATTCAGTGTTTAGCAGTGCATGGGCCGTGAAGCTCACTGATTTAACTAAAATGTTACGTGAATAGGCACAAATTATATACTAGTAGTAGGTAGAGCATGAAAAGAAAGCCTAAAAGTAGTTCACATGTAAATACAAACAAGTAAAAAAATACAGTGGGCCCTTTAGTTACAACCAGCTGACTAAAGCTAGCCATACACGTGTAGGATTCCATGACACCAACATGTTGGTTCCATCAGATTGATTCAGGGCCGATCGGGCAGTTCTCTGTCGGATCCAATTCTGAGCCCCCGATCAATTGGACGTGATCAATTGGACAAGGTGGTGTGCAGCGAACGGATACTCTTAATTGGCAGATTGATCGCAGCTCCCATTCCCGCTGAGATCGCTGGAATCAATTGGATGAGTGATCAATTGGCCATGGAATCCTACACGTGTATGGGGGCCTTAAGACCAACCTGAGTTACAGCCTAAATTTTAGTTTTAATTTGCAACTAAAGATTTGACTTCCAACCAGAATTATGGCTGAGGCCAAAACATGTTTCTGCTTCTGTGGTGCCATTCAAGTGACTTGATCACTAATAAGTATAGCATGTCAAAATAGACCATCTCACCCATCTACAAAAGGCTACAGTGCCAGATTCCATATGTTCTTATGGAAGCGGACTCATCTACCAAACAATAACCACCTTTCATTTCATTCGCTCTTCCTGAAAGGCAAACATGTCAACTTGAATGGTGATTATACATTTTAACGTTTTGCCGAGAACACCAGGAACATTATTGATGTTTCTAGTAAGCAAACATTTTATACAACACTTTATATCATAAAACGGTCAGATAAGAGGTGCTTCGGCAGGTTCAGAACCCATTATATGTTTTTTCATTATTTATTATTGGAAAAATATTCTTGACTTACAACCAACTCTTGGAAACCAATTGTGTTTGTAAGTCAAGTGTCCACTGTAGGTGAATGTGCCTGCCAGAAGATCAGCCTTTTCTGAGCAAAAGTATCATTCACAAGATTGGGTCAATCACACCTGGGGGAATCCCACATGTGTTTGATGAGATCATACAATTTTCAGTTACTTTCATATATTTCAACAACTTTATTAGAAGACATAAGAAATGATGTTGCTGTGAGTCTGCTAATAGCTTGCATATCTCATGTTTCTCGTTTTTCCTTGTTAATATTTTTCCATATCATAATATTCATAATGTTTGTGGTGCACATGCTCCATGGTTCCACTGGATACATAACCAGGAAAAGGCATCCGAAATTCGAGGGATCGACTGATGATGAATTCCATGTTTTATTTGCATATGTTTTGGTTGATTGAAAACAAAATAAAAATTTAAAAAAAACAATCGATTTTTAAACGATGGGCTTAATATGATCGTTTTTTAAGTCAATCGAATAGAAAGGTCATAGGTTAAGCTTCATTTTCACAGGTGTTCCTGTGTGCAAGTGCTTGCACGCTTGTGCAGGTGCCCAGGGGGCATTTATATAACCTCCTTATGAAAGTTCTATTGGGCAAAAGCCAGAAAAACCACCTTCAACAATCTGACCAGACTTCTAGAGCATATTGTCAAGTAAGTAAGTAATTTTCTATCTTCAAATTTTTATTTCATCTGCAGCTTTGATTGAAATAATATGGGATCCTGACATGAAGGACCTTGTTAGAACAATTTATGTTATGCTATGACAGCTTTATCCTAATTGTGCTCATGTGGCCTTGCACTGTGACGCCTCCTCATGTGAGTCTATAAGCAGTTATACTGACATGTGTTGACCCAGTTGTCACTATCAGGAGGCCAAACTAGAGCAATGATGTGCAATGAGACAAGAAGTGGCTAAAAGAGGCTAAAGAAGATAAAGCAAGCATGATGTTGTAGTTTATCTTTAGGCAATTTTGAAAGCTTTTACTGGTACAAACATATAGTCTTATCATATAATGCAGAACATTACAAGGTAACTCTTTGGAATATGGCCGGGTAATAGGGCCCTTCAGATCTGGGGCTACGAAGTACTGTAGTGTTGACTCAGGAGACACCAGACTTGATTTGCAGACAGATGAACTCCTCACCATATCTGTGAACCCTCCCATTTTGACTGGGTAAGTCACTGCTTGGACAGATGATGTGCGGGGTGGGACATTACTAGGCAGAGTAATGCCCTCTCCCTCCTAAGTTAGGCAGGAACTAAATAGGAGGGAGGGGAGTTTAATCTTCCGATACCGGACATGACATCACTGGCATCCATTCCAGCATTGGGAACGCGAAAGAGTCTGGCCAAAAACTTGAAGTGGCGTCACATCCCATATTACAAGCCAGAAAAAAAGCAGCTATACAACAGCACTTTTCCTCTTACTGGGCAGATTTCCAACTGTACAGGGGATTTGCAGAACTTGCTTACTTGCTAGAAAACCATCAACTGTTTCATTGTAACGAACATTAGAATTTTGGTACATTCTGTTACACTACACTACTTTCTATGTTGCTAGATTGTTACTATCTTCACTTTTGCTGTATAACCTCCGATAACACCATAACCTTTAGTTTGGGGTTTTCAACCTAAACACCTTTCTTCTAGTGATAAATAGTGATGGACGAACATCTGCCGCTGAACAGGCGAATTGAACTTTTGCAAATACCACCATTCACACCGAACTTCTCAAACATTCAGGACACACTTGTAGCCAAAATATCAATTAAAAAAGTCAAAAGGTTGCAACCACATGGACAGTGTCAAGCCAAATTAGGACCAATGGCTAAACTTCTCCTGAAAAATATGGATTTTTTAAAATTATGTTTTTTTGGGGGTTTAATGGCTAGAAATTACATCTAGATTGCAGATTTTGCCAAAAGTTAGCTGAAGTGGGCTGCCAGCCTGACAATACCTTCTGCAGCGGGGGTGTCCTCCAGGAGCAAAAAATGTGTTATTGGCTTTACTGTCCCATGTGACTATAGGGTGAGAGGTCGCACTTTGTCTCCATGTTAAGGTATAAGGGGCGGTTCAAACACCCATAATGTTTGTCGACATTGTGAACTGCAAACATCCTATGTTCACCGTGAACTGTCTGCCGGGTGAACCTTTTAGCCATCACTAGTGATAAAGTTATTTCTTGTATCTGGTGCCTGGCCTTAAACCTCCTTCAATGGTACCTAAAATAAACAATGTTCCTCGATGGTGGTCTATGGCGCCACCCCCGCCCCCTTCATTGTCACCGATGATGCCAAAGACATGGGACCGGAAAGGCTCTGTGTGTCTGCAGCTCTGACAAGTGCCCCTTCAGCGTCACTAATGATTCAGAAGGGGTGGTGCACGCCGAGGATATGTTTAGATGATCCCAGCTCGGCCAGAGTTTGTTAGTAAATGGGACCATCTCAAATGCTAGGAGGATTAAACCCCAATCTAACCTACCCAAAAGATTATCCACTAGCATTAACCCTCAACCTAAGTTACTAACTTATACCCTCTGGGTAGTAAAATGTGTTGTGTAGGTATGAGTTTTCGCAGATGTGTTTTGGGTGGCAGATTTTGCATATTGTACAGGGTGGGCCATTTATATGGATACACCTTAATAAATGGGAATGGTTGGTGATATTAACTTCCTGTTTTTGGCACATTAGTATATGTGAGGGGGGAAACTTTTCAAGATGGGTGGTGACCATGGCGGCCATTTTGAAGTTGGCCATTTTGAATCCAACCTTTGTTTTTTTCAATAGGAAGACATGAAACTTATTGTGAATTTCCCAAGAAAAAAAATGGTGTGCTTGGTTTTAACGTAACTTTAACGTTATTTACAAGTTTCTGTCCACTTATAAAATGTGTTCAATGTGCTGCCCATTGTGTTGGATTGCCAATGCAACCCTCTTCTTCCACTCTTCAGTAGTATAAGGTGCTGTACATCTTGTATCTTCACAGCATATGGTGGTGCACCATCTTGCTGGAAAAACTCAGGGAACGTGCCAGCTTCAGTGCATAAACAGGGAAACACATCATCATGTAGCAATTTCAAGGTCTGCCGATCTGACCCCCTTAGACTTTTATCTTTGGGGTCATCTGAAGGCAATTGTCTATGCTGTGAAGATACGGGATGTGCAGCACCTGAAACTACGGATACTGGAAGCCTGTGCTAGCCTTTCTCCTGCGGTGTTGCTATCAGTGTGTGAAGAGTGGGAGAAGAGGATTGCATTGACAATCCAACACAATGGGCAGCACATTGAAAACATTTTAACCAAGCACACCATAGTTTTTCTTGTGAAATTTCCAATAAGTTTGATGTGTCACATGACATCTTCCTATTGAAAAAAACAAAAGTTGGATTCAAAATGGCTGACTTCAAAATGGCTGCCATGGCCACCACCCATCTTGAAATGTTTCCCCCCTCACATATACTAATGTGCCACAAACAGGAAGTTAATATCACCAACCATTCCCATTTTATTAAGGTGTATCCATATAAATGGCCCACCCTGTACAGTTATGTAAAGAGAATAAGACAAATTAAGAAATATATTAGGAGAAACAAAGGGGCTTTTGTTACTTCTGGGAAAAGCCCTAAAGTATCATACCAATTATACCTTTACAAATTCTTTTACATGATTAATATACTTACATATACCCTTTTATAATTGTTACCACGTCAGACATAAACAAATCCCAACCACAGAGTGACTCTACTTATAATTACTAATGATTGTTTTTTTTAAATTCTTAATTACTTTTCAAAACCATCTGGTGACCCCAGGTCAACCCACTACTATTTTAAATGTTGTTTTTTTTTAAAGGAAAAATTAGAAAAATACAAATTGCCCTTAAGGGAAAAATCCTGCTGTATTGCAAAAAAATTAACAATGAGACATTTAAATCATTAACAATATATTTGTAAAGAAAACTCCATTTAAAAACTATGTAAATATGAACTTTACATAAAATGTGGGATATGGAGAATTGTCGGTGAATGTATGTCAATATGCAAAAGGAAAACATTTCTTCACCACTGTACTTTGCACTTTCAATCATCTTTCTTCAACAGTTGCTAAAAACAATAAAAAAAATCCCTTTTTAGCCTAAAATCCTAAAATAATAGTTTGTTTTTCATTAACCTTTTAGAAAATAGCAATTAACTTCTTGCAGGATAATCAGGTACGCATAGTTATTGTAAACTGTGTAAGCCTTGTATGTGAAACTAATTTGGCCTCTTTTCTACACACCTACATCCTAGAAATCCTAGGTTAGCAACAATATAAGAGAAACAAAAACATTAGAGGCTTTGTGTAGATTTTAAGAAGTAAAACCAGTTCTTTCTGTAATAAGTCTCTAATTATTATAAAAATGTAATCTATTGTACAAACAAGCAATTTTTTTCATTTACCTTTATTAGTTTATTCATTGTGTATATACCACAGTGAACCTGGAAATTAAGGTGGATGTGAATATTCACCTAGCACAAACCATTATACCAAACTGAGAGAAGTTTGTGAAGCTAGTACTTCAATAATTGTGACACCAATGTGCCACATTCCTTTAATAGAAAAAGCAATACCAAATGAACAAATTTCCTGGCTGGTAGGTACTGTTCATGTGTACTCAGAATGTGAATTTAGCTGGTTTATTCTAAGGTCTATATTTAATCCTTTTTTATTTGCACTAACAGTCCATCTTTAAAGAGAGTCTCCTGGGAGATCTACTACCTTTCTGGCTGAAGCTATACTGACGAAAAAAAGGCTTAGCGAAAAAGACAAAATCTTCAATTAAGATAAAAAGCTGTTAAAGGTAAGGAAGCATGGAACATACAGAATGTTAAAATGAAACCAGATAAGGAACAGGGAGAGGGCTATAGAATGAGAGATGGTTAAATCACATTGGTGATAATGGTCATAAACGTATCAGATATCAAATTTGAAAACTAAGAAAGACATTGAGTCTATTATCTTTGGTGTCAAGTAGACTTACCAATTTTACTTCAAATGTTTTGCTTTCCTGAATGGCATTGATTTCTCTTTAGGAACCAAGGCATTCATACCCTCAATTTAGAGTATTTGTAGCCTTTGCGTCTCTCTTTCTTACTCAAGTTTTGTGAAAGCCTTTACAATCTGCTCTCTTGTTGCCTATGTCCCCTAACTTTTATTTTTCCAGTTGGCACCTTCTTAAATTTGAGGCAAGACCAAGTATTGAGGCAGGTGTCAATGGGAGCAGACCATCCATGCATCAGATTGCACAAATATCCAATGTTTTCAGAAGTGTCATTTACTAAAAGTTCATACAGAACCGTTATCAAGAGAAGGTAGGAGACATGGATTATTATGAATAAGAACTTAACCATTCTTTAAAAAAAAAAATAACATATTTTTGATAAGAAGCTCCATCTGGCAGGGTCGGGATATATTTTTTAATGCAAGAGTTAAAAGTGGCTTAGACTGCTCCATATAGAGCGTACCCAACTGCAAAGGGTGCACTCACAATGTGCAATTACCCACTGCCAAATCGTCTTTCAACCGCGAGTAATGGCACATCCACCTCATATGAAGTATGCACTTTCTACTTTCCCTTACTTTGGGGGGGGGAAAGTGCATCTTATGACAGTAAGTAATGGAGGGAAACATATTTATTAACTGTTAATGCGATCCAGATTTAATATTACAAACAGCAGATTCATGTGATAATATTTGCTTCACCCGAGGACTAACTGCCTAAATAAATGGAATGATTGGCATATATACTGTATCTCCCCTGCCCTAAAGCCATTAAATTACATTGTAACTTCTTGCAGGATAATCAGGTACGCATAGTTATTGTAAACTGTGTAAGCTTTGTATCTAAAACAAATTTTGCCTCTTTTCTACACACCTACATCCTAGAAATCCTAGGTTAGCAACAATAGAAGAGAAACAAAAACATTAGAGGCTTTGTGTAGATTTTAAGAAGTAAAACCATTTTTTTCTGTAAAAAGTTTCTAATTTTATAAAAATGTTATCTATTGTACAAACAAAACATTTACCTTTATTAGTTTATTCATTGTTCATGTTCCAAATTCATGTTCCAAATTTTGTGGTGACAGTTTAACATGACTACACACCAGTGTACAGGGCAAGACATGGGCTTTGGTGTGGAGGAACTTGACTAGCCTCCATAGAGCCCCAACCTCATGACCTTTAGGATAAATTAGAGCCTTCTCATTCAACATGGTTGTGTGTCACACATTCCCCTAATCCAAACCTTGTGGATTGCCTCTCATGAAGAGCTAGAGCTGTAAAGGGTGGGCCAACTGCCTATTTAGTCTATGGATGAATGGGATAACTTTATAGTTTGTGTGTGTAAGGGTATATTTTGGGGAATACAGTGTATTCCTTTATTTTAAAGAAAATTATTTTTACAAGACAGTAAATCATTATTGGTTTGCTAATTAGTCCAGCTATTAACTAAAGTTCATTTGTGTCATGTTTTCTTGAGTGTTTCATTTGATTTAATTCAAGAAAACCTTTACAATTTGTTCAATGGCAGCATTGTAAAACCAATGTCCTCTAAAATATGAAACATTACTAAGACTAGGCTGGAAAAATGCACAGCATGTTAAATTGCTGTTTCCACCTTCCATACAGTACATGTGAAACCTGGTTTATTTTTTAAGGGTATGATTTCTGAAATTTTACATAATCCAGACATTCCATCGTCAGCTTCTCCTGGCAAAAGTGTATACCTAACAATAACCTTGTGTATGTGGGGCCAAAAACAGCAGAGTGTCTGGGATGTTGAAAGATGATTTTAAACCTTGCCTTACACATTCGACCTGGCAACAGAATCTGTTCATTATACACATGGATACCAATAAACAACGGGGCCTTTCAACATTCTGACATTAGATTTATCTCATATTGAGATTAGATAAATCCACACCTTAGAAGTGGTGTGTGGAAGTATAAGGAATTTTTAGTTTATTTTATTAAAGCCACTTCTAGAAATCTATTGAAAGCAATGAAACGGCATGCCACCTATTATCAATTGTAGCAAGTAGGAGCAATTTTTGATTATTAAGGCATTATAACAGAAATTAGGAGTTTACCTGTCCACGTGATTGAATTATCAGTAGACGTATAGAATAATATAGTAATATAATATATAGGGAGACACGCTTTGGAGTTGGGGTGCCCATGTCGTCAGAGGCACCAGAAGTAGATTGTGGAAGGAGCCTATATTGTTTTATTCTGTTTGCTTTTTTTTTGCTCATCATAAACACAAAGATTTATTACCACGCCAGTGTTGTTCACAAATATTCTAACCACCAATTTATATTGTGAATATCAGCACTTTAAGAACTCACAAAGATCTCGAATATAGGGATATATCTTCATAATTGTGAATATTCGTGATTGTTTACAACAGTAGCTGGAACTACTGGGTTTTGTGTTCACAATATGTGCATGTACAAGTACTGATTTGCAAAATGATTTGAACAATTGCCTTGGATTGGCTACAATCTGTAAACCTGTGTACCTTTCATTGCACATCCTGCACTTTATTGCGGTACTGCAACACAAACAGCCTGTGTCAAATGGCCCTCAATCTAAACCTGTGTAGTTTGAATAAAGGGGCTCGATAATTTTCCTATCTAGAAAAGGGAGAAAGTTTGGGAAAGACTGCATTCTAGTAAGGTTTGTGAATGAACACACCCAAAAAAATCATTCTAAATATAGTGCATGTATATATTGGGAGTCATTGCTTTTATGAGTGGTAGTGCAGGAAGGTAGTGTACTGGTTTACAATCCTTACTGAGCTTATAAAATATTGGATACAATACATTTATTTGGGCGTTCTTGTATTCGTTTATAATGTTCTGTTGCTAATTCGGAGCAGTCTCTTTGTTACAATCTAATGTTTATTCTGAGCAAACAGTGGATGATGTTTCATCAGAGCACATCTCTGTGAAATGTGTATCTGTGGCCATTGCTGTACAAGGAACTGTGAGGAGTTTAAATTAACACAGCTGTTAAGAACATATACATAAAATATGTGTATCATGCTTACCTTATTGTACTAGTTTGCTGTTAAATTCAGAGCAATAACCAGTAATGATAAATAAATTCTCTCCAAAACAACTTTCATGGTTGTATTACATCACCCACACACAAGTTTTTTTATAATAACAATATTAGTAATGTTCATGAAGTTTGGGGTACTTCAGACAACTGAAGGCTAAGTCAGGCGTGGGCAAACTAAGGCCCTAGTCTTTTAATTTGGGCCTTTGTCACCTTGGTGTCAAGACACTCTGGCTACCCTCATTCCCTGCAATAAGTGAAGAGAGCAACAAGAGGATAATTGTTTGGATTGTTTCCTAGAGGCCATAGTTGGTTCTGCAATAGAATGTTTAAGCTTCTATTCATTAATATTTTAACATATTTTCTTTTTCTAAATATCCTGTCCTAGCTACGAGGACTTAGGACCCCTATGCCGGGCAGCCCTTATGTTACATTTATAAACCTATTGTGGCCCATGAGTCAAAAAGTTTGTCCACCCCTAGGCTAAGTGAAGGCAGTTGATAACAATAGGGTTCAAAGCTTCCTGGCACCTCATCTGACAGTTTAACATTTATAGAGCTTGTCCATTGATCCAGTTGGAGGTTCTGGCAAATACATACCTAAAACCCCATTTGGAATAAGGCTTTTGTTCAGAGCCATGTATGTTGCAGCTAAAAAGCCTGAGTCTGTAGATGCAAGGTTTATTGAAGAAGGTTGTATTGTGCCAGGCAGGCATCCCCCGTGCAAATCTCTAGGCAGGGTTGCAGGTAGGTAACAAAACGGAATGAATATATATATATATATATATATATATATATAGTGTTTATATAAGTACTTAGCTTCTTGGTTTTTTATTGGCTAGGGATCTTTTGGAACTTCTGAGATTAAAGTTTTAACACACTTTAACATTTGTGGTGGGTGACTAGAGATGGTCGAATTTTTCGACTTGCTAACTTTGTGAGCTTATTGTTTTAGCACATTTTTTGTAGTTTTTGTAGTTTTTGCATAAATTACGTTCAAAGTTAAATTCGAAATTCTGATTTTTTTAATTTTTACTTGACTTTGAACTTAATTTGTGAAAAAACTTTTTGTGTTAGAGACATACTTTCTTTTTTGTAGTGTACCCCCAACCCTTCTCTATATCTCCAGCAAGTTTGGTGATGATACCATGTTCAGGGGCTTTGAAATTAAGTCAAAACCGTCGAAATGGTCGAATTATTGAAAAAAATGCGACCATCTCTATAGGTGACCATTAAGTATAGTTTTAATTTTTTTTATATATTTATTAGAGTTTTGTCATGTACAGAAGAAAAACATACAGTAATAAAAATAGGCAAGTAATACACAGTATGTCGTACATGGGTATGGGGGGGGACAAAAACAAACAAACAGAACCAAACTGGGAACAATAACATCCGCGTACAGGATTGTGAGCAGGTAACGGTATGTGATGAACATCATGAAGAGATACACATGTTTTCAGACAGTACAAGCATGATCACCAGGCATAAGTGTACAGGAGATCACGGATATAATAGCTGGTCTGTGACCTAGGTTGGCCTAATTCTGGTCCTGAACCCCTAGATGATCCAGGAGGGTCTGTCTGTCTTGTAAAGGCATGGAGTGAATGATATATGGTCTCCAGCGTTTGAAGAAGCCATGTGTTCCCTTAATGGATTTGTTAGACAGACCAAGGAGTTCCTTGTTCAGCAGTGCTGCGAGCTGTGATCTCACCTGGTCCAAAGAGGGTGGTGTGTCCTGTATCCACTCGCGCAAGATCGCCCTACGGGCTGTCATGAGTGCTACATGTAGGAATTCATGATGAGACTTGACCAATGTTCTAACATCAGGGGCCATATAGCTGAACAAATAGAGAAAAGGGGTCAGTGGTATGGTCACCCCAGCACCTTCGATAGATAGTTTTGCATGTCCGACCAGAACCGTGAGATATGGGCACACGTCCAAAGGTAATGAAGACGGGACGGGGTCTCCGTGTCACATTTGGGGCAATAGGGAGTAGGTTTTGGGGCAGCCTGCAGGAGGTGGTCACCAGAGGGGTACTTCACACATAGCCTATATGCCCTATGAACCAACTTAAATTGCGTTTCTCTCCAGACCTCGGAAACACAGTGCTTCCGTATTGTTTGGTACCCCTCATTGAGACGGACGGAACGTCACCTCTCCTTCGAGTAGAGATTTTCCCCAGTTCGGGGCGTTTGATTGCTCAAGGGTTTAGTAAAACTTCTCTGAGAGAAGACATAAGGCAGATAGGCGTGTGTACCGAGGGTGCTATAAGTAGGTCAAACCGAGTAGGTCAAAAGAGTCATGAGTCATGGGAAGGGTCCAGGTATAGCCCTATTGTCTGTAATAGAGCAGTGAGAGGTAGCCGTTTCCATTCCTTCTTGGGGCAGGTCAGACAAGTATAATATACCGTTCGCATTTAGTCATAGACATCTCTGGCACATTATAATCCCTTGTCCCACAGTTTGCAGTATACAGGGCACATAACCCCCGCCGGGAAGCAGGGTCCCCACCAGTGGAAACTGTTTGGACACCTGGAAGGGAAGCTTCAGGACTGCGAACCTCCGGAAGGCCAGAAATGGGTCTCTAATCACGAATATTAATATCCTGAGGCAGCTTACAGACCGGGCAGTGTAGAGGTGGATTTTAGCCAGTCCACTGCATGTCTAAACAGACTAGCCACGTTGTACAGTCGAAGGTCAGGGAGTCCTCCCCCTCCATTCTGTTTGGTCAGGTATAGAGTCTTTAAGGAAATGTGCGGTCGCTTTCCCTGCCATAGAAACGCCTTGAGAGCCTTGGTGAGAGTGGCCACGTCTTTGTTTTTTAGGAGGAGAGGGATTGTTTGCAGGGGATAAAGGAGTTGGGCAAACGGTATCATTTTATACAAGTGAATTCTGCCAAATAGGGAGAGCGGTAAGTTTCGCCACGACTCCAGTTTGGCCGTTATCTTGGCCGTTATCTTGGTAATTGAGTTGATAAAGGGCCGATTGGGTTTTGCCTATTTTAATGCCAAGGTAGGCAATGTAGTGAAGGGCTGTCTTAAATAGCGTGGAGTCCAACCAGGCCCTCCTCGCTATTTTAGTGAGGAGCAGCAGTTCGCTCTTGGCGGCATTAATTTTAAAACCCGCTTGCAACCCGAAAGTTGTAATGATGTCAGTATACAGAGGAATGTCTCTAGCGGGGTCAGCAGAGAACAGTAAAATGTCATCGGCGAAGAATGCTGAATGAAGCGAGTGCTTCCCAACAGGTATCCCCGACACATCCGGGCAGGACTCAATTCGTCTAACCAAAGGGTCTATAACCAAATTAAAAAGAAGAGGGGATAGTGGACATCCCTGTCTTGTGCCTTTTTCAAGTCTAAAAGGTTTAGAGAGGAAGCCAGGCATCGAGATTCGTGCTGCAGGGGAGAGGTACATGGCCTGAATCAGTCGCAACATATTTCCCGCAAACCCGCGTCGCTCTAGTACCTGGAAAAGCCAGTTGACATTTACATTGTCAAAGGCTTTTTCCGCATCGATGGCCAGCAACGTGACATCCGAGTGAGGATGCAGTCTCGCATACTTAAGTGCTAGGAGGGTCTTGCGGATGTTGACAACTGCACTCCTCCCCTGGACAAAGCCCGCTTGTGAAGGGTGAATAAGCGCTGGCATGATTTTAGCTAGCCTATTGGCTATTATTTTCGACAAAATTTTTGCGTCCAAATTAATAAGGGATATCGGGCGGTATGAACCAGGGTCCAGTGGGTCTTTCCCTTTTTTTGGTATGAGCTTAATGTAGGCCTCATTGGCCGTGGGGAAGTAGACACCCTCTTTCCAAAGATGGGTGTAAAGATTGTATAGTTGGTCTATCAGGTCTGGGAGTAGGAATTTGTAAAATTCCGTGGTGTAGCCGTCCGGACCCGGGGATTTGTTGCCTGAAAGGCCTTTTATAGTAAGTTCTATGTCCTGTATGGTAATCGGGGCGTTCAGCTCCTGTAGTTGGGATTCAGTCATCTGGGGTAGGTGGAGAGTGTCCAATAGCTTCGCCTGTTCTGTAGTGACCGTGGCGTCTGCTTGATAGAGGGATGCATAATAGGTAGCGAGCGTGTCAGTCACGTCCCTAGGGTTGGTGACAGTCAGATTGTCAGGTGTGTGGAGAGCAGGTATGTGGGTGCGAGGCTGAGAGGCCCTGACCAGTCTGCCTGCCTTGTTACCAAATTTGTGGAATTGGGCATCCCATATGTTCCCTGAGAGTTTCTCTTTCTCTTCGAACTTCTGGTCAAAGATCCTTTTTGCCTCTTGCAGTGTAGCCATGTGAAGCTGAGATGGTGAAGCATTCATCGCCTTCTGCGCCTCCCTGAGCGTCGCAAAAGCCAGTTGATATTGTGCCGATGCGCGCTTACGTTTAGATGCCAAAGATGAGATAGCCACACCCCGAAGATGGGCTTTGGCCGCCTCCCAAAACAATACTGGGGTGTGAAGGTGTGTCAAATTGTTGGAGGTATAGTCTCTGAGGGCTGAAGTGAGCGCAGAGTGAAATTCAGGGTCGGAGGTCAGTTGTTTTGGGAAACGCCACAGTATGTCCGTTCCCTTGGGGCGCCGTGACCTCAGTTCTACACTAATGGGGGTGTGGTCAGAGATTACCAGGTCGTGAATGTCTGGGCAACCAAGAAGGCCGTAAGAGTGGAGGTGGCCAGAAGGTAGTCGATCCTAGAAGAGGATGAGTGGACTGGGGAAAAGAAAGTGAACTGAGATTCAAGCGGGTAATGCTCCCTCCATATGTCGTGTAAGTCCAAATCTGCAGTAAACAATTCAAGAAACGATGGAGGGGGTGTTTTGTCCACTGTCCGTGATTGGCAGGGATTAGGTGACACGGATTTACGGTCAATAAAGTCGAACATGGCATGATTAAAATCACCCCCTACAATTTTATGTGGTGTCGCGTCCTGTGAGAGAGTCTTCGTCAGGTCAGTAAAGTACACTTTAGAGGGAGAGTTAGGAGCATAGACATTGTGGATAGAGACATCCATACCATCTACATGGATAGTTATAGAGACCAATCTGCCTTCCTGATCAGTTGAGTGAGAACGTAGGGTATATTGAACATTTTTGTTGTTAAGAATCATGACCCCTCCCTTCCTTCCCTTTGCAGGGGACGCATAGGTCTCACCCACCCACAATTTTTTCATACGGTGAGTGTCATCTGGGCCCAGGTGCGTCTCCTGCAAGAGGACTATCCCTGCTTTCAGTTTTTCAAGGTGTTTCAATACCATATTGCGTTTAGTGGGGGCCCGAAGGCCCTTCACATTCCAAGATATTATCTTAATAGACATGACAAAGAATCAGAATGGGATAAGGCGGAGGATGCAAGTAGACATCAATAAGCCTAGAGTCCTGGCGTAGCCAGATATCGTCTATGCCACGTCGGCTAGGCCGAGGGCCTGTATGCATAGTAGCTTGTACAGTCAAATCATCACTAAGAGCCAAAATATTCGCGGACCAAACAGTAAAAAAACAGCAAAATATGCTTAACTGGGGGAAACTAATATCAACTAAAATCAATCAGAACAGCATGTAACACACGCATACAACTGAACAATAAGGCCATATAAGCCATGAAATAATTGGAGCTTCCTTTTTTCCGCATGGTAAGCAGCAAAGGTAAGGCTCCCATACCCCCAGCTAGGGGCGTAAGGTAGGAAGATAAGTGCAATACGAATAAGAACAATGACAAATTAAAACGTTTAGTGGCATCCGCCAGCCCACATATAAACAGAAAAATCAGAGCATACTCAAGTAAAGACGAACGGTACTTCAGCGATACCTAGAGAAGCGAGTGTCTCTCCTGGGAGGCCTTGAGAGTTGTCGAGGTGTGAGGGGTCGCAGGCGTTGAGGGAGAGGAGACGGGGTGTTGGAGGTAATCGCTCTGATCTTCCTTGGGGGAGTAGGTGCCGCGCCATCGGCAGACTGGGGTTGATCGTCAGGGTCAGGGAATTGAGTGACGAAGGTCTCAGCATCAATGAGGTCCACAAAGGAGTAACTGCGGCCTGAAACATCGCGGATGTGTAGCGTGGCCGGAAAGGCCAAGGCAAAGCGAACGCCTCTCTGGAACAACATAGAGCACACCTTGCTGAATTGACGGCGTTTCCTGGACACCTCTGCCGAGTAGTCCGCAAAGAGTAATAATTTCTGCCCCTCAAGTTGCAAGTTTTTCTGGGATCGATAAGCCTGGAACAGTCAGGTTTTTTTCGCATAGTCATGGTACCGGACTATGACTGGACGTGGGGTCGTGCGGTCTGGCGCTGGCGGTCGCAGTCTGTGCGCCCTTTCCACTTTAAGAGGTTTGTCAAGTTCCAGCAAGTAAGGAATGGTGCCGGAACACAGGGCAGCAAGTGCAGGCGGAAGGATAATTTCCGGGATTCCCACGATACGGAGATTGTTTCGCCTGGAGCGATTTTCTAGGTCGTCAAGCTTCGTGTCAGAGTAGTCCAGGCGCTTTTCCAGGCCTGAGATTTTACCAGTATAAACTACAGCATCGTCTTCCAAAGCTGAGACGCGGACTGGATTGTTGGGGTAAGAAGAGCTGCAACTGCAGTCGCAATCTCAGGGCAGGTGATTGTGGAAGAGCTATTGGGCTTGGAGGGTGATGAAGGTCCCTTACCCTGGGCTGCAGATGGTGCCTTGTCCCCCTTCGCGCTTTTATCCGCTGCTTTTCCGTGTGCTCGTGGTGCTGCGGCGGCCATCTTGATTTTTGGGCGCGTGTAGTGGAGGGCTGTGTCTGTTTGCCAGTTCTTCAGGAGGGACCCAGGGACAGAAACTTGTCCATGCAGGTGTGCTGGAGCTGTTCCCCCGCCGTGCGGGTACAAATTGCGCGGTCAGCGGCGGCGGATGGCGGCTTTTAATGCTGATTTCAGCTGCTGGGGGAGCGGGAGCGCCACTGCCTACTGCCTCCCCATACGGCGCCGGAACCGGAAGCCATTTTAATTATAGTTTTTAAGGTGCTTGTTTATGTTGCGTTACTGGGGAGGCATGCTTGACATCTTTCAGTTTCATTCCAGAATCAGTATCTTCACCTTTGCAGCAGTTCATTCATCATGAAACCCATCACTTTTTTTAGCTTTCTGAATTGAAAATACATTTTCTAAAGCATACCAAAATTGCACATAATTGAGTGTTTTCAGCATTTACTAACTTTGTTTACTTATTTACTTACTTTCATTTTCAAACATGATCAGGATCCATCCCTATAAAACATGAACTCCAGTATGTTCATTGTGTGCATGCTCAGTTCTGTGCATGCATATCCATTAAACAATAATGTCAAGACAATGGAACAATGTAGTTCTACACTAATTCACTGTGTGTACTCTTATTGAGAACTGTCAGATGAAAAGTAGTCCAGAATAAATGGTGATGTCCTCTGTATACTGATGGCAAGTGTTTACTGGGGTGTATCTTGTGGCTGAAATTGATACTGCATGAGGATTTGTTTCCCAACTTAGATTAATGCTTAAAACAATATTTATTTTCTTGTTTTCCTGCTCTTAAAACTGGGTGGGTCTCATGGTCAGGTACGTCTTATGGTCTGAAACATACAGAAGTCCTTTAGACAAGTAAAATATCCATTATGTGGGCATTTTTACTTTTTATTCATGTCTTTAATAGTGTTGAGGGAGAATATTCGAATATATTTGGCGAATATCTGACATTAAAGAATTTGCTTTATTAGGCAA
Source organism: Ptychadena robeensis (assembly GCA_036250615.1). Classification (NCBI taxonomy): domain Eukaryota; kingdom Metazoa; phylum Chordata; class Amphibia; order Anura; family Ptychadenidae; genus Ptychadena; species Ptychadena robeensis. The sequence goes on along the minus strand of CM070036.1, from coordinate 34,899,410 downwards.
ATGTGCACTCGGATATTCGCAATGATGGATATTCGTCATAATATGCTTCAACATTGTTTACCGGCATACATTGCACATATTGTGTGCATTGCGAATGGATATGCGCAATACACATAGTGCTCGTACTGGATCACAGAATGACGAACAGAAACTGCAAAGCTGCATTGCAAATCATTGCAAACAGGCACACACAATGGAAGTCAATAGAATACAGTCTAAACGAATTTTATGAATTTCCTTTATATATTCGCGAAATTACGCGAATTTGAATATACCGTATGCCAACACTAGTTTTTATCTCTGACTTTTTCATTTTGTCATTTATTTGCCAATTGTATTTTAATCAAAGATACAGCTATATGGAAAAAAAAGACAAAATTCTTATTCAAAATTGAAGTTTTCCACATTTTATTGCAATTATGCATTAGCATGATTTAGCATGATTCATGAGTAATTATTTTCACTTTTAGTTCACACTTTTTAAATAAGACAAAAAGCAGACTTTCACTAAAGAATTGTTCTTATGGAAATGCTAGTAAACCGACTCTCATGGTCAGGGACTATTCAAATTCAGAGTATCACTGAGAGATAATCTAAGTTGCTATGTAAGAGATTATGTGATTTGCTAAATGTATTCTTAAAAGTGATAATTACCTAGATGAGAAGATGATCTTAAAGGTTAGTCCTCGTGGAAGTGGTAAAGTAACTGATTTCCAACCACATATAACTGCACCCATAGAGAAGCACACTTGTGGCACCCCATAGGGAGATAATAAGGATAGTAGGGGGAATAATGACCGCCTGACAAAATTATGTAAGTGCAGGTTCATGCTAATCAAGCATTGGTCTTTGTGGACTTGAGCTTAGGTTTTAGTAGTTAGCAGTACATGTGAAAAACTTTCTAATCAACCACCCGCTAAACGCCTGATACCAGCAGCTGCCCAGGTAATGTTAATACAGCATCAATAAACAAGGGTGGCCTTCCTACTTCAAACCCTTTTTATCCAAGTACACTCACAAGAAGTTTTTGCACTCAAATGCTCAAACTCAAACCCTGAAATTTTTTTTATTTTTTTTATTTGGGACCTGTTCCCATCAACTCAAAAACGCCGGTAACCCCCCTGCCATCAAATAAATTTGGTAATGAAAACAATTGAAGGGGATTTGCAAATAACTGAAAACATTGTTTCCTAACTTGAATTTTGTTTAATAAAGTCCTTGAAATCTATGCAAATTTTAGTGTTACCACACATGGTCTATTTAAACTCCTTAATGGTTCTCCAAAAATGTGTAAGTTGAAGAATGAATAGCAGTCAATAACTTTTCAGGATTTCATGACAAAAAAAAAAAAATTCCAGGTATTGTTTAAAAACAGTTGCATTTTAAATATATTCCTTGGACACCATGGCAGATATTTACAGTTTCAACAGGTCTACCAGCTGAGCACACTAGGTATGTTACACATGCTCAGAGTCACTCTTCCATTTGCTGACAAATTTGAGAAAATTGAGCTGTCAATTGAGAGCCGGTGCTGTGTAACTGCAGCAACTAAACAAAAAAAAGACATTTTAATTCAGTGTTTTACACAATGAAAAGTAACATTGTTGCTTTGCTACATTAAAATTTTTTAATTCAATTACATAATATTTTTAATACCCAAGTTTTCTCTTGTTCTCCACATGTAGAGTGCAAATCATAACCTTATGTATACAGAACTAGTTATGTATGAGTTAATGCCCCTATATACGCTTTAACATACAAACGTAATATGTTCCCAATGGATGGTCAAAATCAAAAAAATTTATCCCATAAGAAATATTGAAAATACCCATAATGTGTTAAGAACCTCCCAAACCCCTTACCTAACCTTTTCATAAAAAAAAGCATTGAATGATATATGTAATTTACTAGAAACACCAATAATTTTCCTGGTGTTCTCACAAAAAAGTTAAAATGTGTGGATTCAAGGTAAAATCTTTGGCTATAAAAAAGAGATGTTAACATGGAAGGTGGTTACTGTTTAGAAAATAGGGTCCCCTTCGATGGTGGAATTTGACTTGCTATACTTATTAGTGAGATCGGTCACATGAATGTTACTCTGACATATGTTCACAATTTACTCACCCTTTTTCTCAGTTGTGATTGCTTTCTTTACCTTCTAATTCGCTTTTCCGTCTGTGTTTTCTAGCTAATTTGGGGCCATATTGATACACTGATCAGTGAATCATCGGCGAATGGCTGTGGGAAATCAAGTCCTTCTCATTGCAAGAAAGATAATGGGTAGTTGCACACAACCTTCAGCAGTGATTACAGAGCTATAGTAATATCAGTGGCCAGAAAGGCCCTCAGTTGGTGTATGGGGCCTGAGCAAGGATCACAGAGTAAAATGGAGTCAGTATGAGGGGTGGGTGTTTAAGTTGTGTGTAGGTGTGCAGCTCTCAAAATGGAGGAGTGTGGCTCCCTGTAACAGACAAATAAGAACAAGGACAGAGGCGCACAACCTAGTACAACAAATGGTTTAATCATGTGGAATAATATAAAACACATTGAAACAAAATGAGACAAAACAACAGAAAAGATACTAACATTGAGAAAGGTTTACATGGGTGGATCTCTCAGGGCCATGTGTTTTCCAGGAGGACCTCACTTCCTGGTTGGGGATGAGATCACTTCCTGCTAACAGATAGTGGGGGGCTCAAAAGGGACAATGGGACGCGTTTCGAGCAGACGCTCTTTTACAACCATCCGTTGAAAAAGCGTCCCATTGTTCCTATTGAGCCCCCCAGTATCTGTAAGCAGGAAGTGATCTCATCCGCAACCAGGAAGTGAGGTCCTCCTGGAAAGCACATGTCCCTGAGAGATCCACCCTTGTAAACCTCTCTCAATGTGAGTATCTTGCCTGTTGTTTTGTCTCATTTTGTTTCAATTTGTTTTATCTTATCCTATTCCACATGATTTAACCATTTGTTGTACTAGGTTGTGCATCTCTGTCCTTGTTCTTACTTCTCATTGCCAGAAGTAGAAGGACTTTATTTCTCACAGCCATTCACCAAGGACGAATGCCTTAAACTGTACGAACTGGATTTACTTTGATTGTATTGGAATCGACATAATCCGTATACAGATGACCACAGTTGTTACGTGGTTCAAAGTCAGATTTCTGGCTCTCTGTTCCTCATGCATGTCTGTGCGGCAGTTGCCCCATAGTGGGATTTTGTGTTATCTCTTTACCTCTATTGATCCATGGACAATTGGCATAGAATTGCATTAATGTACCCCCTGAGGAAATTCTCTCACCGAAACGCGCATTGGGGTGGAATTTACACTATTTGGACTTTTAATATGTTCTAAACATGTGTATAGATCTGTACATCTGTAACAATGTGTATGCATTAGGAGATATGATAATTTATCTTTACATTTTTGCAACTTTTGATTACATTTGCTGCTTTTTATATACTAAATGTTACAACATGATTGATTCTGTGTGGCCCTGAAAGTCCCCCTGTCCTTTGTTCGTTCAAGGGGAAAACCCTGGGTGATGTACTTATGCTTATATCATCAATCTTTGTCAAAACCATGTAATATGAGAACCTTTCTTAACCTTCCAATCACTATGTATTCTACCAGGGAGGACCCCGGCACTACATAGTTGTTGGTAGATCTAAAGCAGTGGTTCCCAAACTGAGGGCGCAAAAGGTATTCTGGAGGGGCGCGGGCCCTTATTCTGAACTGTGTTTGAATGGGGATGGGTGGGGCTCGATAATGTTCCTAAATAGAAAAGGGGGGCCCTGCAAAGAAAGTTTGAGAACCGCTGATCTAAAGGAACTTTTATGGAGTGATCTTAAGGTGTATGGGGAGGCTATGGGCGCAGCTTACTGAGCTGTCACACATGGTATTAGCCATAACAGATCTTATTTTCAGCTCTCTTTAACTTTTAGTTCCAGAAAATAACACTTGTTTTGGCAAATTAAAAGCCTCTTATTTTTTGGAGAGTATTATTTATTATTTTAAGCACGGTGACAGATATTTTTAGAGCAATAATATCACAAGTTTGTACTTTTTATTATAGCAATGTTAGCAACAGATGTGTAAGGCATTGCAAAATAATCCACATAAGCACTCTATAAATATATTTTCAAGTAGTTAATGGCATATTGATAAAAACATATTGCAAATGTTTGTAAAAGCTTATTAAGTGTATGTCCCGGTTAATCCTCTCTACCATAATTACGAATATTTTAAAGATCCTGGATCCTAGGCACACCCTTCGTGTGTAATCATTCCGAATAGCATATCTATATAATTGAAGACTCATGTTTACATTTTAAGAAAACGTAAGTTTAAATGCAACTGACTTAATTTAATGAGTAGTTAAATATCTGTCATATCTAAAGAAGGTCTGCGGCAATTTAGGTTACTAGTACAAAGCTTTTCTACACTATGTTTAGCCCCCCATACACCTTTAGATTCCTCCATACAATTTCCATGAGACCTACCAACAACTATGTAGTATGGTGACCTCCCTGATAGAATACATAGTGATTGGAAGGTGTAGAAAGGTCCTCCTATTACATGGTTTTGGTAGAAGAAAAGTTGGTTGTACAGAAATTGCATGGTAATTGTATGTGGTGTATGGGGGGCTTTAGTTTTAAATAATTTATGCACTAGCCAAATGAGAAAGTAGTGGTGAATGAAAACAGTTTGAAAGGAAAGTTTATTGTATGTTCAGTTAACACATATTTTAAAATGTGTTTGTAGTGTTTACTTAAAGGATTATGTTTATGCAAATAAAAAGGAAGTATTGCATAAGACTAATGTGTGACTTTATATCTAGCATTTTCTTCTTCTTTTAACATTTACCAGCTTCTGCTGAAAATGTCTCATACCTACAGAGCTCAATAGCTCACCAAAAAATATACACCTTGTCACATGATTGCATCTTAGGTTCAGTAACCAATAGACATGTCCATCCGTGGGCGATTTTGCAGACGATCGACTGCCGTCCACATTCGTGGCACTTGCTCAGGAGGCACCCACCTGGAGTGATCGACCAGAATAGCTCCGCAAGTCAGGTGGTTCACAAGGCGATCCCTCTTTATTGTTCTTCATTGGCCAATTGCTATACCAGGGACCCCATCCAAAGTATCTTCGGAATCGATGTGTGAGTGGCACACATTATCTGTGTTCAGTGGAGGACCGTAAGCAGCGTGGTGACGTCACCGAGCTGTGATTGCTTGCTGGGCGAACGCACGGGAATCCATACGTGTATGGGTAGCTTAAGAAGAAGCCATTTTTAGGGCAGAGTGCTACTTCTGAGAAATAATCACTTTTATCTAATTAATTAAGCAGTTAATTACAAAGGCCCTGAAAATTGTATCAGGTGTGTAATGGTTGTGTGAATATTCCAAAAAAGAACACAGTGGTTCCCCAACTTTCCCTGCAGGGTCCCCCTTTTCTAGATAGGAACATTATCGAGCCCTCCCCCCCTTTAACAACATAGGTTCAGATGGAGGGCCATTTCCAACTAGCTGTGTTTGTGTTGCAGTATGGTGTAATAGTACTGGTGTGAAATGGCCTTCAAACTTTAATTGAGATGCAACTCATCCAAATTTTTTGGTTTTCACACCAATAATGCAGAAACATTCATCATACATACACACACCAATCATACAGAGACATGTATCATATATACACACACCAATCATGCAGAGACTTGCATCACATATACACACACCAATCAAACAAAAACATTCATCATATATACACACCAATCATACAGAAACATTAACCATATATGCACACACCAGTCATACAGAGACATGTATCATATAAACCCACAAAAATCATACAGAAACATTCATCATATACACAGACACCAGTCATGCAGAAAGATTCATCATATATACACACACCAGCCGTGCAGAAACATTAATCATATATGCACACACCAGTCATACAGAGACATGTATCATATAAACCCACAACAATCATACAGAAACATTCATCATATACACAGACACCAATCATGCAGAAAGATTCATCATATATAGTGATGATCACGAATATTCGGATTCCGAATATTAATCGCGAATATCGGCAATTCGGAAATTCGCGAAGATGGTGAATATATTGCCGAATATTTGCAATTCCGGATATTCTGTATTTTTTTCCATTACACACGCCTTTCAATGCAGGTGGACAAATGGGAAGGCTGCAACAAGAGCTTAGCAACACTCCCTGCGACCATCAACAGTTTTTAAATCCAATATTGGGGTGATGCGAATATTTGGAATATTGCGGAAATCGGCACTTTAGAAAATTCGCGAAAATCACTTAGATGGCAAGTTAAACATATATTCGTGAATATATAAAATTCGCGAAGTTCGCATAAAACTGCCAATATTCGCAATAAGAACAATATTGCCGAATGCAAATATTTTCCGAATGTTTTCCCAAAAATTCGCGGCATGCCGCGAATACGAATGTTGCCTATGCCGCTCATCACTAATCATATATACACACACCAGTCATGCAAAGACATTCATCATATATGCACACACCAGTCATACAGAGGCATGTATCATATAAATCCACAACAATCATACAGAAACATTCATCATATATACACACACCAATCATACAGAATAATTCATCATATATGCACACAACGATCATGCAGAGACTTGTATCATATATACACACACCAATCATACAGAATCATTCATCATATATACACACACCAATCATACAGAATCATTCATCATATATACACACACCAATCATACAGAGACATTCATCATATATACACACACCAATCATGCAGAGACTTGCATCATATATACACACACAATCATAGAGAAACATTCATCATATATACACACACCAATCATACAGAGACATTCATCATATATGCACATACCAATCATAGAGAAACATTCATCATATATACACACACCAATCATGCAGAGGCTTGTATCATTTATACCCACACCAATTTTGTAAAAAAGGCCATTTGTATGCGGTCGTGTCTTTTTTTCTACAGCCGCACTGTGCCACACCAAAGTTACGGTAGTGGAGACATGCTCATTGGTGGTAATGGGAGCAGTTCGGGCGTGGTTTAAAAAATGCACCGAATACGCTCCCAAACCACCCAAGTGGAGCCTCAGCCTAAGTGTTAATAAACCTGGGTACCCGGTCACTGTGTATAAGTGAACCCTAAGTTGGATCCCATGTAGATAACGTCTGAACATATAGCAGCTCTTGGTAATGACATTAGTAGAATTTAGTTACGAGACTCATGATATAGTTAATACCTACCAGCAGAATTGAACATTGTGTCCTAATTTATCCTGAAATTAAAATTATAATCTTTCTTTTTCAGTCCAGCCATGACCTGCAGCCTGTGACAGGCCACTATACCGCAAAGTAATAACTCATTAGCTCCTAATCTCCAGGGACAATATCTTGGGAACAAGCAATTTACAGAAGACATGTGTCCTAACCGAAAAGTTTCTTCATTATGGCATTAAAAGGAGTTTTGTGTCTTCATCACCATAACTGTTGAGTTCTCAATCAAATTAGTTGCAAGCCGTTGGGGAAAATGCACAAATGATAATTTAAATAGGGCTATTTGTTTCTAAATTAATTACTTTAACCCAATGGTGAATGCGAATAAAGACTGTGTCCAGCTGCTATATGTTTGTCTAGATAGAACATGTAAAAGTATTTTTCCAATCCATATGTATCGATTTAGGATCATTTAGTGAACACATTCATTGCCATTTGCTATTTTTGCATGGCACCGAATCAAGTGACCAAAAGATGAAAATCTTCAAGATATATAGATAGTGGGGCTCTACATTCTAACTAACTGTTCATTAAAAATGCACTTTACATCAAATACAGATGGATTGCATATAAGTGTGATTGTGTTCTGTACCCCTATCTGCATGTACCTTGTTAGTGCTATAGTATAAATAATTGACTCCCTATTTTTCTCAGATTTAGGCATGTAGACTGATTTAAAATGCAAATAAGAGTGTATTCTTGAATAAAAAGTTGCATTCATTTGTGTCTCTTTTTTATGATTATTTCATAATTATTATTATTTTCAATATGGATTCTGGCTTTAAAAAGGAATAATCGTTTGCTTTAGGCTACATTTAGGGCTTGTTTCCCATAGTGCGGATCCGTGCGGATGGCTGCAGTTGTGGTCGGACGCGGTGCAGTTTTTTTGCGGCCCGACCTCATCCCTGGACAAGGGGCATGCCCAAAGTCCGCATTCTACCGCACGGACGTCCACGCGCATCCACATGCTGAACAGCGTGGGGTGTGAATGATAGCGGGTGCAGCCGCGCGGATAGCACAGCAGCCATCCGCACTGGTGGAAATAAGCCCTTACACTTCTGGGCTCTCCTGTCCATGAGCGCCTGCAAGCTCGGAAATCATTTAGATAACTACCCTGTGACAGGTAAATGCCTCATGTCAATGCCTATATCAGGTAAATGCCTCATGTCACTTTCACCAGTCGGTCACACTAATTGGTCATTTATGTCCTTATGAGCCCTAAATTTTTTAATGCAATGTAGACAGTAAGTTGTAAATGTTCTCCATCTCAGCTAGTAGGATACACCAGGACAAGCGCAGGGCACAACAACCTAGTTCCATGATGGCGTACCTATGGCACATGTGCGCAAAATGGCACGCAGGGCTGTCTCGGTTGGCACGCGTAGACAGATTGTGTATGTATGTTGTGTCTGCAGTCTGTCTCTGATTGGTGGGGATCGGAGAAGAGATTTTTTGCAGTTCGGGGTAACATCCTATTGTGGAGATGGGCTCCAGCTGGTAAAATTTAAATAAGCAGACAGCAGTGCCATCTTGTGGCCATACTGATAATTTACCAAGAAAATTTAAGGTATTAGCCTGCTTTTGATTTGTTTTGTTGTCTTGTTGACTGTAAATGTTACTGAGAACTTCAATAAAAGTTTTTTATTGATGGACTTTGTGTTCCTTAACTGTGTCAACTCGACTACGACAGCATCTTAAAAAGAACAGCCACAGTCTCGAAACTGTCCACTAATGAAGATACAGCAATGATGCTGCCATGGCGGTGTGGACATCCCAAGTTCCTCTTAAGTCCTGTGGGGTTTCTGGGCTCCTTGCTTTCTCGTCATTCCTTTATTGGGGTAAAATGGTAACAATGTAGGCACGGTTTTACACTGCCATGCAGCTGCGTTAGGACTTTTGGCCAGTAACAGATGTGCTAGCGGTAACCTTGTCGGTTACTGGCAAAAAATCTGTGTCCCCATTGTTTAAACTAAAACCTCAGTATTCAGGTCAAATTACCGTATTGGGACTTTAAGATAAAAAAGTAGCTTATGTGTTACCGTTTGGACGCTCGGCTTAAAAAAGTTTGCCATCACTGGCCAAGTGCAAAGCAAATTTCAGCTGCTTTCAGAATGTATCAAGAGCCCCTTACCTCTACATATAGATTCCGCACAGACATCACATTGTTTTAGGAATGTTATTGTGTAATTTCCACATTCATGTTATACACAATAACAGCATAATGGGAATGGGCCAAGGACAGACCATGGCCCTCTTAATTCTATGATGAGAGGAAATCCTAAGATTCACACTCAGGTAAAACAAGCATTACCTCAGAAGCCAATTACCACCCACATGAGCATATAAGCCCACCATCTTATTGTCTTTTAGATATTGCCATCAAAAAGGAACATGAGGAAGCTGGTAAGCTGCGAATGGCATTTCAGGTTGGGCTTTAGTGCATTGAGCAATCACCAGGATATGCATCCTAAATCATCCTGTTGTTCTCATAGGACAGGAAGTGAATGAGAAGGAAGCAATTTCCAAAGAATTGAAGAGGAAAAACAAATCCACACATAATGTATAGCAAAACTGCAGGAACCTGAAACTGAAGAAACACATTAGTTCTTTGCCTTCGTCAACCTTACCATTTCTTGGTGAAACAGCAGGAAATAGGAGAAAATATCCAAAACTGAACACAGAAAGCAGTTAATGCTTGGCCAGAGTTCCAAACTTCCAAAATGCTACCTGCTAATTTTACTACGTTCTGTACCTTTCCTGTTTCAGATACACACTAGAAAGTAAGAGGGCCTTCACATGATCAGAAACCGAAGCAATGGCACATATTGTGGAGATAGCCAGTGGGTACTTGTCAATCGCCAACAGACACCATCATGCTATTGTTATGGGCAATGTTACATATTGCATCGCCTGGGTGGTCACAGTTCCTGGGCCTGTCTAAATAAGCACTAAGAAAGAATTTTTCTACTGCGGGTAAAAACATTTATAAATCCGGACGCTTCTTCTCCAAACCAAGAAACAATGTGGGTTATATTTCACTTTATTTATTAAGGTATAATTCGCTCTTATCCAGTTGAACTACCCCAACGTGGTAATCCCAAATGCATGGCTGTTATTTCCAGATGATTCAGCGCGGTCTTCTTCCTGGATATATGTCCTTGGTGTCAGTGATGGCACTGGGGACATGGGGGCTGCCCTCGTCATTCGTCTGTAGTGCCCATCAGGCATAGGCGTTCAAAGCCATCATATACCCGGCATCATTAAACAAGTGCAAAGATTCAGCAAAGAAAAAATATATATATATACCCCCAAAGAGGTTAATGCTTTTGCCAAATACATGTCACATAATATCCAAAGGGCAAATTGCGTCACATACCTGATCATCCATCATGTATTCCAAGTCCCATTGATGTAAATGGCAGCACATAGACAACACAAATGAAAAGGATTAGATATGAATGAAGTCATAACTCACCCCCAGCTACACTCTGGTTAGCCAACCTGTCTGAAGTGTCGACATTCTTGATCATTACGGGTTCCAACTCCTCTTCTTTATCGATGACACAGAGGTAGTGGGGGGGGGGGCAATGCCATTGACCTGCATGTATATATCAGTATTGTCATCAATGATACTGGGAATGTAAAGAGGGGGAGAGCGGGTGGGCAAGTCAAACAAATTTGTTTGTAATCTGCTTTGATTACCCATACAGCTTTTTTAAAAAGCAGAAGCCGAGCAGAACGTCTTCACTTCTGGGTCCTTGATCCACTGATGTGTAGTAATTCCTCAAAGTATTGCAGTTAATAATGTAAGTAAAAGAAAGGGGTGGGGGGAGACACAACCAGATACTTTTGAAAAATGTCTTCTGCTCCGCACACTGCCACAAAGCTCACACACCAGGACTCGTCTGGAGGATCTGCAGTGTATCAAGTCAGCATCAGAAAAGCCCAGAATAATCTGAGGAGCTAGCATTTCTAGACTCCCAGAGGCGTTGGCTTAAGGCCAGTAGTAGGGCAGATTAGGATTGATACATTTGTGATGAGTGGAGAGAGGGAAAAAGGAGACAGCCATCTATACACATACCTATCTTTAAGTAAACAGCAGTTGTACAACCCTTAAGGGGACAGGCACCACACAACCATATATACAGTTAATACATAGATGTAGTGTACAGGGCATTGCATATATACAGCAAAACATATACACATTAGGTGATAAGGCTCTGTCACTACCCTATGCTAGGGAAAACCCAAAAATATATAACATATTTTTCGGACAGTCCAAATGTGAGATGGGTGGTCACGCATTGGCTTCTCGCCAGCTCTCCCGGGCAAGGAGATTAGCTGGGGAGCTCTCAGATGTGAGATCCACCCATGGCTGGATCTCCCATCTGAACTGTATAATTGCTTATGCCAACAGAGCCCATAGCCCTGCTGGTATAAGCGAGGGATAGATGAACTGCCATCTATTCCTCTCTCCGTCAATCACTGCAGCTTCCACAAACACAGGCTAAGCCAGAGAGGAGAGGGAGAGCAGAGGAGAGAAGACTGGGCAACCTCCTGCCCCCCTCCTCCTGATCAGTAAAGAGGTGACGTGATGTGCTGTGTGTGCTAGTACTGCTGCTAGTAACATCTACTGGCTGAATTTGATATTGCATTCATTTAATCAATTGCATTAACCCAATTGATGTGAACACTTTTATATATTAAATATTTTTTCCTAGTTTTCCTGCTTTAAAAACTGGGTGCGTCTTATGGTCCGGTGCATCTTTTAGTCAGAAAAATACGGTAAGCATTTATAACAATGCAGTTAAATGTACAATTAGTGCCATTTACTGGTCACTGCTAGTGATGAGCGCCATAGGCAATATTCGAATTCGCGATATTTCGCGAATAATTCTATTAATATTCGATTCTATATTCACGAATATTCGCAATCGCGCACACTTGAGCGTGTTTGCGCATGATTGTGAATCTAGATTTATTTTCGCATTGCGAATATATATTCGCAATCCATGCCCATGAGCATCCCAATAGCCGATATTCGCAGAATATATTTCCAATTCGAATATTCGAGCTCAACACTAGTCACTACACTGTCTTTAATACAAGTCTATGAGGATATACTCATAGACTCACTATACAAGAAGAGTCAGGCACTGCATTGGAGAATGTACGGCGAAGGACACAGATATCAGTATGTATAGCTTTGCAGAAAGGTGGGATAGTAGAACAAAGGGATACAAGGGATAAGTGCACTGAAGAAAATAATGGTTTTATTAGTTACATGAGGCAACACTTATACTCATCTACTCTTAACACACCAAACTCACAGAGCCACATCAAACAAAATATTCAGATTTAAGCGCACAAAAACCCACCTAAGAACAAAGAGGTTTTATTTTAATTTCCAAAGATTTCATTTTTAATTGTTCACCATGGTATATAGCTACACTTTAACAATTTAAACAAATTTGATTTAACATTCTATTAAAATGTAAAATAAATAAAGTAGCAGTAAATTGTGTAATGGTTATGTTTGCATACAAATGTAGACTTCATGCATCTCGAATGTGTGCATTGCGTTATGGTATTAGCTTGATTTTAGCATTAACAATGCATACTTTTTTAAAGATTTTATTTATCTAGAATTTTATGCACTATAGAACGCAAATTGTGTTGTTCATGCATCTGGAAAATTGTTGTTAAATTATACAGTTGGTTTAGGAGCTTCATAAAATCCAAACTGCCAGATTACGTTTTTATTATGTTGTAATGTAATCAGCACAACAACAATGGCTGTTTAGAGAATGTTTTGTGTGGTCTGTGCTATGTCATTACACAGCTATTGGAGGTTATTGTGTCATTACTGAGCCTAGACTGCCCCCTACTGGAGGTCCTGGGGTACAACAACAAATACACATAATAATGCTGCAATGGGCACCAGGATATAAAGGTCTTCTGTCCTTAAAGCAGTGGTCGGCAACTGAGTTGATATGGAGGGCCACAAGTGTTTTCAATCTATACTAACTTGTATAGGCATTTTTAATGTGGAAATGACAGCAGGCAGAGCTAGAAGACATTATTTTTTTATTTTTAAATAACAAAACCTATTTTAAATGATACTTCAAGCATTGGGTAACACTGTAGTATGGTAAAGCACATTTTGATTCAGAGGTTATGTGATGCAATATGAGTTCCTATGCCCTATGCATGAACAGTAAGGTTTCAGGGGCCACAAGTGGAGGACTGAGGAGGTCCGCAGGTGGGGCACCTACGCCCTATAGTGTCATATTCCTCTAGTCCTAACCAAAAACACAGCAATCCATAGAAAATGTAAACCAGCACCCGCTTATCAACTATCAGGTTTATCATACGCTTGTGTTTAAGGCTACATTCATCATGCTAATATATCAGGATCCTTTGTTATTTTCAGACAAATTGTACACTGAGATTTAAAAACTACGGTCATGTGAATAAAAAAAATCAATAATGCTTAAAATATAAAATATTGTGAATTAAGCTTTTCAAGAAATGCAAACGTAATGTATAATATGAAAAAAATCTCTCACAACAAATTTGCTAAATGCTACAAAATCTTGAATTCTGACCACTTCGGAACGAACCTCCTCTTCCATGGCGAAACTGTGGTTTATAGAGTTATATATGTCATTATGCACATGGAGGACCTTATGTCCATTCTCAAAGGTTCCTCTGGGAAGTTATGTAAGACGTGGTTTTACTGGTGTCTATAGAAGCTTATAAAGCCTTCCATTAGCTGGTAGCTCCTCCTTCCTTGGAAAAATCACCTGAGCTCATATAGGGCGGCATTATGTGCATCTCAGGGCTTGTTTCCACTTGGGAAATCTCCTGTAATTATAATGGCAGGGCGGAGATCACAGGAGATGTATGCCATGTATCTAATGGGTGCAGCCCATCTAGCACAGCGCGTTTTTGATGGCGGGCAGAGGCGGCCTATTGCCCTTGATCGCGGCCATAGAGATGAAAAATCATGTCTCCGTCCATTGGTTTATAACCACGCCAATTCACTCTCTATGGGTGCGATCAGGCAGGAAGTGTGGGGGGGGGGGGTGGGACAGGACATCTTGCCACATACCCCAACTTCCTGACTGCACGTGCCGCAATTCCAATCTCGGAAGACTGCGGGAGATCGCTGGGTGCTATGTAGCGTGGCCCATAGTGGATAGTGGAGCCATAGCATTAGACTAAAACTCTACTACGGTGGGAATATTTGGCATCCTTGTTACCCTGGTAAAGGATGGCCATGACATGATCAACACATGCAATAAACAATAGGAAAGTATTATGCGTATCACTGGGACACGCCCATAAATTTTCATTAATTAACTGGGGCATGCCCGTTTTTTTCCGCAGTGGGCTGTATTTCCACCATGTCTGTAAAAACTCTGTTGGCCTTATGTATCCTTTGTTTTCCAGTTTGTATATCTCTTGGTTCTTTTCAATGATAAAGTTGTTTGATCTTTCTTGATCTATGTGTATTGTGACAGGGAGCCTGTTAAATCCTCTGGATGTATCCAGTATGGGAGGTATGTGTGTCCCTGATACCGGCAGTATGCAGAGTATTTTTCTGTCTGACCGGCAGAGGGAGCTGGAATTGCTGGGCCTGGTTCAGAGTGATCACAGCTGTGATCTATGTGCTCATTAGTATAACCTCCCAGCCTAATTAGTGAATTAGTAAACCAAAAACAACAAAACAAAAACCAAATTCAAAATAATCCCATGAGATCTATGTGATGTGGTGCTGTGTGAAAAAAATGCTGTTATGTAGCTAGTGTGACCTAATAATGTTGCCCCAGGATGTGTAATAAGGTGTAGTGTCATCC
This sequence comes from Ptychadena robeensis, assembly GCA_036250615.1. Classification (NCBI taxonomy): domain Eukaryota; kingdom Metazoa; phylum Chordata; class Amphibia; order Anura; family Ptychadenidae; genus Ptychadena; species Ptychadena robeensis. The sequence continues at coordinate 34,884,198 of CM070036.1, read as the reverse complement.
CAAGTGGTGATCCTTATTTCTTGTGTGGGGCATAGGAACTATTCGAAGAAGTATGCGTATAAAAAATCATAGCATTTTTTCACACAGCACCACATCACATAGATCTCATGGGATTATTTTGTATTTGGTTTTTGATTTTGTTGTTTTTTATTTTGATTGGGGGTCTTCTATACACATCACAGGCATTATATTCAGGCTGGGTTTTAGGTTTATATACTAAACCTTTTTTATACTTTTGGATCACAGCATCTTACCTTACCATCTCCATCCCCAGGTGGCTGACGCTAGGTGCCATGCACCTCTTTGAGTCCCCCGTTGTCTTGCTAGTGTGGCTCCATCGTGTGGCATGTTGGGCTGGGGGGAGCCGTCTGGGCCTCCGGGACCCCCCTTGCTGGAGATGAGCCTCTAACCGACTATTGCTAAATCACACCGACAGGATGTGAGTATACATCTATATATACAGTAAGTAAATCAGAGTTATAATTGATCTACTGTTATTGATTATTAATTTTGTTAATTGTAGTAATGGACAACACGTAAATCTCCTGAAGAAGCAGAGAGGCGAAACGCGTCAAGAAATTGTTTGTCTAGCAATGTATTTTTATATCTAGAAGGATTTGTCTATGTACATATAACTTTCTGATATGGGTGTGAAATATATGTATTATTTTATTGCCCTAAACTATGATGTATTACATGTGT
>CM070036.1:34843164-34864945 GCA_036250615.1 Ptychadena robeensis | reverse complement strand
AGTGTAAGTGGGGGCCAGTACCCTTCCACTCCTGGCCCAGCAGTGTAAGTGGGGGACAGTACCCTTCAACTCCTGGCCCAGCAGTGTAAGTGGGGGCCAGTACCCTTCCACTCCTGGCCCAGCAGTGTAAGTGGGGGACAGTGCCCTTCCACTCCTGGCCCAGCAGTGTAAGGGTGTGTCCTTCCACTGGTCATCACTGCTATTGGGGGACAGGACCCTTGGTGCTGCAGACCACCAGTATAAGTTGTATATCACAGTACCACTATGGTGTTTCTGCTTCTAGACTTTTAGTGTAAAGGTAGCCATACATGCTACAATTCCTGCCCGAGGGGCTGGTTGCAGCGTGATCAAGTCATCCCGCTGCAGCTGGTCCCTCAGAGGATCCGAGCACACCCTTTGTGTGCCGAACATTACTAGCTTCCCCATTCAGAGTAATGCAATCGACCAGGAATTTACCAACAAGTTGGATCACCGTGCGATCCTGGATGATCTCTTTGCGGCCAAGTGATCGATGGTAACATGCACAGTGGCTGCAGATCGTAGCATGTGTGGGTACCTTAAGTTGGGAATCTTTCTGACACTGGCCTTCCTTTGGTAAGTAGGGGAGATCCTCCTTCTGCCACTAGCCCACATTTGTAAGTCTAGACTCTTATGTTACAGACCCTCCAGCATAGGGGCTTGTCCCCACTTTGGCGGTCGACTGCTCGCGTTTTACTACTAGTCCACGCGCGGCCGTCGTTTTTTTAAATTATTATTATACTGGAGAGTCAATGCTGCCGCCCCAGTTCAGCCCATAGAGAATGAATGGACGCGGTTAAAAATCGCATCCACACAATTTTTGACCGTGTTCATTCGTGTCTATGGGTGTGATCGGCCGCAGCTGTCAACATGCAAAAACGTGGGTTTCAGATCACGGCCAATGGCCTAAGGGAGGGAACTTTACGGATTCCCATTACTACAGAGATGCACTTTGCTCAGAGTTTGGCTTTAAACTGCAATTGTGTAGGGTTGTTAGTCAACGATTTGTTTTATTTACAAGGGTTCTGTCCATTTTGTTTTCTTGAATTCTCTCTAAAAATTACACTGTGTGTATTTATTAAAGTAAAAAAGTACATACATTCATCTTTGATTTGAAGATGAAACTGTTTAATACAGCACCCTTGTTCTGGGAAAAACCAGAGCCCCTAAGTAACCATACCTTTATCATGAAAAGCTCTGCCATGATATGCGGTGGTGCTAAGTCAGGATTCGGCTTGTCTCCAGTCAGTAAGCAGAGCCGCATCTCTCGGATTTCAGGTTACCTCTCATTTCCAGGGCCGAGGGTCATTCTCACACAAATTGCCGCAGTGATGCATTATTCAGTTTAAGCTTGCTAATGTATTTTAATTAAGACATACTTTTCATGGGTGAGTATGTCATTATTATGTATCCCATAGGGCAGTGGTTCCCAACCTGTGAATTGGGACCCCCATGGCGGTTGGAGGCCCCTTTCACAGGTGTCGCCGAGTTCGCTAAAAGCATCAGAGCTGCTGATACCAAGCTGCATCACTGATGTCCACAAGCAGGGTGGGAATTTAGAAGGGACATTACACTTACATGATCATGCCAGAAACGATCTTGCAGAGTATCACTTCTGGTGTTTAGAACGCGGAAGTGACTCACCCTGCTTGTGGGCACTTCTACCTTCCAAATACAGGAAGTGACAATTTGTGTCATCACTTCCAGAGTTGCAGATCTTAAAAGGTCGAGAACCACTGCCATAGAGAGTAATCATACTTCAATTGTAAGCCTTCATGGTCTCAGTTCCATCTGCTCTTGCTTGTAGTAACTAAAAAATACTCTTACTGACTCCTATTATTATTATTATTATTATTATTAACTTAATTTATATAGCGCCAACATATTACACAGCGCTGTACATTTGAGTTGAGATTCAACACTCTCAGGCACAGGTTGAGACTCACAGGCACAGGTTATGCACAGGAAGAGAAGAGGACCCTGCCTGATCGGGCTTACAATCTAATAGACCCCTAGGTTGTAAAGGACATCTTCATTGTGTATAGAAGGAAGAGTGAATTATCCCTAACACTGAAGGCCCCCTTACACGTACCGAGTGGGGGCCGACAGATCAGCGATGGAGGGCAGCGTGATGACGCCGGTCTCCATTGAAACTAACAGCATCGGCCAGAGATTATTGGACATGATCCCTGTCACCCCATGTGGGCACCCCCAATCGGCGGCTGATTAATGTGCATGCGCGCTCACTGACGTTGGTTGGCGGCAAAATCGGCCGCCGCTCGGTGCGTGTGTGGTGGCCTTAATGCTGGCCACACGTGTTCCCACATGTGCGGCCGCCCCTGGAGAAGAGCCCCATTCAATTGAAGTAAAATTGACCCGTGTAGACCCGCCTTTACTTGACAATGAGCAAACAAGCCAAGCAGGAGAATATAAATACATAGAGGCAGAGGAGACCTGACAACTGGATCAGTATGCTATCTACCCCTCCGCTGTAAAATGAGCCGCCTCCACTTTTTGTTTGACACAACCAGGGTGGATTTGATTTAAATCAAACTGATTTAAATCACGATTTAAATCACTAGTCAGTACGGCGCGATTTAAATCAATCATTGTTGGTAAAACTTTAAAATGCAAGTAGGTGAAGATTTTTAGAACAACAACTTTTCATATTAGTTTTTTCATCCCCAGTTTAGGGTAATCATTCATATTTGGACAACTTTTCTGTTGCACTTAGTTTTGAGAACTGAGAAAGTAAACCAAGCATCTGCAATAATATCTTGTAGCAGAGAAACCGCCAAATAATCTTACAGAAACAGACAGAAGTTGATGATGGCATAAGCACATCACCCAAATTTCCCCTGGAATAGACAAGGGCGAGGGGACACAAAAGCAATACATTTATTATACACAGGGCCAGAAATTAAGTAATGACCATCATATCATTTAAAAACAATGCGCAATGTTGCGGATGTCACATCTGTACAGGTGCTTAGACAATTAAAATAGTCCAAATGGCACAAATTTCACCCCAACATGTGTTTCGTTGAAGATTTCTTCAGGGAGTGCGATATGTAATTTCATCGGCCAAATCTACATAACACAAATGGCCAGCACAAGGGGATCAATCATATTGAATAACCAAATCGACACCAAAGTCGACAAAGACCCTCAGGGGTTACTCACATCCATAGATCAATAAGACATGATTTCTGAAGATGGCGTCCCCACTGGTGATCTGCCTAACAAGACCGACCCAAACCAACTGATCATGTTTACCAAAAAAAAATCGATCTTGTTGTACTCAGATCACCACAGTGGTTAAAATCTGTCTCCGTTCCCCACTGGTGTCGGCGCAGTGGGGACATCATCTTGAGAAATCATGTCTTTCCACTTTATATTGATCTATGGACGTGAGTAACCCCTGAGGGTCTGTGTCCAGTTTTATGTTGATTTGGTTATTCAATATGGCTGACCCCCTTGTGTCGGCTGTTTGTGTTATGTAGATTTGGCCGATGAAATTACATATTGTACCCCCTGAAGAAGTCTTCAACGAAACGCACGTTGGGGTGAAATTTGGACTATTTTAATTGTCTAGGCACTTGTACAGATGTGACATCCACAACATTGTGCATGGTTTCTGATTGATCTGATGCCATTACTTCATTTCTTGCACTGTGTATAATACATGTATTGCTTTTACATATTGAGTGACCCCTCACCCTCGTCTATTCCAGGGGAAATTTGGTGTGATGTGTTTATACCATTATTAACTTCTGTCTATTTTGGGATGTTGGCCGCTATACATCTGAGAGTGGAGTTTTATTACTTATAAAATCTCACAAAAACCTCTGGAAAAGCATGACATTGTGAATGGATTCATGGAATGTATTTACCAAAAAATTAAACATATACAGCCTTATTCTACATAATTAAACAATTGTTAATCCTTCATGTAATAACCTCTATTTTCCTCAAAAAGCTTTTTATTTAAAAAAATCAATTTAAATAAAAAAAAAATCAGATTTAAATAAAAAAAAAATCAGATTTTTTTTTATTTTATTTTTAAAAAAAATCATTGCTTTTTATCCACCCTGGACACAACCATTATTACATGTTTCATTCAGGTACCAAATGGGAGGTCCTGTGCATAAACAAATCAGATCATATTCAGATATATATTGTATATTTAAATTACATTCTACATTTTCCTTGATCCTGAGAGGCATGAATAAGAACAGATCACTGCAGAATGTATACTGATGTATTTTTAATTTATTCATGTGCTGTATGGTAATTGTAGGAATACATTAAAACTGCATACAATATGGTATCAAATACACATTTCCCTGTCCGTATATTCAAAATAGCACTATGTGTTCCTGATTCTCTAGCAATATGGATATCTTATGGTGGCCATACAGTAAAGCAGGGTACAGACGTAGAGATATAAGTCAAATCGATGGCCATTTCGAGCACCGTGTGCGCTCACGGCCATCTATCTGACCCATATAATCTGCCCCCATCGCGATTTTCGAGCGGGACTAATCAATCCCGCTCGAAAACAGCCTTATCGGACATGACCGTAAATACGGCTGATGTGCGATGCTTTGCATAGAGACCGCTGGTCTCCAGGCAAAGCTTCAGCGGAGCCGGGGAGAGAGCAGAGCTGTCTCCCCTGCTCCCCTGATATCTGACAGCAGCCTGATGACGCCATCACGCTGCTGCAAGATACATCGGACAGCTCCAATAATGAGCCATCTGTACCCTGCTTTAGGGGATCGTTTTAAAATGGATCAATGATCAACCAAAAGTGATCCAAATCTATTAAGCAGTGATCGGCCATGTTGGTTAATTTCAGTTGATCGTATCTGCCAGGTTTTCTTGATATTTCGATCAGTTTGTATCCGATTGTACTGTGGAGCATGCTCACAAGGCTAAGGGATGGAATCGATCAGTTGTGAATCGATCATATTATGTGTTCCAAAACAATGTTTTTGTTTTTTTCAAGCGATAAAACAGAAAATGAAGCTGTGCGTGTCTAGCTTAAGTCACCATCAGGCCAATCACTATTAACCTCCCTAGCGTTTTGAGACGAACCCAGTTTCACTATATACAAGTTTGTCAGCCCCAGAGGGCTGATTCTACGACCCAGGCCAGACCCAGGGACTTTACGGCAAACTTCCAACACAATAACAATAACCTGAGATATGTCTAGAATATCATCTTACACTTTATTAAATATAATTTAGAAAATCTAGGCTTTATCATAGAAAAACCAAAATTGATCCATATCAAAATCCATAGTAAGGAAAAATACAAATCCAAAGTAGAGCATTCCACCCCATAGAACAGTGGTGGGCAACTGAAGTGATATGAAGGGCCACAAGTGCGGCCGCACAACACATGTAGGACTGCCAAAGTTGATTAGGAAAGCCAGGTCAGCGTGTGTCCACTGCACATGGTGATATGTGGAATGCCCCATATACATCAACAAAGGTTATGTGCCTCATAGATATCATCAAAGTAGTCTAGTGGAAGCATAGGCACTCCGGCGCTGTCTGGGTCACTCATAAGCTTTCGTGTATGCCAATTAGCGTGCTCAGTGAGTCCCTCTCCTCCTCTTATCACTCTAAGTTCTCAGGTGAGGAACTCACTTCCCAGGTGAGGAACCTCCGTAGAGTATCGGTGAACAGGTCAGTTCCTATGCCATATGCATTAACAGGTTTTGGGGGCCACAACTGGAGGACCAAGAGGGCCACCATACAACACCGAAGGGCCGCGTGTGGCCCCCGGGCCGCAGGTTGGGCACCTGGTCCTTAGAAGATCTCAAATGTGAGTGTAATCCTTGACTCGTTTCACCCTTACGCGAGGGCTTCTTCAGGAGGTAAGTAATAAAAAGGCGTATTGGACATCAGTGTCGTAGGACCCCGGGTGCGCAGACAGCTGAAACCACATACGGTAAAAGAGTCAATATAAATGGTGGCTGTTCCTAGGTCATTGGAGGCTCTGCTCCTTCAATTGCCCGGAGGAATCTGCGCAGGTGCGTACCAGAGCCCCCTCCTTTACACCCAGTCCTAAAGTAACCAGGGGATAGACATTCTCACCCTCAGTGGGTCTTGGTTTTCACAGTATGCTCCCAATGTCCTCCCAACAGCTATCCAGCAGAAAGGGATACCTCGCGGAGAAAGAGGGGAAGCCCACCCTAGGTCTGGAGTATCCGCATGCGGCAGTCTGTATGGCTCTATGCCGCTTGCGGATACTCCAGATACTCCAAGCATGTGTTGTTTTTTAATAAAGTTGGTCAAAAGTTGACATTTTTTACACTGCAAGTTCTATTGTGCTAAATATATGCACCTTACTGTATTTTCATATTAACTGTTACAAGCCGATCTCTGCCAGCCTAGCTTTATGTGCTGTGATTTATTCATTTATGCTGTCATTTATTCCCTAGAATCAGGATTCTCTATATATATAACGGGCAGATACTTAGTGTTCTGAACTGTTAAAATTTTTTGCAAACATCTTAAGTAATGTGCCATACTTACAGTGTCCAGTCTCCAAGATGGCAGAGTCTCCCTGCTCCACCAATCCGCATCTAAATCTGGCTTTGTCTGTATCTCTAGTTACATCACTGTTGACATCTACCTTCCCAGGTCCTTTTTAACATAAAGCCTGACGAGGCATGATGTCACTAGAAGGCTGAAGTGTCGCCAGATTTAGAGGACTTCAACCCGGGGATTTTTGTTGTTGTTAATTTAACCGCTGAGATCTACGGAGGCTACATAGTGGCTGTATCTTTTGTATGCAGCCCATTCATTTTGAATGGGTGTGTACATAACAGAACGTAGTTGAGCCTTAGCGCATGTCTCCACTGCGTTATCGGCTCTGGCGGTTCCTCCTGCACGAAGTGCATTCTTTGGTGGGCTTCCAGAGCAGATCCACTTTACCTGTCTTGCTTCCTTCTGCAGATCCGCTGGCTGGAGGTTGACATACTGTACGATGTTGACCTTTCAGCCAGCGGATCTGGAAAAAGAAGTGAGAATAGCCGGTGCCCGACACAGGTAATGTGTCTCAGCTCGGGCGGATCCCTGCCAAGGAATGCACTTAGTGCAGGGGGAACCGATGGAGCCGATAATGTAGTGGAGACATACCCGTAGGCTAGGGCTCCACTATGCACTTGAATTCACTTATGTCAGTGCAAGCCACCGTTACGTTCCTGTGGATGCAGATGGGCTGTGGGGACTGACAGCCCTGTCATAGGCTCATTGCTGACAATAGGTGGCTCATGCACCCCGTTAAAATCCCTGCATTTAACGCTGAGATTTAATGGATAGTGGAGCCCTAGCCTTATATACAAGTCTATTTGTGACTTGTACATACAATGCAAATATTTATAGTATAGTATAAGTATTTTTTACTCCAGTTTAGCAATCCACATTGCACCATAAAGTGGGAAACCTTTAGAACATCTAGTGAGGACTTTGTATCTAAAAGCACATAAGTCAAGACCATTATTGAGAATATGGAATGGCAGTTTTGCTTCTGTACTAGGTTGAGGGATCCGATGATCACTTAGGCATTATTGATCCATTTTTTAAGAAGAAAAATGCTCTGACTGTGCTTTCTGTATATTGGAGTATACATAATGAATTGCATCTCCCTAGCTTTTACCGCCCATATCATATACAGTAATGGACGGGTGGGTCATAACGTCCTGTGTACATTGTCCTTCAAAGTAGCATAACCAGGCGGTTCACATTAGAATCAAGTCTTTCAGCTTTAACAACCCCATATCATTGTATTCTACAATGTTAAATAGTTAAACCAGTTTGTAGAGACTTGGAGGGGATGGGGCAGCTCTGGTTAGATATTTGTGTTTTTTTTTTATTTATCTGCAGCTCCTCAGCAAAGAGTTTTAAAAAGAATAAAATTATTGTTACTCCAATAGTCAGCTGCTTTCTGTCTCTGCATTAAAGCATGTGCTGGCTCTTCAGTGCGGTTTTCAGTGTTGAGTAACTCTATCTAGTCTTAAATGACACCTAAACTGGGTAAATTTTTATTAGATTCCCAAACAATCGATCGCCGTGCACATTCGCAATGGTCGATTGTTTAAGGGTTCGAACGTGACCACCCAATCTTCAAGCGGAGTTGATCGTTTCCGCTCAAAGAAATGTCGACCATACAGGAAACAAACATGTTCGTAAATGCCTGTTTGATGGTCATTCTTTTGGATGGGGACCAGGGTCAATGCGCTTCTTAGCAGGGCTGTGGAGTCGCAGTCGGTAAAAAAAATGAACTGACTCCTACTAAATTTAGATGGGAATAAAGCAAGTTTAAATGTCCAAAATTTACAAACAGTCATAATTAACTACTTCTCTGCTATAAGAATAAAGTCCAATGCATTATAAATACATTAGCATATCAAATCAGTGCTGTGGAGTCGGTAGATAAATCCTCTGACTCCTCAGTATTTAATATGCTAATGTATTTATAATGCATTTGACTTTATTCTTAGTAGTTGATTATGACTGTCTGTAAATTGGGACATTTGAACTTGCTTAATTTTTTTTATTCCCATTTTTAAATTTAGTAGGACTCGGGTTGATAAATTTTTTGCCAACTCCACAGCCCTGCTTCTTACGTGATTAATCTCAATTGTTGGTCGGTGGATCAACCTGTGTGTGGCCAGCTTAACTCTAGAATTTAAGTTCCTCAATGTGTGAGAGCAGCAGGAGTCCTATGGTGCAAAGAATGGCATTAATGTCATTATGTCAGTGCTACTTTCTGCATCATCTCCAGAGTAGAAGCCTATCTGTAGTCCGGTAATAATTTCAAGATCATTTGTCTTTACATTGGATATTAGTAGAGTCACTGCTGGGAGCATAGCGAGCTGAGCCTCAGGCAGAGATCCGAGCCACCGGAGTGCAAACTCACTGCTCCGTGTGGCTCCGATCTAATGAAGAGGCAGCTGCAGGGTAACAGATCACTACCCCCCCCCCCCATGCTCTCCTATGTAACCTTGCACGTCTGCACTGCCATCTAGTGGTTGCAGTGCTAAATTACCTGATAAAGTGAATTATTGAAATATTCATTGTCTGACATTGTGAGTTATTCACAAAGCATCTGAACATGTTATATTCAGGATGTCTACCAGACTCCTGTATGGACATACTCTGGAAAGTTACAGGCCTACAATGTAAAAAACTTTTTCCATTAAAGTCTTTGGTGCGCTTTTGGTACAGAAATCTGTACCTCAGCAGTGCGCTAGGGAGGTTAAAGCAATGCGCTCTCCAAATACCATCCACTTTTCTGCCCTACCTCCCAAGTTTATCTCCCCTGTGGCATCAAACATGTGGAGCTACCTGGGTTAATCCGGGTCATTACATTTAAAGCCCTCAGGGTGCCAGCTATCTGTGCCAGGACGTATTTTGAAAAGCCATCATAATATACTGGATCTGAGATCCGAGGGGGGTTAACTTGGGCGGTAGGGCAGAATAGTGGAATTTGGCTTCCAGAAAATATGATATGCTTTAGGTTTGAAATGGATATTTTAGTAATATTTCAGATTAAACATTTAAAATACCGTTTTATGGGTAGCCATGTGTATCTCCCCTTCCTGCCTGATTTCTGAGGAGGGGGAGATAGTCACCTGACCCTTATCTGGTGTACCTATCAGGTTGCACAGATCTGGTCTATAGGTAGACTACTGATGGCACCATGCCATTTACAGGTCCTATAGGAAACACAAAGGGGGGGGGGTGGTGGGGACTAAGGAGCCGCAACCTAAGTCTTTACGCTCATTCGTTCCCTCACACACCGCCTTTTCCCTAGACAGTAGGGACCTGGGGACTTTAAAGGCCAAAGATTAGATGGATATAAGTATGTATGTAATCATACGCAATGTGTAGAATCTCCTCCATAAAAAGTAAAAGAATGTCCATACAAGTCTAAAGGTTTAAAAATTATAAAAAGTCCGATAGGATTTAATGTCCAAAAGAATGGTGGGAGCAGTAAAGCATGCTGAGTAGTGGTGGGGTCCTATCCCCACGATGGAGCGGGAAATGGGTCCTAGAGGAAGAAGAATATACACTGACTGTACTAAATAGGATTTGCTTCTATAGTCAGCGTGAAGGTTGAGGCTGCACAATATGTCCACTTTGTCATTGGTATTGTTAACCATGTTTTTCACACCCTGGGTCCACTTTGCCATCATGTTAGTTCCGGTTACCATATAGCACCAAATATCTCACTCCATTATCTCATTACCATCTCATTCTGTTATCAAAAACTGATATACTTCAATAAATGTTCTTGAACTTTGTGTTCTGCTTCATTGTGAGTGTTCACAGGGTTCACGTACTAAGGAAAAAACTAAGAGATATGACTTGTAAGTAAAGAGCGACGAGCAGGAACCACACACGAAGCTGCGACACGTCAGATGATAAGTGTTCCCTTTTTAGTGAAATCTGCGATGAGATGGAGTTGTCTACTGTGTCAATAAAAGTCCTAAACCAGCACCATCATAGCCTCCGGTGATTGGGGAAACCTTGTCAGAGTCAAACGTCTGGCATTAACCTGCTCAGTCTACAATCCCCACATTACAAACAAGAAAAAATACTTGATCAAAAGTTTAAAAGAAAAATTATATGGGATATGTGTGTGCGCTTGCAAAGGGTAAATTACCTTCTGAATGAGGAAACGTAAAATGCCACTAATGCAAAACTGTATTTTGATTGATATTTCAAAATAGCAGTTATACTGCCTTTCCTGCAGTCCAGTCTTGTTTAATCTGGTTTCCTGTTCATCTTTAAAAAGGAAACCATTGTACCACCATGCTGTTTAAGGCTTTAGTTGCTTCTAAGCTGGCGCGATGGTGATGTGCTTTATAATCCACAAAAAAACACATACCTGCTTTTCCCTTAAGTTGGCCATCTTTATCTTTAATATTTCCCTGCTGCCAGGATTAAGGGTTTATTAACTGCCGTAACCACTAGATGGGGCTAGAAAAAGTTTTTGTGAAAACGCCTCTCCATAGGTTTGTATACAGAGTGTGATTACAAAAGCTTCCAGCTGTCAAGTCAACCGCAGTGAGACCTCATTTGGGTGGTGGGTGCAACGAGGGACAATTAGCATTTAGTCATTACACAGTAAGTTGTGTTTTCTTTTTGACAGATCACCTTTGTAAAGCCCCCCACACACGCTTAGATTTAATGGCTGACCGATAGCCGAGCGCGCGCTTGCTGATTGGTCAGCAAACGGTCAGGCAAAAAATCGGGTGCTGATCTTAAACTAAAGAGCTTAAATCTGCACCTGATTTTTTGGCTGACCAGTCGCCAACCAATCAGTGAGAGCACGCTCGGCGATCGCTCGGCCATAAAGTCTAAGCGTGTATGGGGGGCTTAATGTAGTTTGACTGCGAGGGAGTACAAAAGGTGAGTATAGGTCTGCTGTAAGCATATAAAATACTTGGGAAAGAATGGAACAATTGTTTACCCAAAACTTCAGCAATTTTCTACTAATTTCCCAAATGTTTACAGAGATTTGTTAGAAGAAAATGGATCACTGACAAAAAGATATAGTCGTCCAAGAAGAATATTCAGAGGTCTGAAGGATTAAACATTGGTCAGGGGGCTTTAAATAAATATGTAAATAAGGTAAAGAGGACCCTTAGCAGGTCAGGTGAAATGTAAAAAAAACGACATTTTTAACATTTAAAAAAGGCCTCATTGGAGGAATCACTTGGTCTTTTCCTGTTGCCATGTTTCTATGAACACAATGGTACACCAGCAATTCTAGATGGTTAATATGAAAATTACATGGAGACTTCAACTGAACCAATCATACACAGCAACTGAAGAGTTTGATTGGCTCATGGACATGTTAATGACTTGTATTGCATACATGTGTAGCCTGTTTATTTATGTCTTCTTTCTCTCCTTTTATAGGTGTTGGTAAATCTTGTCTACTATTACAGTTCACAGACAAGCGGTTCCAGCCTGTTCATGACCTGACGATTGGTAAGTTACTTTAACGTGAACAACACTTGATTGCTCGAGTATTAAAGCCATGTATTCTACTGTATTCCATATGATTAAGCCCCGGACATTTGGGGGGAAACGCGTCAGGGGAGGGAGGATATGTTCCCTGCGTGGAGCTGATATCTGTTTTTTTCCTTGGAACAATTTGAGAATAAAGTTTAACGATTTTAAAGATCAAAAAAACAAGTCTGAGTGCGGACTCCTTAAAACTAAAGACAAAGATTTATTCTACTGAACCTGGATTCTTTGTAGGTATAAATATTATGAGAAATTGGTACAACTTGTGTTTTTATTTACAAATGTTAAAACACAAAATTTATTGAACACTATATGCCTGTGGACTTCTTGTAGTTATATTATCCCAAAGTCTGTCTCAAACTTTTTTTGCATGAAATTGGCTCACTGCAGCAGTGCTGGATATCCTCATGTGCATGGTTGTATTCTTACAATTAGCAAAAATGCAGATGTAAACTGGGGGGAAAAAAAACACATATACACTTAAAACGGACATACTACCTGTTAGGTCACGATGCAGTATCAGCTGCAGCTCAGCTGATACTGCAGATATCCCCAACAACAAAAAAAACTATTTCTGAAAGCAGGAGGGGTGTCTTTTTAGAGACAGCCCCTCCCACTGTGTTACATCTTGCCCAGACAAGACGTAACAAGCTGCAGTGGTTACTGAGAATTCTCTCCTATAAGCCTCTGTGTCTCAGTCTGATTTTGTGAAGAGGGGACAGAGAAGCCTCTCTTCACACAGCTAGATGGATCCAGCTGAGTGCACCCCCCTTCTCCCCCACACGGAGCTGCAGAGGAGTCTCTGTCTGCGTAGGGGTGAAGGAAAGGGCGGGTTGGTGTCAGCTGCCCAGAGAAGACTCGATCCAGAAGTGGCTTCTCTTGCCCTTAATCAATATGCTGCCACCATCAGTGAAAACATGAAGAAGGTAAGTAAGTTTTATTGGTTTTTGTGTAGAAGTTTTCCAGGATCTGAACTGCTGACAGGTAGATGGAGCAAGACGGAGGAGCGAGACTATTGTGGTCTTGCTCTCTCCACCATTCAGGATCTGAATCTGGTGACGCTCTGCCCTTCTAGCATCACTGGATTCAGATGCGGCTGGCTGCCAGGAGCAAGGGCAGTTGGGAGTATAGACATGAGCAGCGAGTGTCGCTGGATTTTTAATCAGATAAGTTGGGTTTTTTTACCTCTGATCTGCCCTTATAGAAGGCAGATGCGGAGGTGGTGGGTCCACTTTAAGTGAGCACTACAAGCTGTTTCTGTGTTCAAAATAGATCTTAAAGCAAAGACATGTAGACATATAAACAACATTAGTGTCAATGTAACATATTTTCACTGATGCCACTTGCTGTGGCCCATCAATAAACAACAGGGAAATACATAGACCTGGAAAAAAGCTGTAAGCATAAGTGTAGAACTTAATACTTGAGTTGCACAACTTTTTAAACAAGCTTCCTAGCTGCTGCAGATAGCCGTGTCACATGAATGACTGTAAAATTGTTTTGGAAGGCCAGTCATGGAATGGAATGTGCATGTCGAAATGAGGGTCACTTGATATAAACAACTTGCTTTGCTTACTGGGATTTGTAAAGTAATACTGAGTCTTGTTACATATAAGTAACATGGTTGTTCCAGATCACTTTATTTCTATCCTAAGATTATATTCATGATGATTTTTTTTACCTATTCACATCAATATTGTCATAGTCCACCTTTTTCAGGTTGTGATAGAAATAAAATGATTCACCAATTACATTAACATAATGTTCCACATTGCTTGCTGTAGACTAGGAAAAACAAAGAGATGCTGCAACTGTACTGTCCCCATACGCGGGTCAATACCTGCTCAATTGGTAAATGCTTGAGTGCAGAATGGTGACGTCACCACTTTGCAATCAATTCCCGTTCAATACTTTGGCAATAGAACAGGGTTTTACTAACATTTTGGTTCCCTTTTCGATCAAGCTTTTTTCAAACTGGATCCATTGATCCTGCTTGATGAAAGGGTGGCTGCATAGCAAACAACCAATCACCACGAATGCGTTCAAGATCAAGATCGCTTTGTTCCAGAATCGAACAAAAAATGGACTATCGTATGGGGACCTTTAAGTTTGGTTCATAAACCTCAAACAACTAAGTGCAGCAAGTAATAAGGTGTGATGATCCATGAAACAATGGAGAAACAAAAGACAAAGGGAACAATGAATGACAACTTCTTGGTGTGCAGCAAATGTGGTGTGTAGGAAATGTGACCATGTTGGAACAAAAAACTATTCACAAAGGAAATGGAAAACAAACTAGTGCATTATCATAACCCTAAAATATGATCTATAAAAACACACTCAAGTTCTTCCAGTGCAGAAAGAGACCCTTGAATGGTCGGTCAAGCAGCCTTTCTGTTTTATGGGAAGAGGTTGTGACCAGCTACACAATTTTGCAACAACCCATACAGTCATTCAGCTTCAGATTTAGAGTTCCCTGATGTACATTTCCCACTTAACCATTACTTTGCAGTGAAATTGGCACAGAACCTTCCTGGCCCTGTGTCTAAACCTAAATATTTTTACTTTCTGCTGGATTCAAAATTAATGTATCCATACACAGATCAATTTAACAATTTGTTCACTGTAAAATATTAATCATTTATGTCCTAGGATCCCAACATGTTGCCCTTTGGGTGTTGTTTGGGGCCCCCCTTGGTCCTCCACATGCGGCCCCCAAAACCGCTGTTAATGCATAGGGCATAGCAACTCACATGTGAAGTGGTCACACGCTGATCCAGCTTTCCTTATCAACTTTGGCTCCTACATCAGTAAAATTGGCAATGTTGATCGGGGAAACCAGGTCTACATATGAGCTCTGCACCCTGGGGCAGGAGGTGGGTGGGTGCTGTCAAGTTTTGACTGCCTGGTCACCGCCTGCTGAGATTTGTTGACGGGGGGAGGGTCTGGATCGATGCCATGTGCGGCCCTTTAGTGATGCCGAGGGCCGCACTTGTAGCTGTCCATATTAACTTAGTTGCCCACCGCTGACTTAGTAATGGAACATGTATGTAAATTTTTAGTCTGTTGTACAAGTGTCTGATGTGTTTCTAGGTATTTGTATTAGGTCATATAATGGAGCATGTGCCTAGGGCTAAAGAAGGGACAATTTTTTTGCTACGCTCTATCCTCAGCAGAGACCTAAATACCTGTGCCATGTTTAGCTGGGAATAGACAGTACGATTTACTGTCTATTCCTTATCCCATTCTCTGCACTAGGAGCAGGTGTGATGATAAACAGCGTAACACTTTTGCTACAGAAATCTGGACCTGGAGGTTAAATAGGAAATATCAGACCAAAAGGTCTATAATACTATATATATATATATCATTATAATAGACTAGTTAGGGTTTTTGTTATCATGTAGGGCGATTTCTACTTGCTATTTGGCTTGTACATTGACACTGTGAATAGAACAGAAAACTAGAATGTCAGGAGACTAGTACTGTAGTAATGATACCTATTCTGTTTTAGATTCAGAAGAGAGAATCTTCCAGATATGGTCGCATCAGTAAATCTTGACGGACCTTCTAAATGATGTGCTTAATTACGTCACAGACATGCAGCACTGCAAGTTTTCTTAACAGGACAGGATATACATTACTGTAGAAGGAATAATGTAGCCGACTCATTCCATTCCTTGTTGTGTATCTTTAGGGCTCTTTCACACTATACATGCAGTGTCATGTTTTTAAAACACGTTAGTTTTTGCATACTGCGTAAAACCACAAATGTGTTAATGCACACCACAAAAAACAAAAACGCATATCATTAAAAAACACTTATAGTGTGAAGGAACCCTAGCATGAGCAAATTTTCTGTATTACTCCCATTTATGTATTCCTGATTAGTGACGGCCAAACATTGGCCTTCTCTTTTCGCAAACAGACGGATCAGACTTTTAGGAAAGTCCGACATCCACCTATTCGCGGGGAACTTCAAATTCCCTGCCTGTTCTCTGGGAATTTGAATTTGGTAAAACCATGAGTGATGTCACTTCCGGTATATGTAATGCACAGTTCTTCCATTTTTTAACCTGACTCTACCTGGTCTCTAGTGAAAATTCACTGAAGAAGTTCAGTGTTCTTCCACCAGCTGGATCAGGTGTGGATAGATTTGGCGGGCAGATGAACACACATTTCTTCTCGCCCGCAAAGGGGGCGGGTCAAACACCCGTACCATACTGTTCGCCGGTGAGAAGACAAACGTACATGAAATGCAATGTTTGCCACAAACTGTTTGCCTTGCAGACAGTTTGGCCATCTCTATTCCTGAAATATGGCCGTGCAGCCTTTTTCTGCAATTCAATAGTTTGTTTGCTTATAATAATATTGAGGGTTTTTTTTTTAATGTCCATAGTAGAACGCTGGTTTTCTAATATTTATTCTGATCCAGCTCCAGAATGTCAGAAATACTGATGTCTGAGCAATAAAGATGAAATCCCAAAACACAATTGTGTTCATAAGTTTACATAACCAGACACAATTTGAAAATGTTTACCATTCTTTATGGAAATCCTTAATGATCAGGCCAAATACATTGTATTCATGTTTAATAGGATTCAATTCCAAACATCAGGCATTACAGAATAGCACAACATTTCATGGGAAATATGCTCATTATTCTATGCAGAAAGACTGCTGGTCCTGTCATTTCTTATTAACTGCATGTCCTGAGATCTCCCCATAAGTGGCTCAGTGAGACTGTTGGCACAGGCTGCAAAAACTTGCTGAAAGTTGAGCTGGTGAAATGTAAACAAGCGGCAGCACCATCTTGTGGCCATTTTGCTCATTTTGAATTTCTAAGAAAAATCTTACGGTTTGCTTTTCACTATCTGGATTAATTAAAAAGCCCCAGGACATTGTATCATCACCATAATTGCTGGATATTTAAAGAAGGGGTGCATGCAAGTTAGAAGGTGTTCCCCTAGGGCAGGAGCATTGTCACTTTCAGGAAAATGTTCCTTAAATGAATGTATACCAGGAAAAGAAGGGGTTGGGGAGTCTGGCTTGTCTTGGACACAGGCAAGGGGGGGGGGGGGGGGGGGGGGGGGGGGGTGTCCTAAAGACAAAAGTTTGGGAATGGGGTTCTTTTTTATAGGCCTAATTCAAATGGAACAGAACAGGCAGGAATGCAAAAAAATTTCTAGATTGTGTCCCATATATGTATTTCTTATGTGTATTTAGCTATTTGGATTTTTGCCTTTAAACAGATTGGATCCATATGTGTGTGTGCAGTGCCGGACCACACAAATCCATCTTATGAAGATATAGTGTCAGTCTTAACTGCTTTTGGCTATATACCTGCTGGTAGGTTGATCCTGCCCCTGAAAATTTGAATTTTCTGTTTTTGCTAGGTGTGGAGTTTGGAGCACGGATGATTACAATTGATGGCAAGCAGATAAAGCTTCAGATTTGGGACACAGTAAGTACACCTTCAAAATAGTTTTTAAATTAATTTTGTTCACTTGTTTTTAGAATGAGGAATGGTATTCAACATGGGCTGGCCAAACAAGAGTCTGAATGGGATAGTGGAAGATCAAAGATTGTGGTGATGGAAGGCAATTGCTGTTCAATATAAAGCAAGCCATACATGTTGCAATCCCTGTAATTTATGGTACCACCTTGGGGAATTAATTTCTGCTTGATACTTTGGGTGGGGATCAAGGGTAACGGCGATCTAACAGAAAATGCCCACATGTTGGATTCTGGCCGCTCACTCAATGTGCTCAAGCAGCCATCGATTACTGTACGATTGATTTCCATGAATGCGCACTGCGGTCCATTGTTCAGGAATCAAATGAAAAATCTTACCTGTGTATGGTCAGTTTAAGAAGATGTATGTAGTTGCATAAATCAATGCTCTTTCTTGTACATGGATTTCAGATCTGCTTTAAGGACTTCAATGCTGAAATTTTTTTCTTTTTAGCACAATGCATTGTTGTCTGCAGATGGCTTCTTGCATTTAACATACACAAAGAAAGTGTAGAAACCTTTGTTCTTCCCCATCAGGTCACGGCCTGGGACACTTTCCCTCTCATTACTTTGTCTTAATGCTGTGATGATGGGACAACAGCGCCACCTTCTGGTGATTGGGGAGAATGCATGTTTATAGGGCAGATGTTAATGACACAGGAACATGCCAAAAGTTGTTTTATTTGTGATACGGCCAAACTCTTTACAGATATAAATGACACAAATTAAAGTAACTTTTGTAATTATTTAGATTGTAGTCAGATTTTGACATGTATGTCGACCCTTCTGTACTGCTATCAGGGGAGACAGATTACTGAACAACCAATGCATACTGTATTCTATTGCCACTTGCTTGTTCTCCCCTACCCCACTCTATTGAACAGAACAAGTGCTGCCTGTACAGTGCTCGTTCTATCTCCAGGCACTGCAAGTGCAAGTCTCCAGCAAGTGATGTCTGACTTCTGCACACAGCTTAAGAATTTGTAGTAGTAAGCGTAAAATATATACTTCCCCCTAACATAGTTTTTTATAGGGAAAATATATTAGGGACCTGAAAATACCAATACATTTAATGGAATTACTCTGCTGTGTTCTTTCTGATGTTTGTTCTTATAACTCTTCTACTTGGACACCTTGTGGTAAATATTCTTTTAAAAAAGAAGGAAATGTCCCTAACAAATACATTCTGATAGAGGTTCTAAACGTTTCTTGGTGTACTACAAATGTGTGTTTATTGCAGTGTTCCCCTTGATGTGTAAATCTACAAATCACAAGCGTTTCCTTACTGTATCTTTTAAAAAGGATAGAGAAAATGGGACTTTCTATGAAGGCATAGTTTCATGCCTAAAAAACAAACTACATATATCAATACTATTGTTAAAAACAACAGACATTTATAGTAAAAATCACACACTAAAGCTGGCCATACATGGCTGAATGAAGAAACAGATTAGAGCAACATCGGGCGCTGTGTGCATTCATGGCACCTGATGTTTCTCTAATCCGTTTCTTCATTGAACCATGTACGGTTCCTTCGGGCAGGATTAACGGATCCATTTTGAAGAAACTCGACCAAACAGGTCGAAATCCATTACTTTGAATAGGGACAGTGGGTCTCCATCCAATGTAATGGACGGGCTGAAAGCTGAGCTGAACACAGGCAGCTGTGATCAGCTAGCTGCTGTGTGAGTGTGAAGGGACGGAGCCAGCACATCTCTGTGAGGCTGTCTGCCTTGTTGCAGTCTTGTGTTGTGAGTGAATCTCTCACAACAAGGGCTGCGAGCTGGGGAGAACAGGTCCCCATTGAATGGGAATCCATGTGCCCATGTGGTGCACATTGATTTACGTTCAATTGATCCCGAATCAATCACAGCGCGGTGATGTCACCACGCTGTGATTGATCAGGGGTCGATTGCACTAGAATCTACCCGTGTATGCCCAGCTTTAGGGCTTGTTTACACTGCCCAGTTAGCACAATCATCTGGTGAATGTCTCAAGAGGCATTTGGTCACTTGCTACATAGGGTTATTTATAAATGATCCCCCCCCCCCCAAGCCTCCGCAGAGTGTGCAGATGCTCACCCACAGGAGTGGCCGGTTGCTTTTTGAGCTGCTGCTGAATGACAGCAGCCTGGAAAACGACTGTGTTAATCCAGCCTAAATAGCATTTCATGGCAACATGTTTTGTTTGGACTTGAATACTTCTGGCCAAAAGATCCAAGTTAATATACCTATATCAGGAGATATGAGATATAATCAATCCCTTAAACCCAATCAGGCTCATCATTACAAGGGTATAGTGGTGGGCTCTCCTATCAAGTGGCTCATGAAGAGGATTCACCTGCAAAAGAGAATAGCCTTTACATGCTTTGCTGATTGTTCTCTCAGCACCTGGCACTATAGGCTTACCAAAGTAATATTTTACACATATTTTATGCGTAGTGTAAGTGCTAATATATACGATGTGTAATGTACATCGTGCACATTATGACCGCGTTCATTGTGTGTACACAACACATAATGCAGAGTGTGATGGGGCAGAAGTCTTCCTCATGTGTATAAACGGAAATTTCCTTTCATTTTTATTTGGCTGTCGAGCCAGATGGGTCAGGTAAAATCTACCTAGTGACAGAGACACTGATTTATTCCTTCCCTGTCATGAAAACATACATTTACAAGTTTTATGTTCATTCTGCCAAGTGCTTGTCGGTGGCCTTGCTATTTTAAAGCATCTGTTTAGAACATAAAACAATCAGTCAATCTACTGATAGAAAGATATCTACACATGGTGGATGATGAGGGTGGTGCTGGGATGTATGCCTCTTAGAAGACAAGGGCCATCATTATCAGGGGTGCACATAACTTTTTTAGTGAGCTCCTCAGATACCAGGAAATGGTGTGTGGTACTCATCACATATGTAGGGTGGGTTTAATAAGTGCTGTCTTCCACTCCATCTTCGTCACTGTTGCATGGTAGGTTCTGCTGCAGATGGACCTCCCTGTTGCTGTTTGAGCCTCCGATTAGCTGTCTCCATCCACAGGTCACCAGCTAGCTTTGGGTCACATTTAACTCTGACAGTACAACCTCCAGATCTCATACCTCAGTAGTACAACTCTGAAATTTTCTGGGTTAGTCTACCTGCAGTCCAACTGTCAACATTCCAACAGTACTTTTCTCTTGTCGAATTTCACTCTTACATATGCCTATTTAGACTCAATCCCCAGATCTTCAACACCCTTAGAAATCCAATCTTTTTTTAATTTTTATTTTGGGATTAGACATTTACATGGCCAGTTTCACAATTCTATCTGCAACCTTTATAGTTATTTATGTTTCCCTGTGGTTATCCAACTGACATAAATTGTATACATTTATCATGTATACACTACTGTAAAAGTTGTTATTGCTAAGTGAAGTAGTTCGTACAGCTATTTAATGTGTTCGAGCTTTAATCTCAATCTCCCTGCCATACCATCTTCAGCCAATAGATGCCTCTAGTCAGCACAGCTTGTTCTCACACATTGGGGAGGGAGGGGGGTAGAGGGGGAAAGTGCATGCCGATCTCTCCTCCATAGCAGACGCCCAGACTCCTTGGTGTTAGTATGCTGGTGCATTAGTAACAACAATTTAGGTACACATAGCTAGCTTTTGGCCCCATTTGCTTATTGGCATACCACTAATGTACAGCCATGATCATCATTTATATTATTACATTATTGCCCTGAGAGTGGTGCATATGTTTAGGACTGGAATTGAGGTTGCTTTTTGAGATTTTTTGGACACCACCAACCTGATCATTTTTAGCCTCATAATCCTCATTTCTTCATCCTATGATCCTCTCCCCTTCCATGCATAGCAGCTCCTTTTGCCATCACATTCGGAGTGCTTTGGTTCATAGAATTTAGCTGAAGGTGAAATTTCTTCTCTGTGACTCTTAAGCAGGGTACAGTTGGCTTGATATTGGAGCCGTGCGATGTTCCCTGCAGCAGCGTGATGATGTCATCACGCTGCTTGTCAGATATCGGCGGAGCTGGGGAGTGGGCTCTGTTCTCTCTTCAGCTCAGCCAATGCTTTGCATCAGCCATGTTTACTAGAGATGGTCGAAATTAATAAAATTCGATTCTACTTGAATCTCAAGTTTCCCAATCGAATTTCGATTCGACTGCGAAATTTCGACTTTTTTCTAGTCGAAG
>CM070036.1:34799183-34839894 GCA_036250615.1 Ptychadena robeensis | reverse complement strand
TGCATTTTTTCCTGAGGCTTTTTAATATTGTCCATATCGATATTGAAATTATATCGTATCAACCAACATTAAGAAATATATTGTGATATAAATTCTTGCCATATCGTCCAGCCCTAGCTGCAGGGTACATCGGACAGCTCGAATATCGAGCCTTCTGTACCCTGCTTAACACTATTAAATACAGAGACAGGCAGATTTCCACTGAATTGTAGTTGTTGACGTTTCACATTTGTTTGCGAAGTTGCCAATATTTTTTCTTCCCTGTGAATAAATCAGTGGTTCACAAACTTTCCTCAAACTTTATTTAAAATACAACTTATACAACTTCATTTGGTTTTCACACCAATCATGTAGAGGCATTCATCATATATACACACACACACACACACACCAATCATACAGAAACATTAATCTTTCACATAGAAACATACAAACTACAATCATGCTGAGGTGTCAATCATTCACATAGAGACAAACACACGCAGAGAAACACAGGGACACACATATACACTCTATTTACTGTCTGCAGCTAGTTCCTCCATGGTTGGCTTCTTGCCTGTTCCTTCCAGCTCAAAGCCCCTGGCTTTCAGCCAATCAACATGCATTTTTCCTCTTAAAAGTGATGAGCACCATTCCCAGACAAGGTGGCAATGAATGAAGGAAACTTTCAGCTTTTCCCTGTTTTAATTTGAGGACTCGCTAGCACAAGCCGTGGTGCGATGTGGTACAGTACTGCAGCGCAGGTAGGGTTAAACACAAGGTACACATGTTTCCTATAAAGTTGTGTAACTAGGGTGGCACCCTACAGCAGGCATTTTTTCAGGGTACAAACACATGCACTTGAATGGGAGACACAACATGTGGGTTTATATAACAGACAAGCGGTTACTTTGGGCGGTGTTCGGTGGCCCCACTTGGTCCTCCACATGCGGCCCCCAAAACCTAACTGTTAATGCAAAGGGCATAGCAATTTAACTGTAAAGTGGTCACACGCTGACCCAGCTTTCCTAATCAATTTTGGGCGTCCTAATCAGTACAATTGTCAATGTTGATCGGGGAAACCAGGTCTATGTATGAGTGCTGCACCCAGGGGCAGGAGGGGGGGGTGCGCCGTCGGGTTTTGACTGCCTGCCGGGATCTGGTCCACCACCTGCTGAGATATGTCGACGTGGGGAGGGTCTCGATCGATGTTATGTGCGGCCCTTTAGGCCGAGGGCACTTGTGGCCTTCCATATCAACTCAGTTGCCCATCACTGGTATAGAGGACCAAACCACACCTTCCTGACCACTAAACAGTGCTGAGACAGGTTCTGTTTTTAAATAGAAAGACACCTGAAAACTGTGAATCCATGCAATATAATGATATACTAAAATATGATCTGCAAAGGGCATGACAGCAATGTTTGGCTCGTTAAAGAATATTCCTAATTACTCCCATCATCTAATTTGCTTGTATTTGTTTTTCTAGGCCGGTCAAGAATCATTTCGTTCCATCACACGTTCATATTACAGAGGAGCAGCCGGTGCATTATTAGTTTATGATATCACAAGGTGAGTGTTTTACATTGACTTGTAGCCTGTGTGATGGATATGTATTCGCTTAAGTATAAGTTTATGGGCATACCCTTCTTCTGAAATGTATTTCCATTCACTTGGGTTCCAGTGGGTTCTGTCATACAATTGTATGCCAAACCCATGTCAGATATACACTCAAATGGTAAGAACTGCAGCCTCAGAAGCATATCGGATTGACGCCTTATAGGATGGACATGACTTCTGAAAGCTAGACAATTGTAAGAAGTGGTCTTTTTGCAGATTCTCACACCGCTCCTCGCCATTGCAGGGAGACGGCAGCAATTTATTTAGGCCTGAGACCTGTTTAGAGCGGTTTAGCCAAGTGCAGGGAACCACTTTTAGTGCTCATTCTCACCATATCCATTGGGCTACCTAACGCAAACTGAATGCAATGACAAATGACGTTCAAGGTTTCTGTTACAAACATTGCAGCCAGCACAGTTGAATATGTTGTATTTAAACGCAGAATGCTGAAGCGCTCCCCATTGCAAATCGCGCATCTGTCACCCGAAAATCGGCCGTGGCTTGCTAGTTGTATGGGGGCCTTTAATGTAGCCTGTGCAATCCATTGAAGTTGTTCAAGTATGGACAATGTCTTACCTCCGCCACAGCTGGGGGTTTTGCAGCTGTAAGCTGGTAAGTGTTGAGAACTCCATTCTCTTCAGTTTATACCAACCACAAATTGCCAAATAGACGATTACTGCCATCCTGACACTCATCTTGGAGAGACGGGGTAGCCCACACATAGCAGACGGTGTACTAGGCTTTGGGCTGCTTTACATGACCTGTAAATACATTTTATAACCAAACCTGAACACAGCAATTCAAACCCTGGGCTGACCCCCATTTTTAATAGGTGATTTGGATGAGAACCATTTTAAAACTGCATTAAGCTGGCCATACACCTTTCGATTTCTCTGTTAGATATCCTTTAGATCTACCAACAACTATGTAGTTTCGGGCCCTCTGCGATTGAACACAGGTAGACTTGATGGTTTAGAAAGTCCCTCATATCACATGGTTTTGGTAAAACAAAAGGAGATCTAAAAAGGAAATCTGACAGAGAAATCTAAAGGTGTATGGGTGCCCTAAAGAAGTAAGATAGTTGTAGATCTTTGGTAAAGAGATGCTACAGTATAAGGCAAAGAATCGGCTGAGCAGGGGAGAGCAGAGCTTTGTTTCCCCAGCCAGCCAATATCTGACAGCAGCATGAGGACGTCATCACGCTGCGGCAAGGTATATCGAGCCGTCTGTACCCTGCTAAAGGCTCCAATACACTTTACAGAAAATGCGGCAAAATGGCTTTCCGCATTCTAAAAATTGCGCTGTCTTGGTAGAACGCATGCACATTGCGTGTATGTGTCCACTCAAAATTATTGGGTGTGTACAAAACAAGCCGTCATGTTTCAGCAAAACAGAGTGGAGCCTCAGCCTAGTTGTAAGCTAAAAAGCTCTGTGCACTAGTTTTTAATGTCCAAAAAAAAAAACAGGTCTCCTCTTGCTGGTAGGATTTAAATAAATGATGTTCAATACTGCTCACAAACTTTTCTAAATTGTATATATCTTATTAAATTATAACCATCATTGTAATAGCTATCTTTATTTTTAGGAGAGACACGTTTAACCATCTAACGACCTGGCTGGAAGATGCTCGTCAGCACTCAAATTCAAATATGGTGATCATGTTAATTGCCAATAAGAGGTAAACATTTTAATACGTTTTAATGTTATATCATTATATTAATTTGTAACTGGTATACTATTATAAGTTAAGATCATATATAGAGTAAGCCTATATTTCATCGTCTACAAAAGAAGAAGTGAGACCCGCACTCACTGCGCACATACTGATCCCCACACAAACTCCCTCTCTGGCCAAGATTTCCAGGTGCATGAATCGCCAACACCCTGTCCCCAAGGTTCAATGTATACATATCCAAAAAGGTAGAGGTTCCGCACACCAGATAAGATTCCAAACGTCTTTATTTAACAATGAAATTCACAAGATGTGCATGCAAATAAATCCACTTACCCCTGGGGGTCACCTCAACTCTTCATATATATCTTACTTGTTGTGTATGTCTTGTGGGTTTCGTTGTTAAGTAAAGACGTTTTGGAATCTTGTCCGGAACCTCTACCTTTTTGCATAAGTAAGTCTATATTGTTGCCTCTTACATATTCCTAAATACTTCCTGTTTTTCGATGTTTAAAGCATAGCTCTAGTGTAAGACATTTCTGTGGTTTATAATGTCACAGCAATTGAAGATGTAGTTGAAACCCGTCAACGATTGCTGCATTCTTTCCGTATACTCTACCCAGTATTGAGGAATCATATGCAGTTAGACCTGGTTAAGTTAAGGCAGGCAGTTGTTGGGTGTTCCACCGTGGGTGTATTTAGCTTTAGGGCCATTTTACACCTGCAACGCTGCTGCGTCCCACTTCCGTTACCGCTGTAAACCTGCTTGTCAGCAAAAATTTGTGCTGCAGGGTGCTTATAATAATTTGCAACTTGGCCGTTACCATAACGCGAACGCAGGGCCAGTGTGAAAGGCACTATGAAACCCATGTACTTTGCGTTAACACTAGCCTCATCTGCTATGTGGTACTCTAATGCAGCTGCAGCACGGCTATTGTGAAATGGCCCGGAAGTTAGCTGGCGTTCATACAGTGGGTGCCCAATACATTGCTACATTGAGGGTTATTATACAATAAGTTAAACAATAAAGTAAACAAATGTAAAGAGATTAAAATTTGCCATTTGTTTTGTACGTTTTATAAACACATTGGTACAAGAATGACGCTCGGATGTGTACAATGCATCATTACAGTTTATCTGTTTTGCTTTGCATCTTAGGAATGAATGATGATAGGAAGATTGGTACTTTCATAGCTGTTGTTACTAATTAGCCAAGACCTTTATCTGGCAGGCCGGAAAAAGCGGCTGCCTCTAGTATCTCTCGGCCCCCACCATCGCTGCTCATTGCCCCGGTAGCTCTGATGTCACCGCTAATTGCGGTTTAGCTGATCTCATTAAAGGTATTAGTGTGAAAGATTGCATGACACTAGGCAGGTAATATTCCATGTCTGTAGCACTATAACAGTGGCCAATATTCCTGCACAAGATTAATATTTCCTGTCTTCTGGCCCTATGTGTTTGTGTTACATATTCATGTATGTGATACTGCTTGAATGCTTGACAGGCTTTGTTACACAAAATACTCTAATGATTATAACGCCTCTTCTGCCCGGATTTAATGTGTTTGTGCTTCCAGATGTGTGTACAGCTGGGCATACACGGTTAGAACCTTTTCATTCGATCGACTTTAAAAGCGGTTATATTTAGTCGAAACATTTTAAAATAGTTTTTTCTTTTCAAAATACATTTTGTGACAAAGTCTCCTATCTCCTCCCATATGTAAATCGCTGCTCAAAGGTAAGTTGCTAGTGCCAGATTGTAAAATGTGTCTCTTCATTAGTTGATCAGTATTTTCAGAGAATGGTTAATGCTAGTGTAAAGTTTCAGTCCTGCACACTCTGCTGCAGAGAAGACATCCCTCCTGCCACTGGCCTTTTGGCTGGAGGAATACAGAGGGAATACTGCATGGTCCAGTCCTGCCTATTTTGTTGGAACATTTTGTATATCTAAATAGCTGTGACATTTTTTCCCCCAAATTTAAACTTGGGGTGCATGTTATAGTGCGAAAAATACGGTAGTGACTCGCCATCATTTTATGTTCGTTTTCGATCCAATAAAATTTTGGATCAAAAACTAACATAAAATTATATACATTTACCAACATTTCCGATCACTATTCCGTCAGTTGTTCAAATATCTAAAATGTTTTCTAGGAATTTAGATCATTTTGTATTTGATTTGAGTGCACAAAGCTAAGGAAAGGAATCGATTGTTTTTTTGATTACATTACGTGGTAGTTAAAAACGATCCTAATGTATTATGATCGATTTTAATATCATGGAATAAATTGAGTCTCAAGTTTCGTACAGTCCATACAAATACTAAAGTATTGATGGATGAAGTGGATGTATGATTGGTAGTCCATATTGCATAAATACTGGTGATCCTGAACATCAAGGATCCAAAACATACAGCAGGTGAAGAAAAACAACATATAAGATAGGAAAATCAGAATGAGAATTGTAACCGTGTATGCCCAGCTCGGTAAGTCAGGTATTCTGCAGATATAGAGCTGAGATGTATTTGTAAATCTAAAGCATTGCAATGTATATCTACACTGGTGTTCTTCATGTGTCCATATCAAAGTATAGTATATGATTTTTCTTACAATAGTGTGTGGAATATGTATATAAAAAGGAGGGTTTTGGTGATTAGCATTTTAGTGGTTATTAAAGTAATTAAACAATGTTAACAGTCAAAATATTAAAACAAAAGTGTATATTGGCATATCTAGGATAAGTCTATCAATCTAGATATATTCTTACTTTAAACCTCTACATAATAGCACGTGTAATGGGAGAGGGAGTACCACAATTCTGATTCTGAGAGTCATTCAGAACTACCTATTTTTTTTGCACTATAAGACGCACCGGACCATAAGACGCACCCAAAGTTTTGGATAGAAAATTAGGGGGAAAAAAGATTCGGATATCATGTGAATATACAGAATGTTCCAGCAAAGTAGGCAGGACTGGACCATGCAGTATTCACTCTATATTCCTCCAGCCGAAAGGCCAGTGCCAGGAGGGAGGTCTTCAGTGCAGGGCTGAAACACTAGAATTAACCATTCTCTGAAAATACTGATCAACTTATGAAGAGACACATTTTACAATTTGGCACTAGCAACTTACCCATGAGCAGCTTTTTACATATGGGAGGAGATAGGAGTCTTTGTTACAAAATGTATTTATTGCAGTGCAGAATATTAATGTAAATACACTCAACCTGGGATGCAAAGCTATTTAAACCATAAGACACGGACACTTTCCCATTGACTTTAATGGTAAAGTGCGTCTTATAGTTTGAAAAATACGGTTCTTTTTCTATTAAATTACTGAGAAGATAACCTTTCCAATGCTGACCTTCTCCTTCATTATCCAATCACATGATGGGGAATTATGCTGAATCTATGGGCCACCATGCCCCCTTTGTTTGTTTTATTAAGCCAACATCACTATAAAAATTTTCTAACCAAATATGAATCCCAAATAAGTTATATACAGTATTTAGTGATGGTTCAATACTGGCATGCACACTCGAGCTGAGTGAACAGCTGCAGAGATCTCTGGGAACGGTTGCATTGTGCGTGCAATTTGTATGCAAAGATTGCATTTTTTTTTTTCATTTCATTAATCATCTCTAATTTTGACCTAGTTGTCATATCAAGCTTGATTACCCACACAAACTATATTCGATTGAGAAAGCAGCTATACTACTACAGCGAGCCTTGTATTGTGAAGAAGGATAGCATGCTTCTGGTTAGAACTATACATAAAGGAGAGAGTGGTATAATCCTGTAACATGTATGCCAGGGAAATCATTCTGTCCGTTTGGTCACATATAGTAAGGTCTGGCTGTCATGTTTGTTTTCCCTACAGTGATTTGGAATCAAGAAGAGAAGTAAAGAAAGAAGAGGGAGAAGCATTTGCCAGGGAACACGGCCTTATTTTTATGGAGACCTCAGCAAAGACTGCCTCAAATGTGGAGGAGGTAATGTACCCATTCGTCTAGCACGG
Organism: Ptychadena robeensis; assembly: GCA_036250615.1. Lineage (NCBI taxonomy): Eukaryota > Metazoa > Chordata > Amphibia > Anura > Ptychadenidae > Ptychadena > Ptychadena robeensis. The sequence continues at coordinate 34,832,607 of CM070036.1, read as the reverse complement.
TGTTCTCTTCTAGTGCTGCCGCAGTAGGCTGGCTACTGGTGTTCTATAGTGGACAGTTTAGCAATACTCTATGAAGTTATAAACTAAAGTTTAGTTTACTAAATACAACTTTTATTTTAACCTTTTAACAATCCCCTGGCGTTTGAGCCCCAGCTGGAATTGGCATAACTTACATATGCTCCTAAAGTGTCCGCTATTCTCTATCCAGCCGCACCCTCCGATCGACTCTGGCACCGCCCCTTCTACTTTTTTTTTTTTTTTTTGGTGGTTGTGGGAGGGAGATAAACTATTTGCTATTAGTACTAAAGTTCATACACATTTATCAAACATGGAAATGTTTACATTCCACAAACAGGGCACATTACTTGCCACTAGCAAGTACCCACTGGCATGTTAGTCCCATGTTGTGTTATTTCAATTTAATTCCCATTTATATCAAAGTATGCCTATTACATTATATTAGATGCTTTCTATTAACAAGTTTTTGGGTGAGTTTCCTCCATAGGAATAATTGGGCATATCAACTTATTGTAAAAAAAAAAAAAAAAAGTTTTTATAAATGTGGACAAATCACGAGAAAACAGTGTCAAAAACTAGCCTGCATTTATGGACGTGTAATCTGTGTCTAGCAAATACAGTAGAGACACAGCTTTAAGGTGGGCAAACACAGGTTGATGTGCGCCGCGCTGCGCTCGAGCGTTCGTCATTTGAACGGAGAATTGGTGTGCACCAATTTGCGCAATTGATCCCATTTGAAAGTAATGGTCCCCATCCAAAGGGAAATTGAACCTCTGTTCGATCAAGCTTCTAGGGGAATTGCAAGCGAATGCGCACGGTGATCCATTGCTTGGGAATCGGTTGAAAAATCGACCCCTTGTATGCCCACCTTAAGGGCTTGTGTCTATTCTGCACAATGGATGCATGTTAACACGTCTATAATTTAATGCAGGCATATTTTTTTTATTCGTTTTCGTGTTAAATGCTACATTTTTATTGCAATGTTAACATGCCTATTTATTCCTTTGGAAAATTGCTCCCAACAAGCTACGGCCGAGTTTTTGACCCATCCAATACCTTTCTATGGACCCTTTAACGCGTCTATGTGGGTGTTGCATTGTGTAAAGTCCTTGTTTAGAGGTTATTCAATACCTGAAACATTTAAAATTTTATGTTTTGTCCACAATAGTTGTTTAATGAAGACCTTTTATTTTAAAATAAGTTTTTGAAGACTTCACATGCCTGTAATGGCAAATCTTAGTTTCATGGGATTGGGATGAAGGTACACCCGAATCCAGGGCCCAGGTTTTCTAATATTTAACCATTGGCTAAAGCAGGGTACAGACCTGCAGATATGGCCCAGATCGATGGCTGCTTCGAGCGCCCATATCATATGTGGCCATCACTGTTTTCTAGTGGGATTGATCAAAACAGCCATATCAGACATGACAATAAATACAGCTGATGTCCAATGCTTTGCCTAGAGACCACGGGTCTCCAGGCAAAGCTTTGGCTGAACTAGGGAGAGCAGAGCTGTCTCCCCGGCTCCACCAATATGACGTCATCACGCTGCTGCAGGGAACATCGCACGAATATCGAGCCGTCTGTACCCTGCTTTAGGCCCACAAACTAAACCAAACAGCATATTATAGTAAAACACTATAATTGTGCCACAGCAATGCCACAAAGTGGACACAAGGCCTAAAGGACCAGCTCTCACTAGTTGCATGTACACATAAGCTCAGTTTAGAGGCGACTTATGTCCTCTTAAGATATTTCCAGATGCTTCTATAAGCCATCGAGTAGGTACATGTGCTTTCATCCTGTGATCAACAAAGGTATTTCTCCTAACCCCAGTGACGTAGACATATTGTTTCCCACTCTCCATCCTTTCCCCACGTATCCTCTGAGTTTGTACTTTCTGAAAAGCAGCTTACACTTATACAAGTTTATAGGGTGATAAGTATGCCGGTGTTTTGGCCAAAAGTACAATTATCGCACGTACCGGAGGCGTAGATAGCTGTGACAGCAGTGGTCACCACACATGACGACTTGCCAGTGTGTTGTTCTCCCTCACCCACATGTCTCATACACACCTGTTCCTCCTGCGTTCAGCTTTGTTTGCACTCCCAGCAAAGGCGGAATGAATCACCGCAGCAAGAATCTTTGATATTTTACACGTATTATATTGGTACACATGACTTCCCAACATGTGTGTACCTGTATGGAAGACTTTGTGCTTGTTTGTCTCTTTCCTGCGTGTGGATTTTGTTCCTTCGTACTGTTTTACTAAATCACTTCCCTGCTTGTGGCTTCTGCATCAAACAGTTTTACCTTTTCAGCATCCAGCTATATAGAGGTAATTGCTGAAAGCTAACATCCAGAGGAAACTTTCTTATGCTGGCATCTGATCTCCATATTGTTTTCAGGATGTCAATGGTTGTTTATTATTAACATTATTTAAAGGAAATTTAACCTGGATGTAAGGCACAGTTGTCATCAGTAATCCCCAGCTGGACTCAGCACGACTAAGCGGCAGCGCCATCTTGTGGACGTTTTACTCGTTTTTACTAGGAATGGTGGAATTTCATTTTGAAAATTTTACAATCTGAATTAATTAGACCTGTATCATCCCAACAATTGCTGGAGATCTAGAGAAGGGTTGTGTGCATGCAACTTCAGAGGGAGGGGATAGTACTTTAATGCATGTTAGTGGGTAGGAGTTGGGGGTCCAGTGGAGCCTGGCTTGTGTTGGACACAGGCAAGGGGGGCCCTAAGGTGAAAAAGGTCAGCACGCCAGTCAGTTTTTGGCATGTTTTTGGTGACATTGCGAAATTTTTGAAGCACAAGACCCATTGGTTTTGAATCCCACACTATAGAAATCCTTTTGTCATGACCAGATAAATTCAGAGAATTGGGGAAGCCTTCTCTATGCGTTCCTTAACCTCCCTGGCGTTATGGTCATTTCGCACCATCTTTTTCGGCACAAAATGGCGCTGTATGGGAGATCCCTCCCTTCTACACATTGAGGGCTGGGAAAAGGTCTATGATGCACCCCCCATGATGTTCCAGCGGAAGGGATTAGCAAGCCACAGGCTCATGGAGCATGGGCGGGTATGCCCAATCCTGGCACGGGCACAGTTTGCTCTAAGAACAAACTGTTAACATACTGGGTCATAATGCCCAGGAGGTTAAGAACCTGGTTTTAATGTCTGTTTTTAATTCTAGTACAGAGATCCCTTTTAAAAACAAGATGAACTGTATGTGTCTCAAATCAAATGAAGAACATATATTGTACTAGACAAAAATGCTTTTAGAGATTTAAAAATTAGGGAAATAATTAAGAAGAGCTATGCTTAATTGCAAGTGGCATCCCATTAATTAGCTACTCAGAAACTTTCCGCTTCCTTACCTTTTCATTTTTTTTTTCATTTTTTTCACTCTCCCGCTACAAGGGAGGCTTGGGAGGGAATGTAGAAAGTCAGCCAGCTTAGCAGGATCCCCCATCAACATGACAGCTGAAGATTAATTAGCAGTTCAGTAATAATGGAAATACATCTTCTCACCAAGCTTCAGCTTTCGATAGCAGATTTATCACTAGGACACAATCAGCAGGAGGTCATCTCGGCAGTTATGTGAAAATGTACAGGGGTCAATGGGATTTTCAAAATGGCGTCTTCCTGACGCATGGCAAATTGCGTATTGCCAGTTTCTGCCTCGCTCCCTAATATTATCAATAAGATCACATATTGATGTAGGGCAACAACGTAGACCCTTAAAACTAGTTGTGCGTCATAGTGTGAGCCTTTTGATTTGAATGCAAATGTTACTCTATCATATGTTTATTCCTTATTTCATTGTTGGGGGGAGGAGATCTACTTAAAAACCCAACAGAATTGTAAGTTTAATTTGGCCAAATATATCCCTGGTGCTTCAAAACCAAAGATGTACAAATTCATTTTTTCTGCTGCAGAAAATTACTCCTTCTATATGTGGGCTGGCTGTGGTGTTAGGGCCTGCAGTGCACCCTGCGTGGTCATAGCTGGAGCTCTAGTGAGTTCTAGTGCTGTTTTGGTGGGGAGTGTGTCAGACCTATGCAGTAAGACCACTGCTTACCCACACAACAAGGGGCTGGGGAGAGGACATGCCTTTTTAAGCTGCTCGTAGCTACTTTCCAAAAAAAGCTGAGTATAGGATATTCAACACCTCTTGCTTTGGTGCTTCTGGTATGTATTGGATTTAGATGTTATGTATGTATAAGTAAAGTTCCATTTAAAGTGTAATAAAACCATTATGGTTTGCCAAATGGTTTCATTATATGGGGACGCAGGGGGTGTGGTTTCAGAGATCCGCCTGAATAAATGGTCTAACCCATGGGCACACTTTTTTTTTGTTTATTTTCATAACACTTTACTTTCTTAAGCTGGCCATACACCTTTAGATCTCTCTGTTAGATATCCTTTAGATCTACCAACAACCATGTAGTATAGGGTCCTCAACACAGGTAGACTTGATGGTTTAAAAAGTCCCCTTATATTACATGGTTTTGGTCAAACAAAAGGAGATCTAAAGGAAATCTGAGAAATCTAAAGGTGTATGGGGACCTTAACCTCCCTGGCGGTTCACTGAGGTCCAGATTTCTGTACCAAAAGTGATACAGTGTTTTGCCTTTCCGTCCCCATCGGCGTCACCGATGGGGGCGGAAAGGCTCTGTGTGCCTGCAGCTCTGTAGAAATGCTGCAGGCACACAGAGAGCCAGCGGTTGCGCCTGATTCCGGCATGGGCGCAGTTTCATCAGACTGCGCCAGTACTGGCTTCGGGGAGGTTAAACCAGCCATTGACGCTATGCTTGGCAGGCGTTTATCGAACAATCGGCCGCAGCATGATGACCTCATCATGCCATGGTCAATCGTTCGAAATACACCATTTAAGATTTGACAACCAATACTTTGGATGGGGACCCTTGTCCCCATTCAAAGTACTGGCGATCGACCAGAGAAAAACGTTTGTTCTCTGGCTGATCAAAGTTTTGTGCGAGTACGAACGGTTGCTCCAGGTGGGCGCGTTCATTTTGCGATTGATCACCAAGCGATCACCCCGACTGCGCATGGTGATCATTCGCAAAATCGGCCACAGATTGAAGCACTATGGCCGGCTTTAGAGGTACAGAAAAAAAAAAATTTTGGGGTAAAAAAAACATTTTTTTATTTTTTTTTTTATAACTTTACACTTGTTTTCTTTTGATTTGGATTGGATAAAACATTTATAATAAATAAAAACAAATGTAAAAAAATGAAATCTAAGAAAAATTATTTTTTTCTGTACCTTTAAATCTCCCGCCCGGCGGATGACGTCATCAGGACCCGAGTGACGATCACGGAAATAGCCGGAGACATCGGCTATTTCCGGATCGGCTCGGGTGCAGAGAGCAGAGATGATCCCACTAGCAGAAACGCTCAGCGGGAGCGTTTCTGCTAGCGGGATCCACTTTGAACTGGATAATAGAAAGACATTTCTATAATCCAGTCCAAAAGTTAAAAAAAAAAGATTTAAAAAACGAAAAGAAAAAAAAATTTCTTAAAAACAGGGTCCCGCCTCCGTGACGTCACTCCGGGACCCGGAAGAAGCCGGCGAGGAAGAAGATCGAGATGGCCGGACCAGGTGAGCTCCCACGCTGTGGGAGGTTAAGGTCCCCACACACGCAACGAGCGTTGGGTGCCCATATGGGGCGACAAAGCTCGGTCGGCCAGGGAAAGGACATGCCATGCCACGCCGATGCTTTTAGTTTTAATGGGGTGACTGACAGTCCGCAGCCAAACCAAAGTCACTAGGGTGGCTTTCAAATATTAAAAAGCCACCTCAATGTTATTCTAATGGATGACCGGGCAAAAACCATCTGGGGTGCATGTCGCATTCCTCTGACGGAGGCCCCTCTGTCAAGTTTATGGACCTATTGTGGCCCACAAGTCAAAAAGATTGCCCACCCCTAAGAATGTTTTCTTCAAATTTGCTGGCAGGCTCTGTAAGAGACATGATGTAAGACCATATTGTCTTATACAGACGGTAAGAAATACCTTCCCCACTGTGCTTTAAGTTAAATTATAGCCAAGACTTTGTTTCTGCTATCACAATATCCTGGTAATATAATAACAAAAAATATATTTGTAGGTATGGTGCATAGGTCTGGGTATCATTGAGCACATCTCCTGCTTGGCCACACGGTGGCGATAAAGTACATGGAATCCAATCTAATGTTTGTCTGTAGTGCGTCTCCGGATCACATACAGTGCTTTGTGATTTAGGAACTACAGTAGGGCTTTTCTTTATATGTGTCATGGGGCCTGCAGAAAATAATTCTATAGCAGTATTTACAACTATTGAATGGCCATTGTGTAGTCACTGACTATATCAGACGAAGTAAAGTATTAAAGACAATGACATTATTGATGAAAAGCACGGCCAGGTATTATGCATAAAGTTGGTAAGGAAATAATAATAATGTCCATGATTTAAAACCTACTGGCGCTGATATTAGACTGATAGGCTGCTACAAATACCTGAACATAAACAGTCTTATTTCTCTTAATTCAGTTCATTACCTTTAAGTAACCAAGTGTTATCTGGGTCTGACTTCAGCAGGGTTAGTTCTGATTGCTCAGTACCAGGCTGTCATATAATAGTATTATTTGACAGGGAAGAGCACGGAGACTGATATCATTCTGATGCCCTATTGGGGAATGTGGCGGTAGGACGTGAGCAGGAGTCTTTTACAAACAGGAGAGATATATATACAGAATCCCTTTGGGAAAGCGAGTGATAAATGTGGCTGTCGTCATATGTTGAGTTTCCCACTAGTATTTCAACTTCCCACTAATCATACAGCCGCCATATTTCTGCTATAATGCTCATTTCAACATCAAAGTATGCTTTTGCTTGATGTATCCCAACATTCAGCCTTCTAAGCTGTCTACTCTATATTAATGACCAGTTTTAAGTGATTCTATGCTTTATATGATTTTAATAATGTTTTATCCTTTTTATATTGCACATTTGTTTTATATATTACTTGATTGGTGTTGTTTTCTTCAGTTATCTTAGAAGCAGGCCGCATGCATGTAATCTTAACTATAATGTTAAATGAACATATATATCTTGCTTCTATTTGAACTGTAATCGTTGGTAGTGTTACCCAAAGTATTAAGCTGACCATACACAGTGCAATATTTACTGTACTAAAATATTGATCATTTTAAGTCGATCAATCGTTAATCGATTCCCACACTATCTGACATCATCATCATCATTGTATTCGATGGTTCTATGGAGCATGCTCACAGATCTGTGTGGTGTTTGATTGGTGATAAACTTACAAACGATATGTTCCACATGTCACTCAAGATTGATCGTGCAAAAGCCAAACTGTGTATGGCTAGCTTTAGTCTAGCTCAGGGGTGGGCAAACTTTTTGACTTGTGGGCGATAATGTTTTTTTATATTTGACAGAAGGGCCGGAGCAAGAGCCTGTAAGGCGATGGTGGGCAACTGAGTTGATATGGAGGACCACAAGTGCGGCCCTAAGCATCACTAAAGGGCCGCACATAACATTTTGAATCTATATATCTAAATATATACTATATTTTTTGAAAAAAATTACAGCAGGCAGAGCTAGAAGACCCTTTTTTTCACATTTTTAAATAACAAAATTTGCCTAATATTATACTTCAAGCATTAGGGACCACTGTAGTATGGTAATGCACATTTAGGTTATGTGCCTCATAGATATATTCAAAGCCATTGATAATATTGATGAGGCGCATAACCTTCGATTCGGCAGACAGGTGAGTTCCTATGCACTATGCATTAACAATTAGGTTTCAGGGGCCGCAAGTGGAGCACTGAGGGGGCCACCAAAGAATGCCCAAAGGGCCGCAGGTTGGACACCTGGGCTCTCAGGGCTGACCGGCATAGGTGTCCTTAGTTCTCATAGCCCTGACAGGAAATTTAAAAAAAAGAAATTGTATAAAAACATTATTAATATTTTTTATAGTGAACATTATATTGCAGACAAGCTATGGCCCGAAGTAGAGCCGAACATCCTCTAGGCATTATCTCTATTTATTCCAAGTAATAAGCGGAGGGGAGCTAGATCATCTTCATACCAAGGTGACAAAGGGCCGAATTAAAAGACTAAAGGGCCGGTTTTGGCCCCCAGGCCTTAGTTTGCCCATGGCTGCTCTAGCTAGTTGTAGGTAGTTGTTTATTACTGTTCAGTGTATGGAGTCCATTGTATTCCAGTGTACAATAGCCAAAGGGACAAGTGTTCATTAGAGAAATACACCGCTTTCTATGTTCTTCCAGCCGTCCTTCCCTCTCAGACATTGTATTCTTGGCAGAGAAGATGTATTTTAGAACACGCATTAATCTGATTTCTGTAGTCACTGGAGGAGTAGTGAACGGTAAGTTAGGGAGGCTTGTGGTTAACTCGGTAATGGCTTATCCCTGAGCTAATAAACACTCCTCTATGGGATTCTGCGTTTATTGCACGCAAAGCTGTTATTAACTCATAAACTGCACTCAATTCCCCAAACAGTCATAGGCCGACCTTCCCCCATGAAGCCTGCAATGTGGTGCTGTAGTATTGTGGGTTACAGACCTTCCATATACTAAAATCACTTATACTTCATACTGAATCCCAATGCTACAGTTTATGCTGGCTGTACATGCAATCTGGTCTGGCAAGGGTTGATCTCTGTATTTCCTGTGTTTTAGAATATTATTGTTAACGTTGTTGAAATAAATAGTCTGTGGTGTCTCTTTTGGCCTTAGTTTTAGGGCAGAAGCTAAACATATCCTGTTTATCCAGTGGGTTTTGTGTTCCGTCTCATTTTTTCCAGTCACATTCTATGGTGTAATTTAGTTTGGAGTCATTCTCCAGGATGTACAGCGGAGAATATCATAGAAAATATATATTATTTCACACACACCAACATACAATGGCACAGTGTTTAGAATTCTTTGTAAGATGAGAGATTTTCCACTAAAAAATGAGGCTATGGAGAGGCGTCTGTAGTTTAGCAACCCCACACAAGGATTTTTTTCTTCAGCCTCCCAAAACTAAGTGATCCTCACAAGATTATTTGAACCACTAAGGGCTTGTCCCCACTTGCGCGGACGGCACCGGGCAGCATGGTTTCAAACCGCGGTGGTAACCAGCTGCCGCCTCCATTCATTCAAGTAGCCCCGTCCTCACTTTGGCGGATGGCCGCAGTTTGAAGCCCAAGTGCTCACGTTATTGGCAGCGAGCCGCTGTGGCCAACTGCAACTATAGACATAAATGGACGCGGTGAAAAGTCACGTGATCCGGGGGGGGGGTGGCTGCATTGACTGTATAGTATAAAAAAAATGTTTTTTTAGACGCAGCAAATGGGGACAAGCCATAACTAAGATGTGCCTTATTAACCATTTCCAACCGCTTCTCATTGGTTCCAACTCCTTTTTTCCTCCCCTTTTTTTGGGGGGGGGGCCCTCCACCTGCAGAGCACCCCACACAGCCGGCATCTCACATCTTTTTTGAATACCCTATGCAATGAGTAAAAACATTTCTCAGTACAGTGGGTAAAGTACTACAGTTCTACATACAATGACAACTACACATTGACAAAGATACATGACTTCCACAGAGGAGATTCCTTCAGGGACTTGTCATTGAGCAGAATTTTTATAAAGTCCTACCTACCTTCATATCTAGCAGGATAGAGCACACAGAGGATTGATTGGTGTCATAGCTATTGCTGTTGGTTGGCAGTATAACAGTGATTGGCCGGTGTTTGGCCTTGTGAAGATTGACTGTATTCTATACTCTGTTTAAATTGGGATTGTGTATACACTACTCCGTGCACAGCAGGGCTGTATTCACAGGTATGTCTTTTATAATGGTGTTAGTTACCATTCACCCCTGTGTTACATGGTTTGCTGGGAACATGCGCAAGGGGCAGAGTGATGATCAATGCCCACAACAGCAAATTTCTGGTGTGAATTAATCTAAACTACCATCATTTTTGGATCATAAGACACATCTGGCCATAAGTCTCACCCAGTTTTTAGAGCTGGAAAACAAGAAAAAAGGAATTGTGTTAGAGCATTAAACTCAAATGGGATAAGGCAATCACTTGTCACTAGTGAATACTTGCCATCAGTATACAGATAACATCACCAGACTCTTTCCCACACTTTGGGTAAGAGGGGGAAGCTGCAGATCTCTCCCCTCTACGGCTGACGACCAGACTCTGCAGATGCGCGATGGAACAATAATGTAAGTATGCACTGCGCCAAACTATGTTGGTCTCTGTTGCCATGACGGGCTCCTTGCCTGCCTTTCAGGGCACTGAGTGACATCACATGACAGCCATTCAAAAGGCTGACTGGACGAACCCATGCGGGCACATGAGACCACCCCAAAAAATATTCTTTTGCCAAATATTTGGATTCCAAAAATATGTTACTTGGATGAATGTTTACCTCTTTATACTCCTCTACTTTCTCTCCCCTCAATATGAGACCTCAACATGAACACATGGTGATGTGCATTGAAATGCAAGGTTCCAATCCGCTTCTTAGTTTGCCTTTGAACAGTGCATCTTTTAAAGTGTATGGTGCCCATACACACATAAAATTTTGCTCGATCGATCTTCAATTCAATGGGCTTGTAGGATGGAAATATTTTTTGTGTGTGCTCAATTCAGGTAAAACAAAATTGTTAAAGCATCGACAAATGATTAAATGTAATAACCAGTGTGTATGGCCACCTTTTAAACAATTAAATTCTGTTTTCTGCTCATTTTTGTCTGTGATATATACCATTTAAAGCATTTTGTTATATCTGTTCCATAACTCCAAAAATAGTAATAACTCATAAAAAGTAATTTGTAAAAGTAATTTTAGCACTCTGCGTACTGAAAATCTCCTCCTCCCTAAAGGTGTCTATACATGGGCAGATTCTCCCTAGATAGATGAGGGATCACGCTGCAGAGGATCAGTGGGCACCCTTTGTGTGCTGGACAAAACTGGATTTAGCATGGGGACGGTGATCGCTCAGCAGCAAATCAGGTGGGAATCGGCCCATGTATGGTTACCTTAAGATTAGAGAAGAGTGGGAGATGCTCTATAATCCTATAGCTTCATTTCTATCCTGGGGTGAAATGCTACTTTCCTCTATAGATACAGTACAGTCTCTGAGTTAAGTTGTCCCAGAACAGAAAGTTTTAACTGGCAGAATGAGGAGAAAATAAAGGGGGAAAGTGCTGAACAAGTAACGAACATCACATGTAAAAGTGATCAAATATTTTATTTTGTTTGTACTACACTATTTCACCACTTTTCAACAGTAGGAAAAAATGCTGAAAAGAAAGGTTTAGCCTATAATTTTAAATGTGACAATATCCCTGTTTGTACTGTAAAAGTGGCAAACCTTTGTCATTTGCTGAAACTTGGTGAATAGTTTACCCGATTTGCTTTTCTGAATCTAGCATACAGTATAGAAAAGGTAAGCACACAATTTTTAATCATTCTTCTCATTGTTGAAAAGTGCAGCCATTGTGCAGCCTTGGAAAGTCATCTTGACCTTTTTGTACATAATGACTATGATTTCATATATTTTATTATAAATTGTACAGAGGTTTGTGCAATGACTCAATGTTTTTGGGCAAATGATGTCCATTATTGTAATGCTTATATGTTCTAAAAGATTCCATCTATACTTTTATGGTTTTCTCTTAATTACAAGCACAAGTTGTAAGTCAATTCTCGTTTAACCTCCCTAGGTGGTGGGGTACAGGCAATCACAGCAGCGTACATAGTACACTGCATAAAAATCCTGCCCTCCCCCTGTCCGCGGCGCCGGTGTCATTAATGAAGATGGCTATGTAGGCTGGAAAGCAGACGCCCCTCCATCATCGTGGAGGTCACCCTAACGTGATCCGGGCGGCTGGGCAACCCAGAAATGCTGCAGCCGCAGAGAAAATCGATATGAAGGGTTCATGGGAGCCCAACTTGTCATGAACACTAGGGAGATTAACAACTTGATATGTACACGGTTGCTTGCTATAGACCTTAAGTATTCTAGAGCAGACGTGGGGCAAACTACAGCCTGTGGGCAATATCAGACTGGCCCTTTGTCGAGGAGCTCTAGCTCCCCTCCACACAAGTAGAGAAGTGTAGATAATACCTAGAGGTTAGTTGTCATGGTCTCCTTCTAGAGGCCATTGTTTGCCCATGTTTGCAATAGAATGTTTTTTGTTATAACCACCCTAGCAGTGTGATTTATTATTTACATCTTTTTTAGAAGCAAAGTTTTATTTTTATTTTGCAATGTATCGATGTAATTTGTTTATATTTCCCACCCAGGCTGGGAGCACTTCGGAACAAACAGCCATTAAAGGTTCTTTGTCTGGCCCTTCTGTCAAATTCGAAGCCCATTGTGGCCCACAAGTCAATACGTTTGCCCACCCCTGATCTAGAGAATCTAAGATACTAGTATATACAGACATACTTTGTGGTAATAATTAACGGGCTGCTGGTTCCCACATGTACTACTGAATGTCCGACCTGTAAACCTGTAATGGGCATGAAACATATTTTGTAACATTCTCTGTATACTGCACAGAATCCGCTATGTTGGTGATGGCCTATTATTCCTTGTAAGTATCTTGTGACTTCTGCCAAATTCACCTTCATTCCTTGTAAGGGCTTGACTCCACTATGCGTTAAAACCCTGCGTTTAACCCGCCCGTTAACAGCAATGGTATTATGACAGGGTTGTCTCCAAAGCTTGTCAGAGCCCCCAATCCATTGATCCAAACCTCCGTCACGTTAATGTTGACTCGGAGCTCTGCAATGGTATTAACGTAACGGAGGCTTGAGGGATTGCACATCCGTTAACTAATAATGGACCCGGAAGGTTCGTTATAAGTCAACCAATTCATTTAAAGGGGCGCACTATCGTATGTAGTGTTGCCATTAACATGGCAACGGAGAGATCAAGCGCAAGCCCCACTTTTCGTCAGCACACCCAAGCACATAGTGGAGCCCTAAGTGTCTTGTAAATTCCCCTTCATTCCTTGTATCTTGTGACTTCTGCCCCACTTCACCTTCATTCCTTGTATCTTGTGACTTCTGCCCCACTTCACCTTCATTCCTTGTATCTTGTGACTTCTGCCCCACTTCACCTTCATTCCTTGTATCTTGTGACTTCTGCCCCACTTCACCTTCATTCCTTGTATCTTGTGACTTCTGCCCCACTTCACCTTCATTCCTTGTATCTTGTGACTTCTGCCCCACTTTACCTTCATTCCTTGTATCTTGTGACTTCTGCCCCACTTCACCTTCATTCCTTGTAAGTATCTTGTGACTTCTGCTCTACTTAACTAATAATGGACCCGGAAGGTTCGTTATAAGTCAACCAATTCATTTAAAGGGACGCACTATCGTATGTAGTGTTGCCATTAACATGGCAACGGAGAGATCAAGCGCAAGCCCCACTTTTCGTCAGCACACCCAAGCACATAGTGATAGTGACGTAGATGATAGTATAAGGAAATGTTTTGGCAGGTAATACAATGTACACATTTTCTGCTGAGAATTTCACTGTTTGGCAGATGTTCATAAATTAGAAAAATAAGTTTTAGGGCTTGTATGTAAAACCATTTTTGGTCTGTGCCTCTTCCCAACAACATACAAGTTTAATCTCCTCATCCATAGATTACAGTATGTCCATGTTCAGTTATGTCAGGGAGCCCCATCTCCACACCCGTGACCAAAGTGAAAACATTTATTAACTAGGATGAAAATGTCTTCTCTTGTCTCTTTCATTGGTCAGTGCAGATGCAGCAGGGTTCTGTCTTTTGCTTGTCCTATGATATCACTTGTTTTGAGCTCCTCTACTTTTCTGTATATTGAAACTGTTCATATTTGGCAACTCCAGAATAATCATAAATAAATAGGCTGGCACGATCAATCCTTATAATTATATTAACCTTTAAATTAAGTATTAATTATATACAAGATCACAATGTAACTACGCCAGACAAAATGGGTTCCCTGATTGTGTGCTGCCCAATGGTTCGCCTAACCAGCATTTTTATCAATGTGTCCCAGCCAGGCTGAGAGTGAAGCCTAGATAACATTGAGCTGTCTACATAAGGGTGTATGAGGGAGAAAAAGATATCTGTTTTTCCCAGAATGTTCCCATTTGATTGTGCTTTACAATTGTCTGTGTCCTGGCAGCGCTGGTCTCCAGGCCTCGCTAGTATGCCAGCTTGGTGTTCTTTTTGCTCGAGCCAAACCGTGCAGCCCAGGCAGCACATAACAAATTGGGAATTTACTCGCCAAGAGGAAAAGTCGGCAGGCGCACAAAACCAGACCCAGCGCACACATGGAAAAGTATATTTTTGTAATTTAACTTGATGCGTGTTGAAAAATTGAATATATAGCCCTGAACAGTAGGGAAACACTTAGGTATGTTGGAGTAACTGGTGCATATGATTCTAAACATCTGGAGCCCCGGACCTACTGCGGCATTGGGAATCATCTGTTACTTGTTCTTCTAACAAAGCTGGTTTGTTTAAGCCAGCAACAACATAATGCGGTCTAAAAACAGTCCTCTTGTCATTTTTGATGTCCATCGCAGAAAATTCGAAGTGTCTGCTGTTTATTTGCGGGTAATTGTGGCCCATCGCTATATTGCTCTAAAGTTACAGTAATCCTTTCTTGGCACGGCCACACTTTACAGTGTGAGAGCCATAGACCCATAAATCAGCATATAATTTCTCTTGACCTAAAATAAACTGAGCCCTTCGACTTAATTTAACTGATTTTCCCCTGTAATGAAACAAGGGAGGGAGGACGTCCAGAGAGCTCTAATGCTTCCCTCCATGTGCCAGTTGTTAAGTGCTTGTTTACATGAAGTTATCATAACACATTTCAGGATTTCATGGCTCTGTTTAATGTTTTACTTAATGTGAACAACTGAACACCCCATAAGGAATCCCAGCTGGTTGGATTTGCGCAGCTTTTGACCGCCGTTTTCAATTAGCATGGTTTGTTAGGCCATACCGATAATTGGTATGTTAATCACAAGCGCATGAATATATTTTTTTTTCTCCTCTTATTTGAAAATTAAAAACTTCCATTTCTGAGGGTTGTGAATCAATTCGCAGCTGGCTCGGAGCCAGTTTTTCTTCAACCTAACGTCACGTCTGGAAGAACGCACTTGCTTCCCTAAGTGCTTGACGAATGTGTGATGATTAATTCCTCTCATTATTTTGCTGCAAATTCTCCTGACCCCTCTATGATGATTCGATCACCCACTTAGAGCCCCATGCATATTCATATTGGCCCTGCCATTGCTGCAGCCACCCCGCTCTCCCTTATTTAGCTGAGGCCGGAGCTCGGTGCAGTAATTGAGCTGCAGTAGATTGATTGCTCTGGGGAGCTGTAAGGCCTTTAAAGGTGAAAACATATCAGTCCTGTTAATTAGGAAACAAAGCTCTGGTGGCAAGTTCAACAGTCAAATGCTCCCACAGTTAGAATGAGGAGGACCATGATGAGTTTTTCCTCCATGGACTGTGTTTATTTTTTATTTTTAGATGTGATTAAGATCCCTCTTTACCCATATATTTTCATTTCCAGTTCATTACAAATTGATGCCATAACAGTCATTAGTCGCAGATCCAGGTAAAAAAACAAAACAAAAACCCACCCAAGTAAAGTAGGGGGGGGGGAATACACCAGGTACTTCCATGGGCACTTTTTTCAGGCATTGTGACAGTAAATATGTCCATTGTCTTAAGGCTGCCATACATGGGTCGATGCCCGTGAGAAGGATCAGCCTTCGAGCTCAGCGTGATGACGTCATCACACTGAGCCCGATATCGAAGGAGCTGGAGGCACAGCACATAGGCACAGCCGATGCTTTGCATGGGGAACCGCTGTCCCCGTCCAAAGCAATGAACATTGACCATGATTTAAGGTCATGTCCGATATTCCTGGGATGGCCGCATTGCAAGTAGTGTTGCATCTCCAAAAAACTCTGGTCAAGTACTTTCAGTACTGTCAATGCCCACCAGATGGTGCAAGATAATAATTTTCAATAGGGAAACTGTATCTCCATAGGATCATATACAGAGCACAATTACATATTTGCCCATCCTTTCAGGTGCTATCTGATGACGTCAGTATGCAGTGGGGAAGAAGCCAGAGTGTAGACGTGACATAGAATGTAGGATGCATTTGTTTATTACAAGGTTTAGGAGAGATCTTTCCCATATATGTGGGGGTTGACTGAAATAGACATGGTGTATGAAAAGTTAGTATAGGTCTTTTTTTTTAGAACGTGTCTAAGGATGCTTTTGTACTTTATTGTGGGCTTTTTTTAAAGATTAAATTTAACCCCTGTAATGATTTAAAACGATGCATAGATTTGTTTGGAGTTGAACGAGAAAATTAAATGTCTGGGGAAAAAAGGTGAATTTCAAGTATTACATTTGACGGCAATTGAGTTTTGAGAAGTGTACCTGCCACCTAAGAACACATCTGCCCTAGTGTATTATACCACCTACTAGCTTATATACAGTTACATGTATCATTTCAGCTGTAAGCCTCATGTATTGTATTATATTTTTGCATATCAAGTTTGAAAACAAATCTGTAATGGGATGAGTGTCCTTTAAACATCTTTATAATGGGGGGAAAGATCACAAAGACAGGAGGGTCTGAGTTCTTCATAGTAATTTCCTGATCAATGAGATCCATCATTTCTTTGAGCCCCCCCCCCCCCCCCCCCCCCCCCCCCCCCCCCATTTATGTATTACCAAAATGTCTTTACTCCATTCACCAAAAAGCACACAACTGATCCAGGACCAGGATCATCTGCACAGCATATGTATATAGATCTACAAATATAACCATTACAGATCACTTAGGGCCCAGGTGCCCAACCTGCGGCCCTTTGGCCATTGTTTGGCGGCCCCCTCCGTCCTTAACCTACTGCCCTCGAAACTTAACTGTTATTGCATAGGGCACAGGCAATATGTCTGATGATAGGTAGAGTGGGAAGAGGAGAAAAGGCGATAAACTTACATGATAGGCACATGTAAAAGCCAATAAGCGACCCAGATGGCACCTGAACAAGTCCCTCATCTCTCCTACTCTTCTCCTCTAGTGTTGGCGGGGGGATCAGCAGACAGGTGAATGCCCCTACTATCCCACCAATGAATGGAGGGTGATTGTATAATATTTATTGTAGCACATAAATTCAGAAAAGGGGCAATGTTATGTGCCCCATAGATATCATCAGTGGCTTTAATGATATCTATGAGGCACATAACCTTTGATATATATGACACAAAATGTGCATTACCGCACTACACTGTTCCCTAATGCATGAAGTATAATTTAAAACAAGTTTTGTTATAAAAAATATCTTCTAGCTATGTATGCTGTCATTTAGGCCTATACAAGTCAGTATAGGTTGAAAATGTTGTATGCGGCCCTTTAGTGGTGCAGAGGGCCGCACTTGTGGCCCTCCATATCAACTCAGTTGGCCACCACTGACAGGGGTACAGGCATAGCACCCTCAAAAGAAATGTGAATAGGAATCTGTTGTTTGATATGTGGCATTGGTTGAGCGGCATCTATAATAGCCGTAACCTATATATCATTGTAGGCTGGAATGGTTTTAATGGGCTTTCTGTATCCTGCCAGATGGTAAAAAAAAGGACAATTTAAATGTAAACAATGCAGAAATGCCATAAAACCTCCACTCGATGGGTCGGTGTATTTTCTGGGAATAATATCCTACCACACTATAGGCTCCCCATTGAGGATTATGCTGAAGAGGCATCTCAAACTTCAGAGATGAGACCAAAACCACAAGACATCTAATCCTCAGAAGAATCTGAAAAGCATCTGTCTTGGTGTATAGATTGATTGATTGGCCTGGCTGCGTATTGTCTGTCAGCATTTGTGTATTATCAGTCAGAGATCATTTACATCTCCCTTATCTGACCAGAATTAGAAATAGGAAGACGCTTCAAGCGTATTTACTGCTTGTTTGATTCGCTCGTACTTCCTGGGAGAGTCTATTAACCCTGTGCAGGGCAATTTTGGGGATGATCACCTATATTCAGTGTATAATGGGGTGTAGGTTTCTGCTATATCTAGTGTATACAGAATGACTGGTCTTTATAACTAAGGCTTTGTTTCCATTGTACGCCGGGACCCGTACGCTAAGCGTATACGCTAGCAGGGGTCCCGACGTATCTCCGACGTATCTCACAGACCTTTGCCTGCCGGCGGACGGTCTGTCTTCATTGCGCTGAGCTCATCCGCCGGTGTCAGGCTGAACGTAGTCGAGTACGTTCAGCCTTTACACCGGCGGATGTGTAAACAGACCATCCGCCGGCAGGCAAAGGTCTGTGAGATACGTCGGAGATACGTCGGGACCCCTGCTAGCGTATACGCTTAGCGTACGGGTCCCGGCGTACAATGGAAACAAGCCCTTAACCTTTTAAGTTATAAAAAAAAAATTAATTAAAAATTTTTGGGAGAATTCTATTACAACTGCTCCCCCATTCATTTGGCGCTCTCTAATTATCCTGCGGGCAAATGTTACTTGTTATAAAAGTGTGGACTAACCAAGATTGTCAGTTGCCAGCAGCACAAGAATGTGGGTGACATCGCCCAGTGGGGGAACTGTGAATTCTGATTAAGCAGGGATCTCTTTTGCAGTAGAAAGACTGTTTACTTCCTGTGTTGCAGACGCAAAAGGAAGTGAAGACAAATATTACCAAAGAAATACTAAAAAATGTAAAAATTCTTGCAAATCAATCAGTTAGGGCTTGTTTCCATTTATGTCGGGATCCCTCTGCTAAGCGTATATGCTTTGCGGGGGTCCCGACGTAGCAGATAGACTTACCTGCTTGGCGGAGGATCTGTCTTCACGGCACCGAGCTGATCCGCTGATGTAAGGCTCAACATAGTCGAGTACCTTGAGCATCTGCATCGGCAGATGTGTAAACAGATCTTTCGCCGGCAGGCATGTCAATGTGCTATGTGGGGACCCCCCGGACGTATACGTTTAGCGGAGGGTTCCCGACGTATAATGGAAACAAAGCCTTAGACCATGTCTCCACTGCGTCAAAAAAAAATTGGCATGTCGCTTATGGGTCCATAGATATTCAATGGATGTGGTAGAGGATCAGCCTAAAACAGGTGCTCTCAATTACTTCAATCCACACAGGTTCTCTTTAGGGCTCCTGCCCTAATGCCAAGCCTCCTGTCTTGCATTATTCTCTTCCCTTCCGCTTAAGGAAAAGCTATCAGACCTGACTGCTAGTAGTCACCGACCTGGGCTACACACTCACTGTGTGCCCTCTGTGTCTGCTGCTTCAACAGCCCACCATCTCCAACCTAATAAGTGGCCTCAGCTTCTTTTGAGGAGCTCCCTTGCAGACTTCCAGCTGGTGTAAATCTGTGAAATGTACCTGAGCAGAATGGGAAGGCTAGTTCCTTTCCTCCCATTTAAGAGTCCAGGACCCTAAAACAAAAAATACCCTAAAACTGAACAGCAACCTACTGTAACAGTCCAATACTATACACGCCCTGACACTTTTATCGCTGGATAAAGTCTGTCTAACAATTCTGTCATGACTAGTACACACTGGCATGTTGGCGACTCATTGCTTCAGTATCCGTGTGGAGCTCTGCGTTGACATTGACACAAACGCAACACAATGCAATTATAGGCTACAATGTTAGTGTACCCATTGAGAAAGCGACCCTCATGATTTTCCATGCATTTAGGAAAGACTGAAAACAAATAGAATTTTTTTCATCTCACCAAAGCTAACAAGTCACTTAAGGACATTCACAGGGGCGTCTGGAAAAGACATATCGGGTGTCTGGCTGAAATGCAGAACACGTGCGCCCGTGTAAATGCTGCACAACTTGCCGTGTTAATACTGGTGCAGTGTAGACATGACATTAAACTGTATTTTCTTTTTGCTTAAACAATTTGTTAAGATTATTTACAAATATTTTTCTATTTATCTTCTCTGTATTGGTTATTTTAATGGTTACAAAATCTATACAGACCCCTCAGGAATATGAAGGAAGATGTGGGCAAATAATAGAATAAGACCAAAACTCCACTATATGCCAAAACTGTAGTGGGCACGTACCTGCATTTTGCGTGCAGCAGAACACGGGGACGCGGCCATTAAAAATAAATGGAGGTGTGCAAAAAATGCTACCCCTGCGTTTTTTGCTGCGTTTTGCTAGCGGTGATTGTGTGGGGACAAGAGCTGGTGACCATGAAGTGATTTCTTGGACTGGAGTTGATCATTGTATCAGGCCTATACACACACATAACATTACAACTTTTAGAGGTTTATTACAAAAAATTATGTTTTATTTCTTTTTTTTCCAATGCAATTGGTTTGTTTACTGATTTTAATTAGCCAACTATATGATTTCAGTGATGTTTTATGCCAAGACTGAGATAAGAGAGGATGGTGCTCGGCTCCATACAGCTATTCCTCGGCAGATATTGCCACTAAGTGGTGCTGCTCGCTCTAGAACATAAACCATTGCAAGTGTCATCTTCCCCTAGTGCTCTCTGTTGAAGCGTAACATCTCTAGTGTCTGCTGCCCAATGTTAGTAAGGTCACCATTAATATTTAATGACTCGAGTTCGGCAGCAGGCAGCTCGTAAATGTGTGCCTGCTATCTGTTACTGCAGTGACTTCATAGCGGCTCTGTAATTTCACCATTGGTTAATAATTCGGGAATGATTTCCGGACTGGATAATCAATGCTACAAAGCCAAATTTAACCCTTTTCATGTTAGAATCCATCTTATTGCTAGGTTTGCCACAACAACTAGCATGATGCTGGAGTAGAACCATTATATGGCGCATTTATACGCTGCCTCTGCTGTGACTGAATGTCTGTATACCAAAGTATAAAAGATTCTGCTTGTTTTTGTGCTGTATTTCTAGTTTTTTATCTTGTTATTATTTAAAAAAATGTTTTCATGATAATTGCACAACACCCACTTACATACATATGTACGTACCAACATACATACCAAACCTCCCTTACTTTCCAGTTCCTCTGCTGCCATGACTAGCTGTCTCTTCTGACCCCCATTATATGATCCTAACATGGCTGACACAATGAGTCTTGCACTATGCTCTTTTTCTTCATGCAATGAGTGAAATGAGTATTGGAAGGTTTCCTGGTACTCACTCTGTATTGAACTGCATTAGTATAATTTAGGTCCTCTTAAAGCAATAGTTCCCAAACTGGGGGGGGGGCGGGTGCTAAGGTATTCCAGGGGGGCGTGGGCGCTCATATTTAACATGTGTTTAAATAGGGAGAGGGGCTCAATAATGTTTATAAATAGAAAAGGGGGGCCCTGCAGGGAAAGTTTGGGAACCACTGCGTTAACCTCCTGGGCGCTATGCCCGAAGCCAGTTCGGGCGCAGTTTGATCATGAATCAGACTCCGCCCGTGCCGGGATCGGGCACAAACGGTGCCTCTCAGTGTGTCTGCGGCTGTGTAGAAGAGCCGCAGACACACTGAGCCTTTCCCGTCCCGTGTCTTTGGCGTCATCTGTGACGCCGAAGGGGGCGGTGCCATAGATCTCCATGTTAATGGAGGGGGCCCCGCTCTTCTCCACACACACCGCCGGCGTCTATTTGACACCTGCGGTGTTTAGAGGGCTGGGCAGAGAGTCGGCAATCACGGCGGACTACAGTGTACTCCGCCACAATTGCAGGGGAAATGGCTTTTTCTGCCATAAAAAAAATGGCGCAAAAAGCTTGTAACGCCCAGAGGGTTAAAGATGCATTTCTATTTCCCTACAATCAATGTCCGATTTGATCATATTTATGATCGAAGAATCGATCAAATGAACTGGTTTTCTAACTACCCCCCCACACAGAGAAACTGATATGTGATCGATGTTGATTTAGATCGTTTGAAAGCAAAAATGCCTGTCACTGGATGTATAAGTATGCAAATTATTTTAATCGAACCAAAATTGATCAGGCACAACAAAATAATAATCAATATATGTTAGATGTATACTCAATCAAAAATTTCGATCAGTTTAAGGCAATGTATGGGGGCCTTTAGGCCAATTAAAGTAGTTTTTTAGGCCCACATTCTTAGGAGGGGTTTCCAAATGCCTCGGGACCCCCTCTGCTAAGCGTATTGCTTGGCAGTAGGTCCCGACAGGGCACATTCACTTACCTCGGTGGATGCTGTGTTTAGACATCTGCCGATGCAGAGGTTCAACGTACTCCAGTAGGTTCAGCCCTGCATCGGTGGAATGGCTCAGAGCTGTGAGAACTCAGCATCGCCCGAGCAGGTAAGTAAATGTGTGTCGGGACTGACGGATGTGGAACCCCCCCTTACACACAGGCCATATACTGGGGCAGAGTCTGACAGTATTCAGCTAAACATATCTGTGCAGAAAATGCATTTATACGCTAAAATCAAGTCAATGTGTTACAACCTTAGAGAAATTAAAAAAAGTTTTACTCATTATGATTTTTAGTAGATTTAGCTGACTGTGAGTTGGATTTCTGATAACTGTGCTCTTTTCTTTTTGTTCCAGGCTTTTATTAATACAGCAAAAGAAATTTATGAAAAAATCCAGGAAGGCGTCTTTGATATAAATAATGAGGTAATGTTATATAATATACGTTTAAATGAAGTGAGAAATCTAAACACAATGCACATGTGGGTCTGTACACTTTATATTCAAGATATTTATATATGATATAAGCTAAAGTATTCAGCTCTACTGGACCTGTTGCTACACATGAGATTGATCGGACTTTTAAGATGCTGGATTATTATCATTCCGCGGAAGCAAGAGCCATGTGTTTAATACCAAGATGTTTCATTCGTTTTCTGAAAAGTTACCATATGCTGTGAGTAAAATGTCAGGTAGTTGTCCATACAGTTACCTGGATATCTGTCCAGGATACCTAACCTTGTCATAGTTATGCTGATTAAACGTGTAATGCAAAACTATAGAGTCAAAAATGCGTACGTTTTTGCATATATGCACAAACATGCCTATAAAAAAATGCATACCTTTAAAAAATGCATAAAGTTTGAAACCGCCCTCAAGGGTGATGGTAAAACAGCTCTAGAATATTCTGGGGAGTCGCTGGCCTGCTAAAGTATCACACTGCGCATTGACACCTCATGTAAATAAGCTATTCACATATATTAGTACCTAAAGCAGCGGTGGGCAACTGAGTAGATATGGAGGGCCACAAGTGTGGCCCTTGGCATCACTAAAGGGCCGCACATAACATTTTCAATCTATACTAATTTGTATAAGCATTTTAAAAAGTAAAAAAATGACAACAGGCATAGCTAGAAGACATTATTTTTTAAATAACAATACTTGTTTCTAATGATACTTCAAGCATTAGGGAACACTGTAGTGCAGTAATGCACATTTTGTGTCATATATACATCATCAAAGGTTATATGCCCCTATTCTGAGGTTATGTGCCACATACAAAAATCCCCCATTTCTTGGTGGAATAGTGGGAGCATAGGCACACATCTTCTTAGAATGGGATATTGTTGGTGAGGTGATGGACTTGCTCAGGTGCTGTCTGGGTTGCTGATTGGCTTTCATTTGCTCAGCCAGAGCGAGTCCCTCTCCTCTTTCCTCCCAAAGAAGATCCTGGGCGAGCACAGGTGAGTTCCTATGCATTAACAGTTAGGTTTCTGGGGCCGCCAAGGAACGCCCAAAGGGCCGCATGCGGCCCCTGGGCCGCAGGTTGGGCACCTGGTACCTGAAGTATAGAAGTCTCCTTCTCAAAGAATCCGCATAATGAAGACACCGGTACAAGTGTAGTCCTGGAACCTGTTTGGACTGCATTATTTGCAATGGCATTTTTGTTTTATATAAATTTTTATATAGCGCCAACATATTATGCAGCGCTATACATTAATTGTGTAATTGTTTTAGAGTTTTAGGTCCCAAGGCTTGTGGTCTTTAGCCTTATACTATTATGAATCAATAATCCAGAACAAACTTGTGCATATTTGTTGTATGTATGGGAGGTAAGGGAGGATAAAAAAAAAATGATCCGAGAACATATGCCTTTGGAAATAGCACAACAAAGGTTTTATTAACAGTAAACGCAAGTGAGAAATGGTCTCAAATTATGCAGTATAGGGCTTTAAATGTAAAGAATTGCGCCTAAATAGATCATTCTAGTGCAATGAGCATCTTGTACACCCTCCACTGTATCTTGTCCTTCCTGTGTATTCTTTATTGGTTGTAGCCGTAGGCACCCAGTATCACTGACCGCAGCTTATCTGGCCTGTATAACAGAGCCAATGGTAACTGTAAAGCATCGATTCGCGTGCGGGATTTACCAACATTTTGGATCCCTGTTCGACTGACATTTTCTTGGAGTGCGATCAATTGCTCCAGGTTGGCAGTGTTTGATGTGCACAGCGGAGCCATGCAAACTATGGTTGCTTCTCTTTGTTTAGCTTCCAAGCCCCACACCATAGAGCCATGGTTTCCATGCACTGCACTGATGATGGCCAAGGAGCCTGAAACATCTGAATGCAGTTTGGAATAAATGGCTCTGTACCATAAAGGCTATATTTGCTCTGTGCACCAGTGGTTCTAGATGTTCATTTGGCTGATGGGGCAAAAAGGAATAATTTGTATGGTGCCTCTCACTGTCCTAAAATGTGGGTTTCTACCTAAACTTTTGGGATTTGAGATGGATTGGACCGTGTAAATACCTTCTGTTTTATGAAGGCTTTGTTGTGCTATGCACTTCTCGAGTTGAGGGCTTTTTGATTCCTTTTACCCCTTCTCACCATAACCTTCATGGTTGCTTCTCTTAATTTTGTTTTAGAAAAGCTTTCCCCTAATACCTGTCTATTTACAGAAGGGCCACGAGGGGGCGCAGGAGAGGCACCTTGTTTCCATGCTTGTGATGTTTGCGTGGGTCAGGGGTTGCAGACTTTGGCAGAGCATTGTGGGAAAGTTCCAGGAGCCCTGCAGCTGCTTACACTACATGTGGCCTGTGTGTAAATGGAGGACTAACATTTCAAGCACTAGCTGTTCATAAAGCACAGATACTGCATGGGTCGCCACCTGGCTCAGCTCTGACTTCCACAGGACTTGTTCTCTTTTGTTTTCTGTTATTTGAAACAAGGTTGACTGCTGGTTTTGGATCATTAACAGTTTGCAATCTGCCCAAATACATTCCCCCTAGAGTTCACTGGTTTTAGTTAGATCTTTGATGTTTCTTTGTAAGTCCGTACCTATTTTCCTGGCATACATTGTCCGTTTGCTAGGGTTTCAGCTGCTATGCTAATACACTATGATGTAAAAGATCACTTCTCACCCTCAAGCTTTTGTCCTGTTCAGTAGCCCTAAGTTTGCCAAAAGCAAACTTGGTCACTTGCTTTTGGCTAATGACTTATTATTATTACTTGTTGTATTTAAGCACTAGGCACTCTAGTCTTCCAGTCATTAGAAACTCCATGGCAATGCCATCAAAAAAAAACTGGATTTGAGTTTGTGCTGGCAGTTTTCATGTTGAACTACAGAGATAATGACTTGTTGCCTAAGGGATCATCAATACGGTGAGAATTGTACTTATTCCTCACATTCCCAGCAGTCAGCAGAGTTGTGGACAGGACCTCTTCATCCTTGTACAGTTCAGGATTACGTTGTATAGGATGAACCCAGAGAGCTGCAGCCCACTATAGCAAGGGAAGGAAAGAGCCTAGGAAAGCACGGAATAAGAATATCATTTTCATCTCCATCTTCTACGTGCCTTTTGGCTTTTTCATACCCTGACCCCACTCTTAGGGTCATATCTATAGAGAAATTAATCTGGCATTTTCCACAATGTACCACGTGTTTCGAATAGCATTGATCAATACACCACCAGTGAATGTTTGGTGAAAATCACATTTACAGCATTTATATTTTCCCATTTGAGATCTGATATAAGATACCTCTGTGTGTAGAAAATATGAAAGTTCTGTCTTGTTTGAGTCTTGCACCCAGTGTGATAACTCGCATACCAGCTATTACTTGCAGACTATTTTAGTCTATTCCCCCACCACGGAGTCTTTCTGGGTTGTTCATAGTTGAAATGTTGACCGAGTAATAGGTGTAACAGCATCTGGGCAGAGCACCAGAGGACATGACATTTGGCTGAAGAATCTAAGGTTATGGTGGGTGATTTGGCTCTGCCAATTTTTGTTGTGTTTACTGCCTTTTGTTTATTGACAGATTGGCCTCCAGGTTGTTATTCAGTTTCCTTTCTCCTTTTGGTTCATCCCACTTAATTTATGGTGTTTTGGGGGGGGGGGTCTTTCTTTTAGTGCATTTCCTTGTTGATTTTGGGCCTTCTTGAGTCTCTTTCCAGCACTTTGGCTCCACTGACTGGTTGACTATCTAGCTTGCTGAAGTCCCTTCTCCTTCATAGCTGCTCAGCTCTTCTTTTGTCTAATCTGTCATGTTGTGTCTTCTACTTTGTCGGGGTCAGTGTGCAGGTTTTGCTTGCTTCTCTAGGCTAATTTATCTTTATATTGCGTACGCCTCGGCCCCTCTTTATATTCGGCCTATAATCCCCCAGGCCTCATGGTGCTCCACTTGTCCACTCTCCCTCTGCATCCTGCACCGTCACCACCACACCCCTGGTGTCTTTGTACTCCTAGTAGCTCTCCCTCCCTGTCTCTCAGCTATTATCTCATGCTCTTTGTCTTTCTGAGTGAGAGGGGATATGACACACGGGGGAGGGGAGATCATGTATTATTCGAAGCCAGTAACGCGAATATAAAAAGCTGTAGGAAAGTTGGGCAGGTCGCGGTTCATTTGTTGTAGAAGTTCCTTGTTCATGTGTAGCTTAATACAGCACCTGACTGCTTCACTGTGCCTTTATGGAGCTCTGATTGCAATCTGCTGTAAGAGGCAGCCGTCTGTGCTACTTTACTGGCCACACGCCAAGTCTGGCTCTTGGAGTCCTCAACAACTTGCTACCAGCCAAGAGGGGGCAAAACCAATGAGCCATAGGGCATGCTTTTTATTAAAACAGAGTTTCAGAAAGCCCAGAAACCACATCAGCTGCTGTCGATAGCGAGCCATTGCCAGAAACCCCAAGGCTACTACAGTTGCAGAACAACTGCCAAGCACTATAAATCTGAGATTTAGTGTGACGCAAAGTTTCCTTAAGAGCTTAATTTCTGAAAGCTACTGTATTACTTCCCTCCTCCCTCCTCAAGTGCTGTGTTCTTAGGTGAAACCCACTTGAGGGAGCCAGTGTTAAGATAGAAGTGTGATCTTGATGAATGAAAGGAGCTGCTCCGTGTGTGGGTTGCTGGCCAGCTGCCATGTCTTTGGGGATCATAGAAATTATTGATGACACTGAACACTTGTATGCATCCCCACAGCTGATTCAACATGGAAAATGCAGGCCGGAGAAGGGAAGTTTTTCTTTGGGTTTACATTCCAGAGTTTGATATCACTGTTTGGGATGGCGGTTTTCAAGAAGTTCTGTGCTCCTGGAGAAGCCTGACTTCAGTATGAAGGCACTTCTTAGGCAGTGTAGACAATTACTTAATTAATCCTTATACAATGCGTGTATTTATTTTTACTGGAACACATCCAAAGCCTGAGAGGGAGAGAAACGGCAAAGACTCACAAAAGCCTGTATATTATAAAACAAAACAATTCTGCATTGTGTGCCTTGACATCCTGCACTAGGAATTGCTTGGAGTCTAGTTATATCCCACACAGTGTTAAGCTGCCCATACACATGTAGATTTTTGGACGATGTTCGACAGTTTGTTTAAATATCATTCGTACCTTTTTCGTTCGCCCGAGCACGATGTCAAATTATTTATACATTCATTGTTTAACAAATCGATAGGAATTTACCAACATGTCCGATCACTTACCATAGATTTTTTGTTCGATATCAAGAACATTTGTTTGATTAAACAAGTTCTTTGTTACTCTATTTTCGTTTGATCGGTTGAAAATGTAATCGTGTATGGCCCAGGTGCCCAACCTGCGTGGCCCTCTCAGTCCTCCACTTGCGCCCCCCGAAACCTAACTGTTAATGCATAGGGCAAAGGAACCGACCCCCCCATAGATATCATCAAAGACTATGATGAGATCTATGAAGCACATAACCTTTGATGATATAGATCACACACAATGTGCTTTACCACACTAAAGTGTTCCCTAATGCTTGAAGTATCATTTAAAACAAGTTTTGTTATTTAAAAAATAAAAATAATGTCTTCTAGCTCTGCTTGCTGTCATTTTTTCATTAAAATGCTTATACAAGTCAGTATAGATTGAAAAAGTTATGTGAGGCACTTTAGTGATGCTGAGGGCCGTACTTGTGGCCCTCCATATCAACTCGGTTGCCCACCATTGGTGTATGGCTAATTTTAGGAAAAGTATTATCTCAGGTAAGTTGTGATATCCTGTAGTAACAATGTTCTCCCACCATGGCATCAGTTGTCTGTACTAATGACAAAATATCTCTTCAAATAATGGATCTGGCAGATGTTGTTTCCTTTGATCTGCCAATGACCTTATACATGGTTTGCATTAGCTGCAGAATCACCCTGTAATGTTTATTATTTTTTTGTATAGTGCAAGTTAAAATGTAATTAATGTAACTGGCTGTTGCTAGCAGCAATCCCAAGTTTGCTTTGGTCAAGTCTTGTCTATGCATGAGGCCACCATTGAAGTAGTGCACCAGGGCCGGTTTGATATCCCCTCCCCAGCATCTTCTACTCACCCTTCCTTTACCGTTCAACAACTTAAGCTGGCCATACACAGTATATCAAACAATCTGTCTCAAAAACAGGGTTATCGGACATGACCGTAACTCAGTGGTTCCCAAACGTTTCTTGCAGGGCCCCACTTTTCTATTTAGGAATATTATCGAGCTCCCCCCTGCCTATTCAAACACAGGTTAAGAATGTTCCCCTGGAATACCTTTGCACCCTCCATTTGGGAACCACTGCCGTAAATCATAGTCAATGTACATTGCTTTGGATCTGGACCGGGGTCCCCATGCAAAGCTTTAGCTGAGCTGGATGACGCAGCAGTGATGCGCCTCCAGCTCCTTTGATATCGGGCTCAGCACGATGAAGTTATCGTGCTGAGCTCGAAGGCTGATCCATCTTATAGGCATTGACCTGTCTATGGCAGCCTTAAGAGACCTCTATGCAGAAATTAGTAGTAAAATCGTACATTTGTTCAAATACCATGAAGTTTCTTCACTAACATCGGCTTAACGGAGATGTGAGAGAATTAAGTTTCATTTGTACCAAAAGAAAACTACTCTGCTTCTATGGTCCTCTAAAAAGTCCAATTGTCTGGCAGCTTTATTGGCTGCATCATCATCTATAGAAAATATTCAAATTCCAAAAGACAAGCTACCCAATCTGTATGTTTTCTGACTTGAAGGGTTGGTCTTTTTTACACAACATGTAAATGGTGAATTATGCAATTTTTTTCTTTCAAGTCACTCGTTAAAACGCTACTGCAGTATTGGTGTACATAAGGCGGATTGGATTGTTCTTGTGCTGGAACTGCATGTCAATTTAAAGCCATTAGATTAGTGTAAGATTTTGTATTTTCAGGAGAGGTCAAACTATGTATGTAACCCCGGTTATGGTCTGAAATTTATGCTCATTAAACATACTAATCTTACTGTTATCTCCTATTTTAGGCAAACGGCATTAAAATCGGACCACAACATTCAACGCCTGGATCCCCCGGCTCTCATATGGGAGGACAACAAGCTGGCGGCGGGTGTTGTTGAAGCTCATCATTCCATGTGAAGAGCCTGAAGTGGCTGTTTCCTTGTCCATAGGCTATTGTACTTTTACCTTCTCTTCTCCAGTTTCAATGTTCACTTTAAAGAAGATTTTTGAAATAGTATTCATACTGTATCATTTGCTTTTGATTTATAGGTTTGATTGTGGTTGTTAAATGTTGTCTTGTTCCCCCCCTAAGTAAAATTTATGACAATTGACACTAAGAAGTTTTCATAGTATTTTAAATGGTTTGTGAAGTAAGGATTCACGGATCTGTGGTGACCTGTGCAAAGGGACATGAAATCAAATAATAAAACCATTGATTATATACTTATTTTCTGTCTACCAATATATCGAAACATCAAGGAGATTGATGTGGTGTGGTTATCCGGAAGTGAGCCCAATGAAAATGTGTGTTGTAACATTTTACAGGAAATGTCCGGTCTTAGGTCTAGTGGTATTGGTTAATGACATTGGCAAATACTTGCAAGTTCTTCCACAACAGATTACATGGACATCAACTGGAGAGCCTTGCTAGTACTGCCTGTTAGGCCAATGTGAGACGGACAACACCTCGCCAAACGCAGTCAGGGAGGAGGTGTACCCACTTCACTTGCTTGGTGTCACTACCTCAGTGAGCCAATACTACAGAACCTCGCTCACCAGCAAAGAAAATGTAATCAAAGTGACTGGTTCTCTGTCCAGTGAAGAAGTGATGGCTTTAATAAATAAGGTCTCTGATAAAATTGGACCTTGTAGTCGAGTGTAATAAGTACATTTAGCCTGTTGTACTTTGCCACTTAAAGTCATTGCCTGTTGGGGAGTGACGTTTTGTAAACATGACAAGTTCTCACATTTTGAGCCATGGTTGATGTATCACATTTCTACATGTGTGATGTGCTGTATTTACCATAGTGGTGATTCATATACAGATGTGTAAATTCTCCCATCAGACATGGCAACCAGCACTCGGACTGCTAAATTAAAAACAAAACCATTGATTGGTCACCTAGACATAAAGTATTTGGATACCGCCTATAGAAAGAAATCATAAGGCACAGTCACTGTGTAGTACTATTTTAGTTGAAGGCGTAGAATGTATATAATGAGCAAGTGATTGCCCCTGTTAGATACATTGGACGAGGACAAAGGTGTTTTTTTTCCCCAAGAACATTTCACCCCAGTAGGTTAACTTATCAGAATGTATATATGTATATACATATATATGTGTGTATGTATATAATTGTAATTTTTGAAGGATGATGGCCCATTTAAAATTTTACATAATACATGTGTGCTAATATTTTTAGTTCCAGCTAGTCGATTGTAGACTTGTGTGGGGTTATGCTCTCGATTTTAGAAGATTTATAAGCCAGAGTAATGCTGGAGTTACACTAGCAAGCTTTTGTGATTGATAAGACATAGGTTTTGAAACAACTCCAAAGCTAATGTAAATGTATTTAGAATGAGGGCATTGTTTGATTTATAGATTTGAAGCTGGTTCTTTGTTGGACTGATGCAGCCTGGACCTCACCCACTGGTGCTAGTGATCCTCGCTGTTAAGCTGGCCATACACGGGTTGATTCCTGTGCGATTGATGAATTGATGACGCTAAAGCGACTCATGTATGGCTAGCTTTAGTTCAACACTTTCAGATATTTTTATGGTAAATTCCCAGGGAGCATTTGTAGCTGCGTATCAGGTGGTGCTGGTCAATGGGTGCAAAGTGGCAATCTCAGTAAACAATCTATATCGGGGGGAGATATCCATTGCATGCATTGACCAGCATATGACTAGTATATGTTCTGTGGTAGTCATTCTCTCCCTATATTCCATTGGAGACAGAGTACACCACCAATGATGATAATATGTTGCCACACACAAGTATCCGTTTGCATAGAGTTTCATGTTAAAGAAGAATTTCAACGTTAACATATTGGTAGATAGGAAATTGTGTATAATCAGTGTTTTTGTACCATATTTACTCATGTACAGTGTGTATATGATGCTACAATGTGTATGGAACATTGGAGGGAGAAGAGCGCTTTGTTTTATCCGAACTAATTACTGGAGACTATAACCGTAAACCTGCTCTAGTCCTGCTTTTATCATGGAGTAACACTCATCATCATCAACTGACCTAGTGAGAACATTTGTTTTCATTTTAACAGACATATGTTAATTGTTTTGCACTGTTATTGGTTTTGCACATCATATTGTGACTGTTTAGTGGCTTTTGTGCACAGTGTAAACTTTTAGGATTTTGTTGGGATATTAAACTGATTTTTGTTACAGGCCTAAAAAGGACTTTGTGGTTTTGCAGATGCTTTTCAAGTAGAATATGTTTTGCCGAAATAGTCAACTTGCCTGGTTCTCCCCTGTGCCTATGATTACACTGAGAGGAGTCCCTGACGCTTCAACTGTCTAAGACTAATACACATGTTCATAGAGCTTCTATTAACTCATGAAGCACTGAACCTTCATAAGCACACAGGGGATTTTAAAGTACACAAGGCACACTGTTTGGAAGTCCACAGTTAACTGACATACATCAGATACCTGTTGTTAACTCCATTTGTCATACAGACAAGCACAGTTTGTGTTCCAGCACCAATGACATTGTGTAAAGGCCCTGCTAGGTGCTGTACAGCACAAACCAGTACACTTCATCTCTCCTCTCAACAATATTCTTTACACATCAGGTCTGCAATGCACAACTTACCTGCACAGTGGAAAAGTGCAGATTTCTCATAGTATGCGTTCAGCGAGCTATTCCACTTTAAGATTAACACAGTAGTGTCTCTTGAAATCGTTGGGGAGATTTAAACTGAACTGAAGTACCACTTGGCCATACTCATTGTAAATTAAAGCCAGTGGCTGCAGTCTTGAAAACAAAGTAGAAGAGATACATACCCATGTAGGGTCTCAAAGACCATCTCCACACAGCAGTGACTGGATTGGGTGATATGTAATCCTTATCCCATAGAGCTCATCTAGTTGTTTTCTATAATCTGGAGAACCAAGTTTAAAAATCTCTGGGAAATGATTGGAAGTATTCACCTGCTCATGTTATTTATCTGAAATTATTATTTGTTTATAATTGGTAAATAAAGGCTTGTAAAGCCCCCAATACACGCTTAGATTTTATGGCTGACCGATTGCCAAGGGTGCGCTCGCTGATCGGTCGGCAAAAAAAACAGGTGCCGATCTAAAGCTAAAGAGCCATAATTGGCCATAAAATCTAAGCATGTATGGGGGACTTAAGACTTTTCTAGCATGCCTGTGGTAATAACAGGGTTATCCGAGCTACAAGTACTGCAATGGCTAAAGTCATAGCTGATCACATGTGCCCTGCGCCACGGCACTGCAGATCTAAACCAAGGCTAAGGTGTTATTTTCCTGAGCCGTGAACACATGGGAAGGTTTAGTTTTGCTTTCCGGAGGGTTCCATAAGTGGTTTCCAAATGTTCCTTGCAGGGCCCCCCTTTTCTATTTAGGAACATTATTGAGCCCCCC
>CM070036.1:34772377-34785015 GCA_036250615.1 Ptychadena robeensis | reverse complement strand
TGAAACTGTATTCTGTTCTTTTTACAATTAAATAATATCAAATAAAACAAAAGACAAACTACTCACATTAAAGGAGGTTTACAAGACTTGATCTCTCAGGGCCATGTGCTTTTCAGGATGACCTCACTTCCTAGTTGGGGATGAGATCACTTCCTGCTTACAGATACTGGAGGGCTCAACAGGAACAATGTTTTGAGCGGAGGCTCTTTGTCAACCATAGGGGTGCCTTCCTCCTATGGTTGACAAAGAGCCTCCGCTTGAAACCAGAGTTTCTACCTAAACTTTTGGGATTTGTGATGGATTGGGCCATGTAAATACCTTCTGGCTTGATTGTGCCTAACAATTGTTCCAAAATACTTTTTCCTTTTGTTGACGGGGGATTCCTCTTTAATGCCAGGTCCAGCTAGTGGAACATATTGTCGTAGACCTCATGTGAAACTGTATTCTGTTCCTTTTACAAGCGCTATGTTAAGTGGCATGAACACAGCAGTGATTGAGAAGTGAGGTGTGAACCGCATCATTCTCATGGAAACTTAGCTGTGGGAGGCATGGAAACCCTATACATCTGTTTTCTGCTGACTGGAACCCGGCTGTCAGTGTGATAACAGCTGTAATCAAACCAAGAGGTGCCTGTGGAATTCCAGACTTCATGCCCAATTTCCATTGCAAAGGTAAAATTATTCAATGGTAATTTAGTCTAAATTGTGTTTATGACAGTTTGTGGCAGCATGCAGCTTTGCCGAGCACAACACAAATAGGCTGAGTGATGGGACAAATACTCCCTGACAGGCTTTGGGAAGAGTGAGATGTAAAAATTCAAGCATTAGTGTTATCGGCTTTTAGCAACCGAATAAATCTCGTTTTTTTTTTACCTATTGCCGCCACACCTGGGAGAAGAGAATTCCTCTGCATAAATATATTCTAAAATATTCTTTGTTTGAATGTATTCATTGTGCTCCTGTCTCCACCAGCAGGCATAATACTCCCTTTCATCCCTGCACTGGAAGATTGACTGATGCAGAAGAGTGTCATATTTATCCAACAGAGCGAGTGGGAAAGTGCCGTCCCCAGTTGTTGTTTGGCACTGGGGTAGGAAGCGTAATTCATACACATTAACCAGTATGTCCTCCTATGCCTTCTGCTGATTGGCTCCCAGGGGTCAAACGAGGTAAGAGAACAAGCAATCTAATCAGTGCACCCACCATAATCTTCACCTACAACCAAAAAGGGAAGAACAATTCTCCCTGACAAAAGTCACATGACTGAGGGTCATCCATACTGCCATGGCAGTATGGATTACCCTTATGCCTGCCATACACATGCCGATAAGCGGGCGATTTTTCACCTGACCGTCGGCGGAAAAATCGCCCGCTAATCGGCATGTGCCCACATGGGGCGTCAGATCCCTGTGCCCCACAGCTCGGTCGGCCAGAGAACGGACATGTCCGATAATCTCTGGCCGATGTAAGCCGATGGCATTAGCTTCAATGAAGACCGGTGTCTTCATTGAAGCTAATGGCCGGCACACAAAGGGTGCCAGCCGACTGAAGGGGCCCCATAATGCATGACGTCATCACGTTTGCATCCCGGAGCATATTGGGACTGGTTTGTCTGCACCCGTTGGGGTGTGTATGGCAGCCATTAGTCATGTGACTTTTGCAAGGGAGGATAGTTCTTCTCTTTTTAGTTTATTGGAAAGTATTATGCTTTACTCTAGTTGTTTTAAATCTGTTTTATTGACAAAATGTGCAGTCTTTGTTTTACAAATAAACATTTTATGCAAGAAAATTGCTGTTGGGTTTTGACTGCCTGTCAAGATCTGGTCCACCTCCTGCTGAGAAATGTCGACAGGGGGAGGGTCTGGATCGATGTTATGTGCGGCCCTTTAGTGATGCAGAGGGCCACACTTGTGGCCCTACATATCAACTCAGTTGCTCACCACTGGTCTATGGGAACACAATGGATGCTTGAGTGAACACTAGCGGATCCAAGTGTACAGTGGAGCCCAGGCCTTGATCTGCAGTGGACTCCGGGTGCCAGGAGACTTATGCCTGCCATACACACGCGATGTGTGCAGGCAGACTACCCCCGATGTCGCTCCGGGAGGCTAACGTGATGACGTCATCACGTTAGCCTCCCATTGCATTCTGGGGCCCCACAATCGGCCAGGCACCCTTTGTGTGCCGGCCATAAGCAGCGATGGAGACGCCGTCTTCATTGTAGCTTATGGCATCGGCTCCCATCGGCTCAGATTTTCCGACATGTCGGATCTCTGGCCGGCCGAGAAGTGGGGCGACAGGCATCTGTCGCCCCATGTGGGGACATGCCGATGAACGGCCGGATTTTAACCTGACCGACGTCGAGAGCGCTCACGCCCGTCGGTCAGATTAAAATCCGGCCGTTTATCGGTATGTGTATGGCCAGCATTAAGATGGCCATACACCTTTAGATTTCTCTGTCAGATATCCTTTAGCTCTACCAACAACTATGTAGTGCTGGGTCCTCTGCGATTGAACACAGGTAGACTTGATTGTTTAGAAAGTTCCTCACATTACATGGTTTTGGTAAAACAAAAGGAGATCTAAAGGAAATCTGACAGAGAAATCTAAAGGTGTATGGGGACCCTTATAAAGCAGCCCGCTACGGTGACACTGAAAGGGCAGAGCATCACTGGCTGTAGATCCAGATTGATGGTGGGAGAGAGACTAGAAGAGATTAAAGGACTGGACAGAGGAAGGATGGTGGTGTGGGAGCAAGGATGAGGGGTTGGTAAATGTTTTTTTATGTTAAGAAATCAATTTGCCCAGATGAAGACTACATAAATGTAAGTTTTTGGTTTTTAGTTTAGAATTGCTTCAAGGCTCCTGTTGTCTGATATTCTGTATTTCATTTAGGGTCTACGTTATGCTGAAGCTGAAAAGACACCCAATGAGGAGTCCCCCTCGTCGCTTTTCGGGTAACTGCCTGACATGAGGGCATTTTTAAACTCCTCATAGTGTGTGTAGGCACCCAAACACAGAAGCGGGTGCTGGCCAGACTGCTGACATTTCCCGGGTTGCAGAAATCGCCCATGTGAATGCTCCCTATTTGAAGCCTGACCTTAGCGATTCTAGAAATCATACCCACACAGGTTCTCCAAGAGGCAGATCTAATAAAACAAAGAAAATGGTGCTATTCATGATACCGTTACTATTGATGTCCATTCGTGCCACAAGCTATGACCTTCTCTTGATGTTACCAATTAAACATTACCCCTTGTCACTACATATAGTAGTAGTGGCACACAGAGTAGGTTAATGGCTACAGATAAAGGAGATCAAGACTGGAAGCATAGTGATTATATCACATTAATTATATCAGTGTGTATGCTCCCTAATTCCTTCATAGATCCTCATGATCTAAAGAGCCAGTAAATACAGAAGCTGGAGAGACGGAACCAGCACAGCACCCAAACATTTGCCAGGACCTCAGTTTCTCGATGCAATGTAACACAGGGCACAATGCAATGCAGAATGGTAATGGCGTTGTGGTGTGCTGCAATGTAGAGGGATTGGTAAGGTGCATAGGAGTTCAGAACGAATAACACTACAGCACCACATACATATAATAACAAATGTCATAAATATCCAGTTGAAATCAATGAACCTTTCTAAATAAAAGATAAAATGAATGTATTTTTATATGTATCGCGTATCCAACCTTCAATGGCCCAAAACATTTTTCCCCAGACTGATTCTGAAAGTGTTGCTTTTAATTCTTTAGTATTTAGAAATGATAATGTTAAATATTAACAATAGGTTGTGCTGTTGTTTCCATGTGTATGACTTTATGAGAATTGCCATGTTTCAGTATATGGAGAGAAGTCACAATCTGTGGGGTAGTCTTTGTGTTCTGTCACTCTGTACAGAACAAAGGATCAAACACAATAGAAGTATCAGACTCTCCTTTATTTACCCTTTGCATCCAGTCGTGTGTTGGGTTGCTTTTCATCAGAAATAGCACATTTCAGATAAACATATAATGTATACTGTATTTATGTGATTTTGCTTAATTCCATACTGACATCCACCGGCTGGAAAATGAAAGGTTAATTATCTGACGTGCCAAACTATACAGGATGCAGTTATGTCCTATTATGTAAATACAGCTCCATATACAAATATGGTAAATATTGTGGAGGAAGAGGAGGAAAAGGCTTCTAAAAATAATCCAGTGAGAATCATTCAAATTAGGAACATTTTTCCTAGTCAACCCGTCCAGTCGGGTGTGTGTGAATTGTCAGGATATTGACTGGGCCACAGGCCGCTCCTGTTTCTCCTTTCAACATTGCTGTGAAGTCCGCCCAACCAGGGTTGCACAGATATAATGTTTGTTGTCATCACTTTTGTCACTGCAACTTGCTAATCCATGATAGGTTTTCATTTCCACCTCCTGCAGGCACAGGGAGATCCAGAGTGCCTTCACAGGTGATTAACTTTGCCTGTTATAAAATCTCTTACCCTATATATCTCTGGTTGCTGAATAGCTTCGCTGCCTGTGAAAGCGTATAGTTTACTGCTGGGTGCAATCTGTTTGGCTGTTTATTGGAAATCTGACCAGTGCTTTGTTCCCTACTATTCTGTGTTTGCTGCCTGCCCTGACCCTCCTTGGACTTGACTACACCTTTTGCCTGACCCTTCCGCTCTGACCCCCACTGTGTACCATCCACTGTCTTTAGCCAGCCCTGACCCTGCTTGGACCTGACTACCCTCCTGCCTCAGTGTATCCAGTACTGTGTCTGTGCAGTGGTGATTGTTGGTGAGTTCCTGGTCCTTTGCCAATCCCTGTCCCAGACGTCATTGTTTGCACAGGTAAGCCAGTGGAGCAGCCGAGACTGAGATGGGACAACTAGCCTTCCAAAGCTAAGCAGGGGCTTGTCTGTAAATGAAGAGTGCGGGCCAAATTGGGGAACTGATATCTGGGACGCATTGAGTTAAGGGCAGGGGCTCAGAGATATAGTTACACATTTGCTCTTACATTATAAAGTATGACCCTCAGGAGTACAGTAGCATTGCCTGGGGCAACCAGCAGAGCAACCAGGTTCTTTTTGGGTGCCTATGTTCCAACCCTGTCACACACACTGTACACGGATTCAACAAATCTACACACAGCTGCTTAGGGGATTAACTGTTTACTAGAGGGATATGTACATGTTCAATACACTATCACCCGTAGGCAGGGGTTCAGGCATAGGGACTAAAGTTCCAAACAGTACTAACCAGCTGCACAGGATGGTTGGCTTATGGCTCTCTTACCCAGAATTAGCAGAGAGAAGTAGTTGGTAGCACAAGTGGTTCAGGGGAGGCAAAGAAAAGAGGAAACCTGCGTCTCGCCCTGACCCTGTAGACACCTCTTGAAGGCTGCATCCATGCACTCGGGCAAGATGAGGGAGAGACTAACCCTGGTCCAAAGGACATCCCTGTCATTCGCTGGGGATGGGGGTCAGCCTGGCCAAGTGGACGACCGGCAGGGGGACCCAGAAGGAGATGGAAGCACCTTGCTCCACGTAAGCTGCTGGCAAAAAGCCCGGGAAGAATTAAAATCAAGGAACCTCTATAACCTCTGCCTAGGGAGGGAATTTACAGTCTCTGGGCAGAAAACTAAATCAAAACAGTGGGAAGAAGAACCATTACCTTACCTCCTGGCAGCTGCTGCAGAAAAGATACAATTTCTTTAAGGTATATACACACAAAAATCCAACATATCATGGCCTACTATACAAATACATATACACACCACTATATACAGTTTTAAATGAATCTCATTATACCAGAGTACTTTCTAAATTTTGTATTCCCACTAAAAACTGTGTTGGAAAGGAGTACACCACAGGAGAGGCCAATAGTGGAGTATATTCTATAAGGTTCTTTTTTATTAGGTGAGTAGATGGTAGACGTTTTACAAATATATACAAATTGTATTGCAACATAAAGTGTCAGTAAAATCTAACATTGTTCATTGTACAAATTGTCAGCAGTGCCCAAGTGAAAATTTATTTAGATTGCAAGCCTGATTGGGCTGGGCCCTCTTCTCCTCCTGTGTCATAGTCGGTACCTGTGTGTTGCATCTCCACTCTTCAGCTAGGCACACACAGGAGATTCCCATGCAATCGATCCCCGATCAATCACAGTGTGGTGACATCACCACGCTGTGATTGATTGGGCATCAATTACACAGAAACCAATGTGCATCACATGGGCACATCGATTCCCGTTCAATGGGGACCCGTTCTCCCCAGCTTGCAGCATGTGTGAATCACAACACGCTAAAAGCTGGGGAGAAATCCAGCCTGCCTCTCACTCTCCAGCAGCAGCTTCCGAGTGAGAAGTGCTCCCTTCACACTGACAGCGGGCGGCTGAGCAGGAAGGAGGCAGGAGCCGGTGACATCCAATACTTTGCATGAAGATTCACGTCTCCATGCAAAGAAATGGAGATTGAACAGGCTTTTCCAACATATTGGAACCCCATTCAATCGAGTATAAATAGAGCCAGCTCGAAGGAAAGCATACACACGCGTAGCTTTGTAAACAGATTAGATTACCATCAATCACCGTGAGCGCGAATATTGATTGATTGTACTCAAATCTTTTTACAGATCTACTTGTGTGTGCCTAGCTTTACTTACTGTACAGAAGAATCTATAGCACAACCCCACCCCATGAGAGGGCTTGTCATGTCCCATACACAGCTTCAGACCCTACAATACAATTTGTTAACTTCCACTATTTATATATATTAATATGCTATGTATAGTAGTATTACTTGTACCAAATGAGTTCCTGCCATAAACATAACACACGGTACACTGTAAATCCGAAAGAGCCCTAACTTCTCCGCTCCAACAAACATCACATGAGCCCCCAATCTAGTGATCCTCAATACATGGTACTTGTTAATAGTTCTTGACTCAGATTACACCTCCTTGTTTCTGATGCCTTCATAGAAGATGAACATTACTATTCATGGGCAAAGGTTTACTAACACACTGACAAATGTCAAAGCAATACTTTCCAGTTCACTTGTAGGTCAGTGGCTAAAGAAGTATTGTCTTAATATCACAAGGTGGTGAATTCTTTGGGAACTACCAGGTAGAGAGTCATGAAGGATCAGAAAAGAGTAGAAGAGAAGCTGTGCGGGTCAGATGTCAGACAGGAAGAGGCACAGGAGCTGGCAATATGATCCAGAGGTCAACCTAGTTGATACACCAGCAGCACGTTCCTGCTAGTCTGGAAGTATTTATAGACATGTTTGACCTTTACAGGACTAATAATCATGAGTAATTGGACTTGTGCAGACAATGTGTAGTCAGAGCTGTAATGCTGGGATATAACCGGCTCTTACACACGTAATCGGCCTTGTGTAACCAGGCCTACTTCCAGGGAGCTCGCTGTATACCTCACCAGCAGGGACATATGTCTGAAGATAACTATTACATCAGCACTGTCATTCACTAATTACTGATCCTACTTAAGATTGTATTGTTTCTTTGACCCAAAAACAGACAAACTAGGTTGCAGTTTTGCCATTGGGTTGTTGAAGTAGAAAACTCACACTGAGACTATTGCCACTGACAAGCAGGATGTATTATGTTTTCTAGGGCTGTAGGATAAGAAGTGATGGCTTTATTTCAAAAACTTTGAAATGGAATTTTTCCAATTGAACAAAAATGATGTTTAAGTTGGAAAGCCTATTATAACAAAAATGTACCTTCTTACCGTATTTTTAGAAACCTTAGGTGTAGGCTACACTTGGGGTAATATGCCTGCGTTGAACACAGGGATTGCACATGCCTGCTATTGATGGCAAACGGGCAGTGTGGACAACCCTGTCATAGCCCCCAAACGGCTGGTCCGAGCCTTAGTCACCATAATGTCGACTCGGAGCTCCATACCAACATGAACACAATGGAGGCTTGACGTATGACGTGTCCAGTGACAGCCCATTGATTCAAAGGGGCCGCATTATTGGCTTGGCTGCTGATAATTAGGCTTTAATGGAGCAAATAGGGAGGGTTTCCACTTGTTGAATGAGCTGATGTCAGCGCATCCGAGCACATAACGTAGCCATACCCTTAAAGTGGACCTACCACCAGAAATCTATGTTTTCATGAATGGCACTAGAAGTGCCAATAATAGGGAGGAATGCAGTAAAAAAACTCAAAAACTTTCCTGTAATGAGCAATTTAACAAGATTACCACACAGCTCCCATCACTTCCTGGT
Source organism: Ptychadena robeensis (assembly GCA_036250615.1). Classification (NCBI taxonomy): domain Eukaryota; kingdom Metazoa; phylum Chordata; class Amphibia; order Anura; family Ptychadenidae; genus Ptychadena; species Ptychadena robeensis. The sequence goes on along the minus strand of CM070036.1, from coordinate 34,776,756 downwards.
TCGTGGAGCCAACACATGAAACACATGGGGGTGCAATATCGTGGGTAGCCACTGGGGGTGTTCAGTGATAGTGATGGCCGAACATCGGCCAGGACTGTCCGCGAACGGGTCGGACTTCTAAAGACGTCCGCCGTCCGCCTGTTCGCGGACAGATTAAAATTCCCCGCCTCTAGGAACGCATCCTGGAACGCATAGTTCCTGGTTTAGGGAGCCGGATGTGACGTCACTGGCGTCACTTCCTGCTCCGACCTGGTTTTTTCACTAGGAGACCGGCTTTATGCCCGGTCTTCTAGTGAAAAGATTCTTCCTCCGGCATGATCACACAGGTTGTGATCCTGCCGGAGGAAGAATAGAGATCATCTTCTCGCTGGCGAACGGAGCGGGTCAAACACCCGCACTGCTCGCCGGCGAGAAGATGGGCGAACATCCATGTTTGCCGCCGAACTGTCCGCCTTGCGGACAGTTCGGCCATCACTATTCAGTGATCTTCTATGGGAATTTTCAAAGCAGTTGACTGAAAAATCAAAGCTTCCTGTGACGTGCTGCCGATTTCTGCTGACCATGAACCAGGAAGTGAGGAGAACTGCCGGATTATATTCCTAAATTGCTCATTACAGGTAAGTTTTTGGGTTTTTTCACTGCATTCCTCCCTATTATTGGCACTTCTAGTGCCATTCATGAAAACATAGATTCCTGGTGGTAGGTCCGCTTTAATCTGCAGATTCTAAAATTTTAAATTTTGAAAGGGTGAGCTTTAGAGATTTGGGGGCACAATTGAGAACTAACATGCACATTTTTCACGCAGTCTGTGCGCCCCTAAGGTAGATTGACTGGGGGGAAAAATCCCAAATTGTGTAATTCTCACAGCACCAAAAACAAAGGAGGAATCTTCCAGTGAAGACACCTGTCCAAGACTGTGTTCCCACATAGGCAATTAATCCCCTCGCACTCGCAATTTAAATTGCGGACGGGCGATTGCACACGATTGACCAGGCGATTCGCACCCATGATTTTTTTTTTTATTCGGCCCAATTATAAAAAAAAATATTGCGACCATAGAGAATGAATGGACGCGATTTTTCAATTGCGTCCACGCGCGAAACAAAATCACGTCCATTCATGTCTATGGGCGTGATAAAGCCGCGATTCTGATCGTGGGTCCAATCACTAGTGATGGCCGAACTGCCCGCAAGGCGGACAGTTCGGCCGCGAACAAGCATGTTCGCCCTCCTTCTCACCGGCGGACAGTACGGGTGTTCGACCCGCCGTGTCCGCCGATGAGAAGGAGCCCTCTATTCTTCCTGCGGTGGGATCATTAGCAGCGAGATCCCGCCGCAGGAAGAATCTTTCACTGAAGACCGGGTAGAGAACCCGGTCTATCAGTGAAAATCCGGCTCGTAAACCCGGATGTGACGTCAGTGACGTCACATCCGGGTAGCACAACCAGGAACTATGCGTTCCAGGTGCCGGATGTGGCATCACTGACGTCACATCCGGGTGTACGAGCCGGATTTTCACTGATAGACCGGGTTCTCTACCCGGTCTTCAGTGAAAGATTTGGGGAATTTGAATATGTCCGCGAACGGGCGGACGGCGGACTTTTTTAAAAGTCCGCTCCGCCCGTTCGCGGACGGACACGGCACTTGTTCGGCCATCACTATCAATCATGGCCACGTGCGATTACGGCCATCAGTTGAGTGGGGACAAGCTCATTCAACTGAATGGACGCGATCAACGCCGATTTTTGCAGGCCAGTGAAATTGGCTGGATCCGTCTTATTAAAAATAGAGAAAGGTTGAGTTCTGGCCATACTGTAATCCATCTACAGTGGCGAATGACTACATCTTCAGCCAATGATAATTTTACAGTGCTGTTAGATTTACAGCTCTTTAAAACCCATTAAGAAGTCTTTGAGGCTTTACTGGTCCCACTGATGTATCCATGAAGCTGCATCTGAGCATCAATTCAGAGGTCAGCAGGTCATGTCTTGCCTGCAGATATGGGACCCCTACAAAATTGAACTAATCCTGAACTGTTACATTATGTATCATCTTGGACCAACTTCTGTAACTAACTATTGCAGGATAGGCAGATGTTGTGTATTTCTTGTACTGTATGTTACTCATCGTCTCCTGCCTGTAATTACTAGTGGTAAATCAGTAGGAATGAATGACATCTACAGAATCTACATCAGTAGTATGTCCTGGTCTGGTTGTAACATCCTACAGTATACAAATATACAGTAAGCAATATATGTTTTACATTTATGTTTCACTAAAAACTATATCAGCGTGTTATTTGTGATTACATGATAGAAATTCATTTTATAAAGAAAGTTGAAAAGAATAAAGAAACCTTAAACCCATAATGTTCAGAGCAGTTACTACTACAATGGACATTGTTTGTGGATCACGATCATATCGGATATCCCTGTTAGATATGGTTAGATAGATGGCCGTGAGCCACGGCGCTCAAAGTGGCCATCGATCTGGCCCATATCTATGTGTGTGTTCCCTGCTTATGTCTAATAACTTTTAGTTTGGTTCACATTCAAAGCCCATGCATAGTATATTTTGAATCTGTCCTCCCACATCTTCCACTCAGAAACCCGGGGGCTTCCAGGGCCTCTGCTGTAACCTACTATAAACTTTATTCAAGTCTATGGTAGGCTGCTTTTTACACAGCTTTCAGTGGGACAGCGTAGGTTGATGTACTGCCCTTCATTAACCTCTCGGCAGACCCGCTGAAAGCCGTGTGAACAGGTGGGCGGGAAATCTTGCATATGTATAGGATGTGCCGACGTCCCCGTCAAGGCATGCGATTAACGCAGAGGTTATCAGCGCATCCCTAAACGCCATATAAACATAGCCTTACTATCTCTCTGTGCAAGTATCTACTTGACCTCCCTGCACCCAAGTGATAGTTCTAGAGCATTAATCAAGCATCATTACTGTCACATGGGGGGTATTCAATTATGTTATCCATACCTGAAAGTATGAGTTGTTTCTTTCCTTTCTTTTTTACATGTTTGATTCATGGGCAGAAGGGTAACCTTGGTTAACATTGGCCTAGATGAGAAGTATTGGTTAGGTTTAGGCCTCTCTAGGTAAACCATTCCTTGATACCTTTTCAAGGTTTATATTTTGTGGTGTATGATCAGTCCAGTGTATGTATTCAGTGCAGGTATGATTTTATTTGGGGAAATCAGGGAGTTTTTTTGCATCAAAATGGGCTCACACGATAGTCCATGGAGGCTCCCAAACCGCAATACAATTCTACAAGTCAGCTTGATAAATTACACCAAAGTTTCTCAATGTAAAAATTCAGTAAATTGCAGCGTATTTTGGCTTTTCATGACTTTGCGCACCATGATCAATAGGTCCCTGTGTAGAGCTATCAATACAAATCTGCCTGGGGCAGAGTCATCTCTAATACATGCAGCTTTCCTGACACTGTTCATTCCAGCAATTTGTTGGCAGCCAGAGAGGTTCTGCATAATTTGACCACAAATAAATACATCACATGAGATGTCAGTAAAATGGAAAGAAGGAACGCAGAGGAGCACGTACACAGGAGATGACATGATTAAGTGGAACACCTTGTGGCTTGCTGTGAAGGCTGCCGCATGCATTATATATTGCATTATTAACACTTTGATGTTCTCAAAAGGAATATAACCTTCTATATAACTCTAAAGTATATTGCAAATAAATCTGGGACCAAACATAGAACAGAGATAGCTAAAAGAATCATAGGAATGTCTTTATTTGTTTCAACCTATGGCCATACCCAATTCACAGATAATGTGACCAGTCTTAGCATCACCTGTGATAAAAGGGCTACATAGGGGTTAATGATGGAGTGGTAATGAGTACCTGCAGGTGTCATAGATGCTCATTAGATCAAGCACAGATGTTCTGATTTGTTGAAAATTCGTTTAGTGATAGTTTCCCTTTCTCTGTAGGAAAGGGAGTCTTTGCATCATTACATGTGTACTACATTTGGAAATTCACTGAGACCGTATGAAACCAACAATTCACATGTTGAACTCTAAATTATTTAATAGACTTAACATTAAAGCGGTTGTAAACTCAAAAAAAAAATCCCCCACATACATTACATGGACATATTACACACCTGTCAGCAGTATACATCTGTGAAAACTGCTACACAGAGAAAGAAAAAAGGTACTTACAATCTTCACTTCCTCATTCCCTAAGGCACCATCTTAAGTACTGGCACCTGAAGCCACTTCCGCCCATTCTGTTGAACATTACTAAGGTGCCCCTCCCCTGCAGACATATTTACCAATCCCACGAGGTTTGGTATGGGAGGACAGTTCTGGTCCTTCCAGAGATCTATGTGCTGCAGTTTACATA
>CM070036.1:34744408-34762004 GCA_036250615.1 Ptychadena robeensis | reverse complement strand
TGTTGGTAGATCTAAAGGAAATTGTATGGAGTGATCTAAAGGTGTATGGGGGGCTTTAATATCTGATTGGAATCCTCTCCTCCCCCTCCCAAACACCTTCACAGAGAGTTGTAATGCGTATCTGCCAAATAATTCATTGTCTTGGCATTATGACCCCTATATCACTATGAATAGCGAAGATTAAAGCAACTCACAATCAAATATTTTCAATATCATGGTTCAGGGTAGTGGTTGCCAAACTGGAGGGTTGTGGAAGTATTCCAGGGGGGCACAGCTAGGGGGGCAACCAAGGTGGCACTTGGAGCCCTCTATGTCAGAATCACGCTGTCAGCCAAGGAGAAGGGGAAGTGAGATCTGCAGCTGCCTATTGGCTCTCCTTACTGTCAGTTCTCTTTTCCCTCTGGGGATTGCACACAGTTCACCCACCATTCCCTACCACTGCCAGCCAATCAGACAAGCCTGAAAGATGGACAAACAGGAAGCCAACTATGGGGGAACTAGCTGTAGACAGTAGGTGGAATGCATGTAAATTGTGTGTTTGCCTGATGAATGTTTCTGTATAATTGGTATGTCTATATAATGCATGTCTTTGCCTAAATGGTGTGTGTGAAAAGGGAAGCAATGCGTGACACATGACTATATGATTGTATGACCTGGTCAGATTTCATTGTAAATGAAGGAATTGTCTGTTTTTTTTTTTTTTTTTTGCAATTGACATGTATTATGTATAAGTAGGATGCATGGAATATGCATTATATATGCACACAGGGTGATGTATAATCAGAGGCTAATTAACATGGTCAGATGTTAAATGTGTATATGATCTATGTTGTAGAAGTACCCTCCCTGAGGAAGCTCAAGGGGTGAAACATGTAGGAGGAAGAAAGAACATATGGTCTCACCATTACAATTTATGGACTATGTGGTATTCTCCAAAACAACAATTTTATATGCATCAAAGTTTTTAATAGTGTTCTGTTTTGCTTTTGTTTTTTAACCTCCCTAGCGGTTGAGACGAACCCTGTTGCTTTTGATCCACAAGTGCCAGAAAATCCAGATAGGGCAATTTGTCAAAGGTCACCCTTTGAATAGGTACTATGAATGGCTATATATATGGAAGGGATGTCACTCTCAACCCATAGTAACAGCACCCTGTGGCTATGGTGCGCTTTTTTACTATAACAAACATGATAGTGGTAATGCATCTGTTACCTTTAATAAAACCTGTGTTTCTGCATCCTGCTGGCCTTTATTCTGAACCTGTGTAGTTTAAAGGGGGGGGGGGGGAGACGGAAAGTTTGTGAACCAGTGTTTTAGGGGAAAGCTACAAAAAGATATCAGATGTGTAAACTGTCAGTTTCATCGTAAGGAATCTGTTTCGGAAATGGAAGACCACAGTCACAGTTGCTGTTAAGCCCAGGCCTGGCAGGTCAAGAAAAGTACAGGAGCAGCATATGCGGATAGTAGTGGGAATGACGACCTAAAGATCATCTCCAAAGATCTGCAAGAACATATTGTTGCATACGGTGTGTCTCTACATTGTTCTATAATCCAGCACCATTTACACAAAGAACATTTATAAGGCAAAGGGGTGAGAAAGGAGCCCTTTGTGTACTCATGCCATAGAGTCTCTTGTTCTATGCCAAAGATCGTTTAGACAAACCAGATTCAGTTTGGAACAAATTGCTTTGGACTGATTAGACAAAAATGTAGTTATCTAGTCATAACAAAAATGCATGGTGGACATTCACCAGCTACCTACTGTTAAATGTGGTGGTGGTTCCATCATGCTGTGGGGTAGTTTAGCTAGTTCAGGGAATTAAGCCCTTAAAATCGAGGGTCAGATACATTCAACCCTATACCATAATATTTAATATTCATCATTCATAAAGTTGAAGTTACACAGGGGTTGAATACTGCAGCAAGACAATAACCCAAAACATAGTTCCAAATCTATTAAGACATTCTTTAATCCTTAATTAGCTGGGTACAATGTTCTGGAATGACTGTCATAGGCCCCCAGACCTGAACATCATCAAAAATCTATGGGATGGTTTGAAGCAGTCTGTCCATAATCAGCAGACATCAATTTTACATGAACAGAAAAGACTTGGAGGAATGGTCAAAAATACTTCCATCCAGAGTCCATGTACTCATCATAGGCTATAGGAGGGTTATATTTGTCATTTAGAGTTCCTGAAGCAAAATAACTTCTCTCCGGCTTACTAATCATATTATTTGTAAAAAAAATATATTAGATACTGATGGTGTTCCTTTTAGTCCTGTATGAATATATCTACTGCCTTCTTGTACAGCCCCCAACCTCACCTGCCTTCACCATTTCCCTGCCTAATAAGTGAGACCGGGACTTGGAAGGAAGTAGGATAGCTGTAGCTAGGTTAAGTAACATATAGACGTGCAATCAGTGCCGTTTCTAGCCTTTCGGGGGCCCTATGCAAGTTCTTGCTTAGGGCCCCCTGTCAACAGGGGGGGTGCAATTGGTGGAAGGGGGGAGGTGGTGGAGAAGAGGAACATGTGCGTACATGGCTGCTCCTCCTTCCTTTCCTTTGTTTACTTATCGCTCTTTTTAGATCTGCACAGGGAGGGAGGGCGCCCTTGTCTAGGCCCAAGGCTAGGCATACATAGTTCGATTTTAGTACGATCGATTTCCGATCCAATTTTAGATCTTGATATTTTCATCAGAAACCGATCGTAAGCAAATCTAAAGTAGATCCACATGGAAGGTCCGATCGTAATACGATCGTTATATAACCAAAATCACAGATTTTAGTTTTGATCACAAAACACAGTTAAAGCTAGCCACACACGGCTCGATGAAGTAACAGATTAGAGGAACTCGACCAAACAGGTTTCCAACATGTTGGAAAACCTTGGTCGAAATCCTTTACATTGAATGGGGACCGCGAGCTAAGCTGCACACACAGGCTGTGATCAGCTACGACTGTGTGTGAAGGGGTGTAGCCAGCACGGACCCAGCTCTTTCCCCCGCCGGAGAAGCAGCCAGCCGGGACCGGGAAACTGGGTAATTGATGTGCCCATGTGGTAGACATTGATTACTGTACGATTGACCCGCGATTGATCACAGCTTGGTGACGTGATCGCTGGTCGATTGCATGGGAATCTACCCCTGTGGCCAGCTTAAGAGTCATATATAAACGTGTTCATCGAATACAATCGAACCCAAGGAAGCAATTTTTAATCCATCACACCGTGTGGTAATGCGATCGATTTAAGACTGAAAGTTGATATTTTTTATAGTACAAGCCAATCAAATTCCAGATCGATCAAGCAAAATTTGATGCTTTTATAGCTAGCTTGCAATAACGCCGTCCTGTACCGTGCAGCAGTGACCCCCTGAGATTTACCAGGACCCCTTTGTGAAGCCCAGCGGCATCAGGGACAGCATGGTCTAAAAAAAAAATTTGCTTTTCATCTGATGAGAAAAATCAAACCGCGTGGGCCTTGCATCCTCTGCATGGTTAGCGTTACATATTGCGAATGCTGTATAAAGGATTAGTGCATATTCCATCCTAAAGACAAATATTTTCCAGCCATATACGTCGTGCACACATCCTGTAGCTCTAAAGACTCATTTGCTTATATCAACTGTTGGAAGGACAAACATCAGATACAGCCTACAGGGCTGCGGGACGCATGCACCGAGTATCATGTCTCTGCTCCTTCACTTCTATGGGAATCTGAATTGCCGAGCAGCATCATTTTTCAATTGAAACGTAAGGAACACTATTTACTGTTGATTTAAGAAGAAATATGCATTACATCCCAGGTGCCCAACCTGTGGCCCGGGGGCCGTATGCAGCCCTCTGGGTCTTCTTCCTTCCTTTAGATCGCCTTTATGTAATATGAGGGACTTTCTAAACCATAAGGTCTACCTGTGTTCAATCGCAGAGGACCCGGCACTACATTGTTGTTGGTAGATCTAAAGGATATCTGACAGAGAAATCTAAAGGTGTATGGGGACCCTAGGTCCCCATACACCTTTAGATTTCTCTGTCAGATTTTCTTTAGATCTTCTTTTTGTTTTACCAAAACCATGTAATATGAAGGAGCTTTCTAAACCATCAAGTCTACCTGTGTTCAATCTCAGAGGACCCGGCACTACATAGTTGTTGGTAGATCTAAAGGATATCTGACAGAGATCTAAAGGTGTATGGGCAGCATTAGAGAAGAGGAGCTTATTATAAATTGAAAAAGTCATGTGCGGCCCTTTAGTGATGCCAAGGGCCACAAGTGTGGCCCTCCATATAAATTCAGTTGGCCAACACTGCATTACACTGTCGGTTCTCAAGCAGCTTTCAACGGGAGAAATTACTTCCTGTGATCGTCTGCAAAATAATGCAGTCATTCACAGGTCCTCTAATTAAGGACACCATAGAGGTCCTATCGGGCTGTCAGTTATGTGAAAGGGTTGTTTACCTGACAATTAAAAACCACCAGTGTAAATGGACCCTAAAGGGTAGTTTTCACATGCGTCGTGTCCCGGCGGAGCACATTCACTTACCTGCTCGGTGGATGCTGTGTCTGTAGTGTAACAGAAATATCCATGAAATGGTTCATTGTGTTCATTGTGTTCATCTGGCTGCTAGCCCATCCCAGAGGAGGTGTCTCCATCCCCAAGGGAAATATAACCTAAATTATAGGAGGGGCCAAGTAGTCTTGCCTGGAGAAGGATACAGCCTGCCAGCTTTAGCAGAGCCCTCCTGCCAGAACCCCATGGGACAGGCCTGAGGCCTGGGGTATGCAGGAATCTCCAGCGGCATGTGAGTAGCTCATTTCCCCTATAGGGCTGGGGTAGTTGTGGACTGTCACCTCTGATTCATAGGATTGCCCTGGTAAGCTCACAGTTCCTAATGGATAGCAAGACACCTCCTCAGGAACTGGGCTGCAGCATCCACTATCTTTCTTTGCATCTGAACTTTCCCTAAAGAATTAACCCTTTATCTAGGACCAGAGAAAGTGCTGTATGTACAAAGTGACTTTCCCTCAGTAAAGTAGCCCCCAGTTGAACAGCAACCAGTGTGTGGACATTCTTTATTAATTGCTTAAGAACTGTGTTGTGAATACACTTTTCACAAACGGAACTGTGTGAAGCAGAGCCCGCTGACTACCTGTCTGGATCAGGGTGCCTGTCTCCCCACAGGAGCCGCGCCATTGTTCCTTCCCATAGCAGGCCCAAGATGGCTGCCCACTAAGAAGAAGAGGAGAAAAGCGCGCCAAATGGTAAGAGACCTCGCAGCACCTGGTGACCTAGGTCACATATTCCCTAGGGTCCCCGCCCAGACAGATGCCAAGCTGTCAGCCCTGCACCACTCCTCTACATGTCTTCAGAGTGCCAAAGCCTTTCCGCCAATGCAAGGCTAAACGTAGTGGAGTACGTTGAACCTCTGCAGCAAGTATGTCTATGTGCTCCGTCTGGATCCCCAGCAAGCAATACACTTAGCAGAGAGGGTCCCGACGTATGTGGAAACATAGCCTGTTGAGGATTGCTTCTGGCCTTGCAGACATGAAATGAATCAGACAATGAATCAATGACAACAATGTATTATAACTAAATAAGTGTCCTCCAAAGACAGATACTTGTTACAACTATACTTTCACATTGCTGCACAGGAAACACTGGCTGATCTGATCCTGAAACAATATTTCCTTACCATTAAAAGCGTTTTGTTATTCTTATCACTGTCTCTGATCCTCTTTACTTCCTGTTTCCTTAATGTACATCTGGCTATGAACTGCATCTCCCGGTAATACCTGTGTCCTTCCATGATGATGTCACATAAGGGGACATGCTTTCCTGTGTGTGTCTATGTATGATGAGCTCCTACTAAGGGTCCCCATACACTGGTAGATACCCGCTCAATTGATAACATGGTGAGACATGGTGATGTCACGCTGCACTCAAATTGATGCGCACCACTTGTGCAATCAATCCCGTTAGATACTTTTGATGGGAACCCTGCGTTCGAACGGGGATTTACCAACATATTGGTTCCCTGTTTGATCGACATTTCTTCGAGGGGGATTGATTCCTGAACGATCAATGCAAGCGCGCACACTGTTCAGGAATTGAACGAAAAATCGACGCATGCATTACCACCTTTAGGCTTCTCAATATTGCGATCAAGATTCATGTCACCTACTGTAAACGAGTCCAGCTGTACAAAAAACATAAACTACAATATTCAAATTATCTGCCACATAAAAATATTTTAGATGTTTGTGTAAAGTTGACTCTACTATTGTAATTGTCTATGCCTTTAAAGTGTCTGTAATTGATTCATTTGCTGAAAACATGGAATCAGTAAATGTAGAATGGTTGGATTACCTTTCCGAGCGGTAACCCTGAGTGCGGCTTAAGTTGGCCATACACTGGTCAATTTTTTAATTGATCGCTGTGTTCCTTCACAGTGATAGATTGTTTTCGAATCTATTGTATACAGCCTTCAGTTGATTCCATTTTAAGAAATCTCGATTGAACAGGGAACCAACATGTAAATCCTGTTCAATTGCTACTATTTCAGATGGGGACTAAGGGTAAGGAGTAAATGTAAGGAGTAATTTAAGAAGATCCCTCACAGCATCCCCTCACTTCCTGACCCCTATGCGGCACATCATAAGAGCACTGTGATTGCTGGGTTATTCTATGACCCCGGCTCTCCATTGAAGTACACTGACATAAATTCCCAATGAAAACCATTAAACGCCCCCAGTGACCACTGGGGACATTGTGTTAACCCCTGGAAGATCCTGGAATAAATAGGTAGTCTTTCATACGATTCCACGAAACAGCAGGTGAGTATATTATTTTAGGATCATGGAGCCCTAAGCCACCATCATACCAGCTCAGAGGTAAGACAAACTTTAATTTGACATACTGTATGTTTCGGACAATAACAGGTACTTTTTCACCCCAAAATTGGGGGGGGGCCTGTGTCTTGGCTTCCCGCCAGCTCTCCCGGCACGGAGATTCGCTGGGGAGGCTGTCAGATGAGAGATGCTGGCAATGAAGAGAGGCATAGATACACTGGCATCTATACCTCTCTCCTGTCCGTGGAAACTGCAATCACTCACAGCTCCCACGGACACAGTAACAGCAAAAGTGGCAGAGGAGAGCAGAGACAGAGGAGAGACTCTGCAGCTGCTGCCCCCTCCTCCTGCCGATCAGTGTGGAGAATGACGTTGTACTGAGAGTGTACTGCTGCTAGTGACATCTACGGGTGGCAGGGCCGTGACCGGGTGTAAAATTTAAAGATAACATAATTATCTGTTTACAATTACCGTGAAGCTTTTCAAAGAACAATAAATATTCATTCCTCCAGTGAGGTTCATATAGCTATAGAGGAGCAGGATGGGCAGAATGCAACAAACAACATCAGATTATACTGAGCTTCATGTAAAAATAGCACATTGCAATTGCAAATCAACATTAACAAGCTCATTGTCATTGGATTCTACACAATTGTGTTTTAGAATATTTTTTATACCTGAAACCCATCGTCAGTGACTGAAATAAAAAGGTCCACATCCTTCCCCTTGCCGGTTTATGAAGCATTTCTATCTTTAGAATTTTGATGTCAAGACAAACACTCATATATCATTTATATTGCTGCAGCCCATCTAGAAGAGCAAGAGCGGATATATGGTTTGACCCTCTTCCAGAAAAATCGCTAAATGGGTTAAAAAAAAAAGACTGAACCGTTATTAGAGAAACTTGTATACATACCACAGGGAAAAAAACAGATTCAGAGCTTCAAGGTAATGTATTGTGCTAATATGTCAATGCCTAGAAATCCTTAAAACGCAAACGTTGTGAGGATTATATCTGCTAAGAACGTCGGAAATCCTGTACAATAGGTCACCTTGTCGTCTAGTAATCTAGTAAATATGGTATCAGTATTTACTGCAATCAAGAAGTATTTAGATGTGAAAGCAATCCCAATACATCAATAGAATATAGGTATACATACCAGTATATACCTAATTATTATCATCATTTATTTATATGGCGCCAACATATTATGCAGCGCTGTACAATACATTTGAGCAGTGGTTTCCAAACTTTCCTTGCAGGGCCCCCCTTTTTTATCAAGGAACATTATCAAGCCCCCTCCCTATTCAAACACATGTTAAGAATGAGGGTCAGCACCCCCTGGAATACCTTTGCGCCCCCCAGTTTGGGAACCACTGCATTAGAGTGGAGATACAACACAATATAGTACACACAGGAACAGGTTATGACACAGGAGGAGTGGAGGACCCTGCCCAGATAGGCTCACAATCTATATATGGTTATGTATATGGTTTTATATATATATATATAGCGTATTGTGTTTGTTTACATCTGTCTGTAGAGAATCAGAGGTAAGCAGTAATATTTTTCTACACCGATTCATAACCTGAGATCCAATCTGGGTCACGGATGTGTTTGTAATGGAGAGAAACTTGTCTGTGTTATAAACATACCCAAGCTTGATATAATTTGTGTGAGACATGCTACACTTTATTTATCTATATTTAAAATCATGTGTTATTACAGACATGTGGCCTAAAACAAGATGGTTCATGCATCACAGAAAATGCTCATATCTATAGGGGGGGGGGATGCAATAAATATTTCCACCCACAATACCCCCCTCCTTGCAAACCCTGTCAAATGAACTAATATGATTGACAGCACAGTCATAAATGGGGGACTAGAGAGCATCCAAGGTGGGAGGCAGCGGGGATTTCACAGATAAGGTTGTGAGGTGAGGAGATTCCACTTCAAATGTCAAGAAGAAAATGTAAGAAAGATTGTGCGTCTCTTGGCTTTCCTAAATCATACCAAAATGGAGAAGAACGCAGTCAATATGTTATACGGCGTTTGTTATTTTTCTATGTTTAGCTTTTGGCTTTGTGAACATTATGGAAATAATTCCCTTTTTGTATCCAATTAGAATAACAATAAGTATAGTGTTAAGCTCCTCCCCCCATCTGCCTACCCCTATACAGATCTACCAACAACTATATAGAACTGTATAGAATACATAGTGATTGGAAGGTATATATCACTGCTATGTAGTGCCGGGTCCTCCCTGATAGTATACATAGTGATTGGAAGGTATATATCACTGCTATGTAGTGCCGGGTCCTCCCTGATAGTATACATAGTGATTGGAAGGTATATATCACTGCTATGTAGTGCCGGGTCCTCCCTGATAGAATACATAGTGATTGGAATGTATATATCACTGCTATGTAGTGCTGGGTCCTCCCTGATAGAATACATAGTGATTGGAAGGTATATATCACTGCTATGTAGTGCTGGGTCCTCCCTGATAGAATACATAGTGATTGGAAGGTATATATCACTGCTATGTTGGGCAGGGTCCTCCCTGATAGAATACATAGTGATTGGAATGTATATATCACTGCTATGTAGTGCTGGGTCCTCCCTGATAGAAAACATAGTGATTGGAAGGTATATATTACTGCTATGTAGTGCTGGATCCTCCCTGATAGAATACATAGTGCTGGGAAAGTTTAGAAAGGTCCTCATGTTACATGGTTTTAGTAGAACCCAAGTTGATTGTACAGAAATTGTATGGCAAGATTGTTAGGTGTATGGGGGGCTTTAAGGCTTAAGGGTCTTAGGTTCCAGCAGAAGGGAATAGCACAATATATGGGACTGTATATATGACCCCTGTATTTTCTCCTTGCATACAGCATACCGTTTGTAATGCTTGCTAGCTTCTTTCTTCCAGCAGATATGTGTATATAAGAGGTGTGTACATATGTACATAGGTGTATTATGTGCTTTCCTCCAGGCACTACTTTTTTATGGGACACTGTGGTAAGCGCAGGAACAGCATATGCAACCACATAGTGGCGGGTGAAGATATTTTTGGAAAGTTTTTGTATAAAGAAATTGAATTTAAGAATTGCCTCTACCAATGTACCATCAGCACACAAGACAAGGAAATTTCAGCCACAAGCAAACCACATTGGCCCTCTGCTCCCTTAAGCTGGCCATAGACGTCTCGATCTATGGCCGGGAATCGGCCCGTCTATGGGGGGCTTTAGGGTCCTCATACACCTTAAGATTTCTCTGTCAGAATTCCTGTAGATCTCCTTTTCTTTTACCAAAACCATGTAATATTAGGGACTTTCCAAACAGTCAAGTCTACCTGCGTTCAATCACAGAGGACCGGGCACTACATAGTTGTTGGTAGATCTAAAGGATATCTGATAGAGAGCGATTGTATATTATTGTATAGTATTCTCTATCCAGCCCGCAACACCTTAACCTGGAAATTGCAGTGTACTATCGAACCAAAAAAATCTAATAAAACAATGGTACGTTCTATTTACATTCGCTTTTTACAAGATAGATTTTTTGTTCGATATCGTTCACTTTTGATGGATTGTAGTCGCTTGAAGCATTTGTTCGGTTTTTAATTTTTGTTCGAACTGTTAAAAAATCTATAGGTTTAAATCTATCAAACGAAAAAATTTACCCGTATATTCCCAGCTTTAATTTACCCAACAGGATCATAAACATTGATAGATTCAACCTGTATTGTAGAATGAGGAGACTTTAAGTCGAAACTTTAAGTTTATGTTGAATTGTCGTGTATGTGGTTTTATATCTAATAATTGATTAAATTATTAAATATAAAACCTTTGAGGTGTTTAGGGATAATTGAGTGTGGGTAGTTGATTTTTAAATGTCAGGTTTTGCTGGTATCTGTGATAATTAATGTTCTTATGACAAATACTTTTTTTTTACTGTATTTAGAAAGTGAGTGTTTGTGTGCTTAGTGCTTATTGCCACACAGGGGATAATGGCTTTGGAATGAATAAGGCCTATATGACCTATTATTCCTTCCATGTTATTATCTGCAATAATAGATAAATATATATGGTAGAGGAGATGGATCCAGGAAAGGGAGCAGTATAGGTGGAGAAGGCATCAAGTGCCGCCACCAACTTGCTTTTTTTTTTTACCACAATCGTCCCCTAAAAAAACAACTGGATGGATCAATGTCCAATACTTATTTTACATTTTTTTTTTGTTTTTTAAGGGTTGATCGTCAAGGTGGGTGGCATACAATTCCCGGACGACTCGCGCAAGCGTGCATGCTGATCGAAAGTTGTAGATTACTGGGCAGAAATCAATATCTCTATGGGGGGCATTAGAACCCCTGCCTGGACTTGGTGCCTGTCTAATCAGAATTGTCAGAGCTTTGTCAGTAGTGATGAGCAGCATAGGCAATATTCGTATTAGCAAAATATTGCAAATCATTCACCTAATATTCACAAAAAAATTATTCCAGTCATTATTACCTTCATTACCCAAATCCGTACATGTACATGCGCATATTGTGAATACAATGCATGGTACTTACCACCTTCATTGCACGCTTGTACATGTGCATATTGCAAACACAATGCACAGCCGTTATGTACTGATGTAAAAAATGTTGAATATTTGCTATTACTAATATAAAGCCTTATATTCAAAATCTTTGCAAATTCCTGATTAGAATATTCCTGATCAACATTTTTTGTCACTATAGCTTGCAAATTGGCTATTAAGCTCACTACACCCTTTCTCTGTACAATATCCTTTAGATCTAACATCAACAATGTAGTGCACGGGCCTCCATCCTAGTGCATGGGCTTTGGATAGAAAAATAAATAGTTTAGAAAGAACCTCATATTACGGAGTTTTGTTAAAACTAAAGTCAGATTGTATAATGTATAATATAGATTATGTAGTGTATGGAAGTGGTTCCCAATCTTGTATCATATATAAACACTAGAGATGGTCAATTTTATTTAAAAAATTCGACTGTTTAAACGATTTTTAGTTAATTGCAAAGCCCCAGAACATTTCAAAAATCTAAATTTTGAGTTTAACTGTGAACTTAATTTATGCAAGAACTACATGTGCTAGACCAAAACTTTTTTTAAAATGTTCCAAACCACCCTTCTCTACATCTCCAGCAATTTTGGTGATAATACCATGTTCATGGGCTTTGTAATCAGCTCACTAAGTCAGCAAGTTGAAAAATTCGACCATCTCTAAAGCTAGCCATACATGTGTCGATTCCATGAACGATCGATCACCCATCCGATCGATTCTGGCGATGCCACAGGGGATCGGATGGCTGATCGATCGCCCAATTACGTCTGTCCCTACCACCTTAGGCCATCGATTCCTGGACGATTCCGTGCCCGATCGATCGCTTCACAAATGGCAACTCCCCTTAATGTGTGCTGAATCGATCTGAAAAGACAGACAGGTCGGTTCTCTGGCCGATCCGATTCGAGGGCCCATATCGATCGGCCGTGGTCGATCGGGCAGGGTGGGCTGCACACAATTCCTCGTCGATCGATTGGCGCGCACGCGCCCGGTGATCGATCGGACAGGAATCGGGTGGAAAATCGGCCCGTGTATGGCTACCTCAATAAACACACCAATCATACAGGAACATTCATCATTCACATAGAGACACACACACTACACTCATGCAGAGATAAGAAACAGAGAAACACAGAGACACACACATTACATGTACTCTACTTAAGCTAGGCATACACAGTTCGGTTTTAGCGTTCAATTGACCTAAAATGATTAAAGTTTTGATCGATCGGGTTTAAATCGTATACTGCACACATGGTTTGATCTGCGAAAATAGTTCGATACCGATCAAAGCATCGATCGGATAATGATCGGACATGTTGGAAAATTTTTATAGATTGCACAACGATCGAACTAAAATTGTAGCATTTTGTTTGTTGGTTGGGTCCATTGATAAACAGTTTTATATATGACTCTTTCCTGTGTTTTGTGATCGAAACTAAAATCTGCGTTTTTGGACGCATTCCGATCGTATTACGATTGAACTCTATTAAAAGATCAAGATCGGAAATCGAATGGGAAATCGATCGTGCTAAAATCGAACCTTGTATGCCTAGCACTCTGCAGCTAGTTCCTCCATAGTTGGCATTCTGCTTATCCCTCCCTCAGCCCCGTAGCTGAGCCCCCCAGTTTGGGAACCACTGTTTACAGGATAGTTTGTAGGCATGTCATCCTCTCTTTTTTTCATTGCATTTTAAGTTTCATTTCATCTTTATAAACTCTTTATAAGAATTGTACAGGATACATTTCTTCAGTTTTGTTTTACTATCATTTATAAAACTGTAAAGCAACATGTAATTCATTGAAGTCATTTCCAAACCACCAGCTAGTAACATCGCAGCAGAAATTACCGACCCAGATTACTCAACAGAAGCATTTAACTGCAAAATTATCACATCGTTTTGCAATCATTTACAGAACATTCTGACTTTATTCCCATCACTTATGACCGGGAAAACGTTATTGTAATGAACAGGTCAAGGAACTTCCTGCCTTTAGTCATTAAAAAATAAAGGCGCCCTTTTTTTATTTTCCAAACTAGAGCTCCCTTAATAAATACACTCAGCCATGAGATTCCAGCCGCTACTTAAAACAAATGGGGCCGTGCGGAGAGGCCACAGGATTAATATAAGTTAAAAACAAATTTAATGAAAACCATATGTATACCGATATCATTGTATTAGAGGCTTAGAAACATTAGCGTTCCCTAGCTGGTGGTTGGATTAGTTGTACTGCTGCACATGTATGTTTGTAAAGAAATGTGCTTTTCTGTTCGGGGGGGGGGGGGGGGGGGGGGGGGGGGAGTAGTGATATGAATTAATTCATTTAGAATGAAAAAGGCCCTTCTATTCCATTCAATAGCACTTTACATCTCACTTCTTCCTAACTTTAGACCTGTAACATTAGGGTGGTGGATACTGATACAGAGGACAAAGCAGAGCATTCACAAACCAAGCCACCAATCAGGAGTCAGAGCACTGCCCCTCACCAACCATGACGGGACGCCAGTTAGCTGACTGAAAACCGCACATCAAACACACACGTTGAGACGTTTCCAGTCTTAATCCCCTGTTTATACTACAGCCGGACTCTGGGAGTTCTAGTATGTTCTAGTTCTAGTGAATTCTAGACATTTCTGGAGGAACTAAACTACAATATGACCACCAGAACCATTACAGAGTGCTCGCCCTGTACCCAGAGCTCTGCAAATAGCAAAACAATGTAATGGTAATAACCTACAGTTGACCATAGACGTTTCCCGGCAGTTGTTGCAGGCAATCGGCCGGCGTGCACGCTCACGCCAAACGCATGGTGGTCGGCGGCCACAACTACAGGGGTGCCTACTTAGCAGTTCGATTCAAAAAGCCTGCAGGTCGGATCGCATGGAGTCTCCACTCTCTCCAAGTTAATTGGCTACAATCTGACAAGAATTCATGTGTTAGTGAAGCACACAGGATTCCCATCAGTTCTGTAGCCGACTCCTCACAGCTTGGTGACGTCACCACTATGTAATGAGTCTGCTACAAGCTGGCCATGGATCGAGACGTCTATGGACGGCTTAAAGTGACCACCAAAACCATCAGCGACCTGACTGTGCGCCCTGTACCTGGAGCTCTGCAAAAAGCAGAACAATGCAATGATAATAACCTAAAGTGACCACCAAAACCATCACTGAGTGCTCGCCCTGTACCCAGAGCTCTGCAAATAGCAGAACAATGTAATGGTAATAAACTAAAATGATCATCGAAACCATCACCCACTGCTCGCCCTGTACCCTGGAGCTCTGCAACTAGAAGAACAATGCAATGGTAATAAACGAAAGTGACCACCGAAACCCTCACCGACTGTGCGCCCTGTACCCAGAGCTCTGCAAAAAGCAGAACAATGCAATGGTAATAACCTAAAGTGATCACCGAAACCATCACCGATTGTGCGCCCGGTACCCGGAGCCCTGCAAATAGCAGAACAATGTAATGGTAATAACTAGAGATGCTCAAATTTTGTTTAAAAAATTTGACCATTTCGACGGTTTCGAGTTAATTGCAAAGCCCCTGAACATGGTATCATCACCAAACTTGCTGGAGATGTAGAGAAGGGTTGGGAGTATACTAAAAAAAAAAGTATGTTTCTAACACAAATCGTTTTTTCACAAATTAAGTTCAAATTCAAGTAAAAATGTCGGAAATCGGAGTTTCGACTTTAACTTTGAACTTAATTTATGCAAAAACGACATGTGCTAGAGCAAAACTTTTTTTTCAAATGTTCCTCCAACCCTTTTTTACATCTCGAGTAATTTTAGTGATGATGCCATTTTCAGGGGCTTTGCAATCAGTTTACAAAGTTAGCAAGTCAAAAAATTCGACCATCTCGAGTAATAACCTAAAGTTATCACCGAAACCATCACCGACTGTGTGCCCTGTACCCGGAGCCCTGCAAATAGCAGAACAATGTAATGGTAATAACCTAAAGTTATCACCGAAACCATCATTAACTGTGCGCCCTGTACCCCGGAGCTCTGCAACTAGAAGAACAATGTAAAGACCCCCATAGACGGGCCGATTCCTGGCCATAGTTGCGGACGGCCGACCCCCATGCTCGCTCCCACCGAACACATAAAGGTCGGTCACCCGCAACTACAGGGGAGCCCACCTTGAGAATCCGAGCAAAAAATCTGGTTCTTTTTGTGCCCGATCCTCCGATCCTGCTGCAGGCAGTTAACTCCGAGGGGGAGTCTCCTCCCCCTTCAAGCCTCCCCCTCCAAGTTAATTGGCTACCATCTGACAGGAATCGCGTGTGTTGGTGGAACACATAGGATCCTGTCAGTTCTCTAGCCGACTCCTCACAGCATAGTGACATCACCACGCTCTGAGGAGTCTGCTGCAAGCTGGCCATGGATCGAGACATCTATGGCCCGCTTAATGGTAATAACCTAAAGTGACCACCAAAACCATCACTGACTGTGTGCCCTGTACCCGAAGCTCTGCAACTAGAAGAACAATGTAATGGTAATAAACTAAGGTGGGCCCAACCGAGCTTGTCAACATAAGTACAGCATGCTAAGTAATGTGTAGGTGTAATGTATATAGATATTTACCATTACTCCCTATGACAAGGCAGGACAGATATATCTGTTGGAATATCATCTATATCAGGGGGTGTCCAAACTTTTTACAAAGAAGGGTGAGGTGTGTGTGTGGGGGGGGGGGGGGGGGGGGGGTGGTATTCCCCCCTCACATTAACCATAAACAAAACATTAAATGCAAATGAGCTACACCATGTAGAAGATCTCTTCCTTCTCATATACTTGCCATTATCATTGTTACAATTAGCCATTCAGTGCCATACGTCTGATGAAGACTGCCCCAAGACATGCTGGTACTTGTAGTCCTCTCTGCTGTCCAGCCACATTTGACCTAACACCAGAAGTCCTGACCATTCCCTTGCATAAGGAGAATTAGTGAGAAGATTCCTCATGATTGTTTACCTTAATGCTGCATCCTCATAGTAGGGATAATCAGCATGCTCCAAACAACACCTGAAACAAATAAAACACATTCATGCCGTTGTAATTAGTAATCACTGCACTGACAGTTCAGCACTGACAGCTCCGAATCCATATGTTATATGAAGAAGGGACACTGATGACGCCAAATTTTACAAGGCCTGAGCTCTATGCTGTGACCTTCGGATTGCTGGTTATAGCTGTCAGTCATCCTGCCATGGCCAGGGCAGCGAAGACACAAGGGACCTATTTATACACATCAGCAAAATGATTGCTTGTCCTTCTACAGACTTCACTGATCCCACTGCTATATTTCACATTACTTTCCTCTCCCTGTAATAAAGGTTTGACATATAGCGTTAGGATATTGAAATGAAGTATAATATAAATTGGGAATGGAAGGATAGAAAGATGTCACCAAAAATAAAGGAGCATGTCATGTGCACAAGTCGGGGACCAGGAAATGAGGGCAAGGATAAGGATGACCTTTAGGGCCCTTTCACACCAGCCTTGCTGCGATTGCAGTTTTTGCCGATAACCAATGCGGTATCCTAACCTAACCATGTCCATTACCGGCAAATAAAATGTATGTTTCAGTGTGCTGCACCTGCATGTTCTATACAAGTGTATGGGAGATGCTTGCACTGTGCCTGCAAAAATGCGGGCTACAATGAGCTTTTGTTAAACCTGTTGTGTACCTTGCGTTGACCATAGCTTCAGTGCACTTTGGTACTATACAGCACCAAACCTGCAACGCAACTAGTTTGAATGAGCCCTTAAAACTTGCGCTGAGGCTCAAGTTTGCGTAAACACTAATGTTCAATGTGTTAGAGCAAGCACCCTGCAGCATGCATTTTTGGGAGCCCTACATTAAGCGCAGTGCTTGGTGGGGATCCCAACGGATCACATACATTTTAGCTGGCCGGAGGATGCTCCGTTCAGACATCCACCAATGCAGGGGTTAACCTACTGCACTACGTCAACCCCTGCATCAGCGTAACAGCTCAGCACCGTGAGTGTGAATCCAGCCTAAGCTCTTGATAACCTGTACCTGATAACCAATTCTTAAGGTAGAGAGGTGAAGAATGGAATTTTCTGCATCATGTTGGAGTGTCTGGCATTATTACTTACCTTACCCCCCCCCC
>CM070036.1:34717335-34730827 GCA_036250615.1 Ptychadena robeensis | reverse complement strand
ATACCTTCCAATCACTATGTATTCTATCAGGGAGGACCCAGCACTACATAGTTGTAGGAAATAGTATGGAGTGATCTGAAGGTGTATGGGGGTTTTAGTCTATGACTCAGTCAGAAAAGCCTTGGTTTACTGAGGCAGCGCACTGGGACTTGGGGCCACGCGGGGACCACGTTATCACTGTGATATGCTGAAAACAAGCTGGAAGTAGAAACAGGAATGTGACAACGCGGTTCATTTCATTGGCTGCTCATTGTTATCGCTGTTTCCTCTCCGTTCCTGGGACCGCTTGTTGCCTTGATAAAGGAATCCCTTCCATGGCTTTAAATAGAGTTTGTGTGATTCCTCATGAAATGGAAGCTCCTCACTTCATACTGATGGTGAAACGTCTTCCTTCTGCGTTTTCTGATGCTTCTGCTGCCCCACACCTGCTGCACTCAGACAATAAGGGGTTATTTGTAAAGCGCTGGCTTTATCTTAGTTGTCACTCTCCAAGGCTTGTGGTGGAAAATACAAGTGGCTGTTTCTACACAACACAAGGATGGACCACCATTGTCACTATCAGGAAACTCGCACACCATGATGTGTGTGTACACAGGGAGTGGCTGCAAAGAGACCACAGAAGACCAGCAACACTGCGATGCCACACGGGTACACACTAAACACAAAGCTGGTCTTTATGGCATACATGCTGGGTAGCAGAACATATGCAGTGTATCCGAAAAGTTTTCTTATTATTATCATTTTGTTATATAGCGCCAACATATTATGCAGCGCTGTACAATACATTAGAGTGGAGATACAAACACACGATAACACACAGGTACAGGTAATGACACTGGAGGAGTAGAGGACCCTGCCCGGTTGGGCTTACAATCTAATAGATTCACAACGCATCGCTTTTTCCACATTTTGCGATGTTACAAAATTCCAAAATTGATTCAATTAATTCTTTCCTCAGAATTCTACACGCAATAATGATAACAAAAAGTTTACTTGAAGTTTTGGCTCATTGTACATGTACAATTACAGCTTCATCTCTTTTTGAATATGATGCCACAAGCTTGGCACACCTATCCTCTCAGTTTCGTCCATTCCACTTTGCAGGTTGGATGGCAAGCTCCATCAGGTTGGATGGGAAGCGCCATTTTGAGATCTCTCCAGAAATGTTCAATCAGAAGTCTGGACCAGTCAAGGACATTCACAGAGTTGTCCTGAAGCCACTCCTTTGATATCTTGGTTGTGTGCTTAGGGTCGTTGTCCAGCTAAAAGGTGTACCATCGCCCCAGTGTAAGTTCATGAGACCTGGAACAGGTTTTCATCCAGGATGTCTCTACACTGACTAGTCTCCCAGTTCCTGCTGCTGAGAAACATCCCCACTGCATGATGCTGTCACCACCATGCTTCACTGTAGGGATGGTAATGGCCTGGCGATAAGCAGTGTCTGGTTTTCTTCACACGTGACACCTGGCATTCGCAGTTCAATCTTTGTCTCATCAGACCAGATGATTTTTGTTTCTCCTGAGAGTCCTTTAGGTGCCTTTTGGCAATCACCAGACGGCTGCCATGTGCCTTTTACTAAGGAGTGGCTTCCTTCTGGCCACATAACTGTACAGGCCTGATTGGTAGATTGCTGCAAGGAATGGGTGCACTTCTGGAAGTTTCTCCTCTATACAGAGGAGCTCTGGGGCTCTGACAGAGTGACCATTGTGTTCTTGTTTACCTCCCTGACTAAGGCTCTTCTCCCCCCCCCCCATCACCCAGGGGCTGGCCAGCTCTAAAAAGAGTCCTGGTGGTTTTGAACTTCTTCCACTTACTAATAATGGAGGACCTTCAAATCAGCAAAAATGTTTCTGTAACCTTCCCCAGATTTGTGCCTCAAAACAATTCCTTTGACCTCATGGTTGGTTTGTGCTCTGACATCATTGTCAACTGTGTTCGTATATAGACAGGTGTGTGTCTTTCCAAATCATGTCCATTCAACTGTCCATAGGTGGACTTCCATTAAGCTGCAGGGATCTCAACAATGACCAAGGGAAACAGGATGCACCTGAGCTCAATTTTGAGCTTCATAGCAAAGGCTGGGAATACTTATGTACATGTGCTTTCTTGATTATTTTATTTTCAATACATTTGCCAAAATCTCAAGTAATCTTTTTTTAATGCAGTCACTATGGGGTGTTGTGTGTAGAATTCTGAGGTAAATAATATATGTAATCCATTTTGGGATAAGGCTGTAACATAACATAATGTGGGAATAGTGATGTGCTGGGAATACTTTCTGGATGCATGTAATACCAGATCAGCTGCTGGTACCAGTGAGGTTACCATAGGGGCACTTGGCCAGTGTGGGCAGAATACTAGTATAATGTATAAAAACATGCAGAGTTCTGTGTGCTGATCTCTGTGCTGCCCTAGAAATAAACACCGTGACACAGCTGACCTTTCAGATACAATGTTTCCACATTCAAACAAGTAGTAAATATTTGTGCTGATAGCACTTTATGTCCTGAGCACTCCTACGCATCCAGGATTTACGCACATTCTGTAGAGGTGGTCGCACAATTCTGACTATTGGTTGTAGGTTGCATTCAGGGACGTTTCTCCCGCTATGCGAAAAATGCGAAATAATGCCACTTAAAGTGGCCATACGTGGTTAGAATTTCCGATCAACATAAAACGATTGATTAATGTAATGATTCAAATGATCTTTTTAAGGCAATCGAACAGAAAATCGAGCCCTGTATGCCTAGCTACACGGCTCAATTTTCTGTTGGGATATCATGACTTCAACCACACTGCAAAGCCCCTGAACAAGATATCATCACAAAATTTGCTGTAAATGCAGGGAAGGGTTGTGGAAACACATTTTATTCATTTTTTTAAAAAGTATTGCTTGAGTAAAATTAGTTAAAAGTAAAATCAACCTCCCTAGCATTTAAGACGAACCCAGTTTGTTCGCTGGTTAGGTTTGCCCCAAACGCTAGGTGAGCGGGAATCGGGAGAACCCGATATATCCCTGAAGAACTGCAGCAATTGCCTAAATCGCTGCAGCATTTCCAGGGTTGAGGCACCGCCCGATGGCAGGGCCGCCATCAGGGGGGACTCCCGTCCCGGGCCCGGTCGGCTAGGGGGGCCCGACGGTCAGCCCCAGCACACTGCACTGTCAGCCCGTACTGTGGGCTGATACGCTGCACGCCGGCGTAAACAAGACCTGCCATGGGGCCCGGACATTTTTGCTGTACCGGACCCCATGATTTCAGACGGCTGCCCTGCCCGATCGTGTCACGGTGACCTAGAAGGGGAGGGGGCCGTGCCATAGATGTTAATGGAGGGACGTTGGTCTCCCATGTCGCCAGCATCATTGATAACATTTACAGAACTGGGGGGAGGGCCAGAAGTTTAAGCAATGTACTGTGCACACTGCCGGGATCACCTGTACCGCGACATTAAAAACGGAATGGCACAGGCATGGCGCTAGGGAGGTTAATGTAAAAACTACATGCGCTAAAGCACTACTTGTTTGCTGAATACTGTTTAAGTTCACTCCTTCCTTACCTCTGCAGCAAATTTTTCTGATGATACCACATTCAGGGCTTTTGCAATTTACTCACAAATTTCGCCTGCAAAATTCTTGAAGCCCAACATAATTTTTTCAGAGCATTTTGATGAATCAAAGTATATAAAAGAACTTGTTTGACACAATCTATTGTGATGGTCTGAGGTGGATATCTTGTTGTGCATCAGGGTAAAATGATGGATCCCTAAATGACTAACCTACTTAAACTAGGCACAAACGGGTAGATTTCCGTGCAATTGACCCTTGATCAATCACAGCGTGGTCAACGCTGTGATTGATCAGGGATCAGTTAAACAGAAATCAATGTGCACCACATGGGAGCATCGATTGCCGTTTAATGGGCACCTGTTCTCCCCAGCTTCCAGCGTGTGAATCACAACACACTGCAAGCTGGGGAGAAGCAGCCTGCCTCTCACACAGCTTCAGAGTAAAGGCCCCCATACACGTGTCGGATTCGCACCGGATTCCGGCACGATCGATTCTGGGCGCGTGCACGCAAAACGATCGTGCCGGAATCGCATGCAGCCCACCTTGTCCGATCGATCAGGTCCGATCGTTCAGGGGCTCAGAATCGGATCCGACGGAGAACCAACATGTTGGTCTTTCTCATCCGATTCTGCCCGGATCAGGGGGAGTTGCCATTTGTGAGGTGGAATCGGAGGTGGAATCGCACACGGAATCGTGCCGGAATCCGCTCGGACAAGGTGGTATGCTGCGATGGATACTCTTAATTGGCCGATTGATCACACCTGCGATTCCCGGCAGAATCGCCGGAATCGATCGGATGATGAATCGATTGGACATGGAATCCGACACGTGTATGGCTAGCTTTAGGAGTGCTGGCTCCGCCCCCTTCAGACTGACAGTAGACGGCTGTGCAGGAGCCGCAGAACCTCCAGTACTTTGCATGAAGACTCATGTCTCCATTCAAAATAATGGAGCTTGAACGGGGTTTTTCAACATGTTTGAACACCGTTCAATCGAGTTTTTTCGAGTGGGCTCTATTGATCCCTCTAGAATGAAAGCACACACAAGTAGGTTTGTAAACAGAGCACAACCAATCACCGCACACGTTGCTTGTTTGTACTGGGATCTTTTTACAGATCTACCCGTGTGTGCCTAGCTTAACTTCTGCTGTCTCCAATGAATGAACCAAGAGCTGAATATATTTATTGTGTGTGAGTCTATGGTGTGATTACATTTTTCCTCCATTGATGCCTGAGCTCCTGGGCCTTTGATTGTGCTGCAAACCTCTGTATGATCGCATATGTAGTTGATCAATAGAAGCAAATTAATTCATATGTAAATAACCTGATATTTATATAGAGACATGTGATACAAGTGTAATACACGCTGCTCCCTCACAGTGTGTACACTCAGACAAAGCTGTTAGTACTCCAGCCTCCCTCTGCATTGATAGATCACTGGTAGTGTTGAGCTTGAATATTCAAAATGCGAATATATTCGTCAGCTATTTGAGAATTCATAGATTTCGTGAATATGGCGGTGAATATTTGCAATTTTGAATATTCCAGATATTTGCATTGGAGAGCTTATGGCCATGAATGAATGAATTCAAAATGAATGGTCATGTGTGGTATTTATTTTCGCAATAAGAGATGGGAGATCTGCAGACAGCTGGATCTCCCATCTAAACTGTATTGGTTATATCAGTAGAGCCCTGCTGATATAAGCAATGCAGAGAGGTGTGTGGGAAGCTGCACTGACGCTGGTAGCTACCTCACACACACATAGCTGTAGAGGGGAGACATCTTCAGCCGTCCCCCCCTCCTTCCCTTGTATGAGGAAGATGAGATAAAATGTGCTCTCTAGTGACACCAGTTTAGTTGTGACTGAAGTTGGTACTGCAGGGGATTTTTTCCCCAATTGATTTGAACACTTCAAATATTTGTTTCTGCTTTTCCTGGTGTTCCTGGGTGTGTCTTTTGCTTAAGTGCGTCTTATAGTTTGAAAAATACAGTACCTAGAAAACCCTTTAGATACTTGAACGATCTACCAACATGTCCGAACACTGCTCGATTGATTTCATGTTCCACCCAAGTGGATTTATTCCAAAAAAAGAAGTCGAGTTATAAATGATTGTCTTGAAAAGACAATGATGGAAAAATCTGTTTGTCCAGCTTGAACAATTTTGCAAACTCGTTTAGTCCGGCAATTCAGTGAAACCCCGAATAATATGGGAATAATAATTTATTGCACAGTAAAATACAAAATCACTTTTACCTTTTCTACTTTGCTCACACACTTTTATGAATATAGTTTGCGGTAAACACATGAGGTGTTCAATCTTTGTAAACACTGCATTGGGGGAAATAAAAAAACACACTTTTCTAATTGTTTTCTATTTATTGTAAAAATCAAGGAAATAAACATATATGTCATTAAAACTGGCTAATTGGCTTGGCACTCACGTGACACCGAAACAATGATAAAACAGGATGAGAAAGTCTAAAGGAAAGGTTTCTAGTGTAGTGGAAATAAATGTGCAATGTTTTGGCATTTGTTAAGATGGTAGAATAACAAGATAATCATTTCCAACCTTTAGAAAAAGGCCCCCGTACAAATAACTAATTACATTCAATACGCATGTATAGCAGGGAACACGCGGTTTGATATAGGAGCCGTTCGAGGTTCCCTGCAGCAGCTCAATGACGTCATCACACTGCTGTCAGATATCGGAGGCGCTGGAGACACAGCACTGCAATGGTTTACGATTGTGTTCGATATCCCTGTTTTCGAGCGGGATTGATTGGTCCTGTTTAAAAACAGGGATGGCCGCATATGATATGGGCCAGATAGATGGCCGTGAGTGCACATGACGCTCGAATCGGCCATCGATCTGGCCCATATCTACACGTTTGTTCCCTGCTTTTGGAGGATCTGCCCAGTTCTCGGTAAAGGTTTTATACTCCAAATGTTTGTTTGCAGCCTTTTCTCTATTCACATGCATTGTAGAAACGCTCTCCTGCTATGGCCCGGCTGGGATGTAATACACACGTGCACATTGGTTTTCAGGCTTCCAATATAACTGGCTAGAACAGGCATGGGAAGACCATATCCTGACCTTTAGTATTTTAATCCAGCCCTTTGTCACCTTGGTGTAAAGACACGTTGGCTCCCCTCTGCTCATTCCCTGCAATAAGTGGATATAATGCTTAGAGGATGATTATAAAGGTCTCCTGCTACAGGGTGTAGTTTGCTTAGATTTACTACCCAAAGCCTCATTTTCTATATCTATTATTATTTTCAGTTTTTTTTCTTTTTTAACCTCCCTGGCAACCAGTATGATGATGATGATTTTTTTTAAGGCGGTACCTGAAAAGCCTCACCCAATTCTCTCCCTCCAAGGATCCCCTATTGGGTGACCCTTTTCTTCCCATTTCCCTGTATGTTTCTCTATTTATATAACTTAAGGTGTGGTACCAATAGACATAAAACTAGCAACATAGATGACCCCCCCCCCCCATGGTTCCCATGTTTCTCTTTTTTTTAATCAATGTTTACATTTTTCACACAGGCTGGGAGGACTTGGGATTGGGCGGCCCATACAGGTTTATTGTCCGGCCCCTCTGTGAAATTTAAAATCCCATTGCGGCCCTGGAGTTAAAAAGTTTGCCCACCCCTGGGCCAGAGGCTTCCTGTCAGTAGCGATTCACTGTGAATATTCAGTCGTTTCTAATTATGATAGTGTTTCATGTTTCCATCCTTTTAGATGAACCTTTCTGGATGTTAACCCCTGCTTCTAGGTCAAAGCAGATGGTAGACCACTGAAAGCTTGTCATGAAAATAATGTTTCTTGTTTCTACTCACAATAAGGGTTTTCTCTTGTTGTTTCCTTGTACTTGGACTATGCCATACCAACATATAAAGTAGGGTCCTTGCTGTCTTCCCAGTGTGACTAGGCTGTGTTTGCCCCCTTCAGCCACTAGATGGTAATGTGCATATATTATGTATATAGTATACAGCTGCAGTAGAAACAGAGATGCCAAGGATACCAAAAAGTAAAAATTTCAGCTTTCTTATTTGTAAAAAAATTATTGACACATGCGCTATTAACTATTTATTGTTGCTGTCACGGAAACTCAATGGTATATTCAGGACTCACAGCGGATTTTACTAGTTACAATTGTTTTCAACTGAAATATTTTATTCTCAGGTTTCCCAATACGACATTACCTTATATTTCCTGAAGACCATCTTCTCTCCTTCCCAAGTCCTTACAGGTTATACACCCTACCTATTGTATACTTTGTTCCCCAACCTATTAGGTTGTCTAGTCTACTCCTCCTGTGTCATAACCTGTACCTGTGTGTTATCTTGTGTTGTCTCTACTCTAATTTATTGTACAGCGCTGCGTAATATGCTGGCGCTATATAAATAAATGATAATAATAATACATATGACTGAACTCCTTATGTGAGTATTCATTATAAGAAAGTTATGGATAAGAAAGTGACGGTTTAATACACTGGATAATGCTTATTGACAATATTATGATTTATTTTGATTGCTTAATTATGTTGATTTTGCTCTTCTGAAGAAGCAACCTCAGACACGAAATGCGTCAGAAGAACAAACATATTTCACTGTATATTGATGTAACCCAGTGGTTCCCAAACTTTCCATGCAGGGCCCCCCTTTGCTATTTAGGAACATCCCCTATTTAAACACAGGTTAAGAATGAGGGCACGTGCCCCCCCCCCCCCCGACATACCTTTGCGCCCCCCAGTTTGGGAACCACTGATGTAACCTATGATTTAGATATTTGATATTTGGAATCTGTATTTTAAAAAAAGCTGCTGTTTTTTAGAAATTAATTTTAATATTTTGTTTTCAATAATGTATTCAATCACGCGTCTTTATGGATAAACCAGACTACTTTACAATTTTAATTGTATGCGTTTAGTTTTGCATCAGTTATGTCGCTCAGTTGGTAATGGCTCTCTACTGCTTGGACTACTGGGCCCACTACTACTGCTTCTGAAGAAGTACTCTCAGTCACGAAATGCGTCGGGTAAACGAGCATATTTAACTTTAGATTTATGTAACCTATGATTAAGATATTTAATATTTGGATTCTGTAGTTGAAAAAGAAAGCTTTCCTTCTATATACATGCAGAACTGCTTTTTTTTTTTTGTATATTCTTCTTTAAAGATACATTAGACTGCTTTACAATTCTTATTGTTTATTGTGGATAAGAAAATGATTGTTTAATACACTGGATAATGCTTATTGACAATATTATGATTTATTTTGATTGCCTAATTATGTTTATTTTGCTCTTCTGAAGAAGCAAAAATGTGCCAGGTGAACAAACATATTTTACTGGCTATTAATGTGACCTATGACTTAGATATTTAATATTTCGAATATGTATTTGAAAAAGAAGCTGCTGTTTTTTAGGAATTAAATCAAAGTTTATTTTATTATTTTTTTCCATCATGTATATGCTTCTTTATAAATAAATTATACTGATTTACAATTATATGCGTTTTAAGTCCCCATTGGTTACACAATTTAGAGATCTTTTGTTGTTTTTTTACATATTACATTTGTCAACACTTTCAATAAAGTCAAACATTTTTGTTTATATTGCAGTTTTCGCGTTATGACTTCTGTATATCTATTCCTTTATTATTTTATATATATATATATATATATATATATATATATATATACACATACACTTTTTTTTTTTTTTTAAAGACAAATCACAGTTCAGCTATACCGCTCGGTTGAGCATGGCCCTCTACTACTACTTTGTCCCTGTGTCACAGTTGTAACAGCGCTGGGTAATATATTACTGATGATTTATTTAGTTGATTATTATTTTTCCTTTTTAGTTTATCATTTGTTTTTACAGTAGTAATTCAAATTTTTTCCAACTTTAACATTTTACTTCAACATTGTGAAAATCCTTTTTCAAAATCCCTGCTTGTTAGGATGGCTGTATTCTCAGATATGTACTACCACCATACTATATGCTCAGGCATTAGCTGAAGGTCTATGCATTGCTATCCGCTTACAAAAAGTAGAGGAATAATAAAAAAAAAGTGCCTTTCCCTTGAGAAATTGTTTTTCAAATTGATAACTACATATTGGATGTCTTTAGCAAACTAATCGGGTTGGCTACAAAAATCTCAGCCTTTGTCTTTATTCCTGGATAGATATTTGACCACTTACACGGCATAACAAGTTTAGATTAAATAGTATGTAAAAACAGCTAAAACTTGACAAGTAATTTGAGTTTGGCTCTAAACTAGTCCACAACTATATAAACAGCCGCTCTGAGAATGCATGCTTCCTCCAGCCCTAGTCCTGGTAGTCATCATCCTTCAATGTTTTATGTTCTAGTGTAACAAAGATCTAAGTTGTGGTGTCTTGCAGTACAAACTGCTGGCTTTCAGAGTTATCTGTCACCTACAAAAGAATTCTTGTGGCCGCAACAATTCACAAATTATACAAACAAACATTTGATTGTGCTTCATTTGTGAAGGAAAAGAGCAATGCAAATGTTTATTGTCAAAAGTAGCGATGGTCAAATATTTATTTGAAAGTTAAATTATGTGAGTTGGTTGCAAAACTCCTGAACATGGTATCATCACTAGTGATGGCTGAATATCGTCCAGGTCCGTTTGCGAACAGGAGGATCGGACTTTTAACCTTCTTAGTGTTCATGACGAGCCCATCTGCCCAGCTGTGCTCCCATGAAAGCTGCATATCCCCGGAAAGCAACGGCGATGCTGCTTCTAGCCGCATTTCCGGGGTTTTGCGGCTTCACTGATCGTGTCGCGGTGATTACAAAGCGGGAAAATAATAAACTTTTCGCTGGCTAACAGGGCGGGTCCAACTTCCATACTGCTCGCCGGCTAGAAGGAAAGGGAACATTCTGTTCACGGCTGAACTGTCCACCTTGCGGACAGTTCGGCCATCACTAATCATCACCAAACTTGCTGGAGATGTAGAGAAACATAAATAATTTTTACATAAATTAAATTCAAATTTGAATTTCGACTTTAACTTTGAACTTAATTTATGCAAAAATGTCATAAGCTAGAGCAAAATGTTTTTTTTCAAATGTTCCCACAACCCTTCTCTACATATCTAATAATGTTGGTGTTGATAGCATGTTCAGGGGCTTTACAATCAACTCACAAGATTAGCTAGTCAAAAAATTGGACCATCTCTAGTGAAAAGTATATGCTCACTTATTACATGAAATAATAGTTAATACATTAAACCCCCAAGTTCACCCAATTATGTGCAAAGAAGTTAAATTGGAATTTTACTGAAATATTATTTTAAAATGAAATACTCTTAATTTATTTATTAAACTCATTAAAGGCATACACATTACGATCTTAGCATACATTTTGTGTACAATCAATGTTTGTTCTACCAAAACCATGTAATATGAGGATCTTTCTAAACCTTCCAGTCACTATGTATTCTATCAGGGAGGACCCGGCACTACATAGTTGTTGGTAGATCTAATGGAAATTGTATAGATGGATAGATGGATCTAATGGATATTGTATCTAAAGGTGTATAGGCGGCTTAAGCATTCATTTTGCAAAGTAACCTTTGAAAGTAAATAGTAAAGTAAAATATTGTTCTCAGGGCCCTTTCACACTAGTCATGCTTTGGCTACGTTACCATACAAACATGCCCATTGCCGTTAAAGGAACCACGCACAAAATCTGTGTTTAGTCTCCATGGGATATGGTGGGTACTGTGGCACAAAAATGCGGGCCGCAGGGTGTTTGCATTAATGCATTGTGTTGCGCACTACCACAAAATGTAGCGTTGGGCCAGTTTGAAAGGTTCAACAGGTTTTCTATGGAATCCTGTATACCTTGCATCAATGCAAGCCACGCAGCATTTGTAGTATCGCAACGCAAAAGCGGCTATGTGGCCCTAAGGGCCCCCATACACCTTTTAGATTTCTCTGCCAGATTTCCTTTAGATCTCCTTTTGTTTTACCAAAACTATGTAATATGAGGGACTTTCTAAACAATCAAGTCTACCTGTGTTCCATCACAGAGGACCCGGCACTACATAGTTGTTTGTAGATCTAAAGGATATCTGAAAGAGAGATCTAAAGGTGTATGATCAGCTTAATGCCTGCCATACACCCACAGACGGGTGCAGACAGACAAGCTCCGATGAGCCCCAGAATGCAACGTGATGATGTCATCGCGTTGCATTCTGGGGCTGCTTTAATCGGCCGGGCACCCTTTGTGTGCCGGCTGTTACTTTGAATGAAGAAGCCGGTCTTCATTCAAAGAAACGGCATTGGCTGACATCGGCCAGAGAACATCCGACATGTCCATTCTCTGGCTGGCCTAGCTGTGGGGCGACAGGGATCTGTCACCCCATGTGGGCACACGCCGATTGGCGGCGGACTTTGCCACTGATCGATGGCACGAGCACGCACGCCCGTCGGTCAGCAGAAAAATTGGCCACTAATCGGTGTGTGTATGCCAGGCATAAGTGTAGTGCATCATTGTTAGACAACTCCAATTCTGGGAGATCTATCTGATATTGTATTTTTAGATATATCATGCATGTAAATATTCATTGTGTGTCCTCTTTATTTCATCTCTGATTTTTACCTTTAGGACATTTGTTCTGGTGGTATTTCAGCCAAATCATTAGTCAGATTGGGAAATTTCCAGAACCCGGAAGCAGTGGCTAGATAACATTGTGATTTTATAGAGTGAGAAGCCCATCAGAGATGGTCGTTACTAAAACTGGAAATTAGTTAAAATATTCCCAACAGGGTCACCTTTTCTGCTCTTCTGAAAATTAACAAAAAACCCAAAAAGCCTAAAGACTAGAAATAAGAGTTTTAATTGATGTAACATTTGACAAA
Organism: Ptychadena robeensis; assembly: GCA_036250615.1. NCBI lineage: Eukaryota > Metazoa > Chordata > Amphibia > Anura > Ptychadenidae > Ptychadena > Ptychadena robeensis. Next base: position 34,718,353 of record CM070036.1, on the reverse strand, counting down.
CGCTGAATGAGACCCCTAGCCCCCTTTCATCTGATATTTTTGGCACTTCCTTTTTCTCTTCGGTTGTGATGAAGTCTTATTCATTTTCCAAACCTGCTCCAGTAACGTGCTTGGCATGGCAATGCAGCTCTACATTCTCTATGTGATTCTGGCACGTAAGGATCTTTTCCCAAAACGGTTATTTCCGGGAGAAGCGTATCATCTCTTTTGTCATCTCCTCTTCTCCCCCTCCAGCAGACATCTGTGGCTTTAAGATCCGCTTATATTTGTCATCGTTGCCTTAGTGCTCCAGGTTCCTTCCGACAAATTGTGTGTTGTCATCCTTACATCATGTGTTGCTGGAAAACTGTGTTCACATCATCCCACCTCCCTGATATCCACTATAGCGCCCGACTGCTGGCTAGAGACCATTTCGACGATTTTGAGAGTTAATTGCAAAGCCACTGAACATGGTATCATCACCAAACTTGCTAGAGATGTAGAGATGGGTTGGAGGCATATTTTGTATAAATTAAAATCAAAGTCAAGTAAACATTTCGAAAATCGGAATTTCGACTTTGATTTTGAACTTTATTTATGCAAAAACTACAGGGAGTGCAGAATTATTAGGCAAATGAGTATTTTGACCACATCATCCTCTTTATGCATGTTGTCTTACTCCAAGCTGTATAGGCTCGAAAGCCTACTACCAATTAAGCATATTAGGTGATGTGCATCTCTGTAATGAGAAGGGGTGTGGTCTAATGACATCAACACCCTATATTAGGTGTGCATAATTATTAGGCAACTTCCTTTCCTTTGGCAAAATGGGTCAAAAGAAGGACTTGACAGGCTTAAAAAGTCAAAAATAGTGAGATATCTTGCAGAGGGATGCAGCACTCTTAAAATTGCAAAGCTTCTGAAGCGTGATCATCGAACAATCAAACGTCTCATTCAAAATAGTCAACAGGTTCGCAAAAAGCGTGTGGAACAACAAAGGTGCAAAACAACTGCCCATGAACTGAGAAAAGTCAAGCGT
>CM070036.1:34702897-34717235 GCA_036250615.1 Ptychadena robeensis | reverse complement strand
AATAAAATTATTCCTCAAAAATACCACTTGCCTAATAATTCTGCACTCCCTGTACAAAACTTTTTTTTTTATAAATGTTCTCAAAACCAGTCTCTACATGTTGGTGATGATACCATGTTCAGAGGCTTTGCAATCAGCTCACAAAGTTAGCAAGTTGAAAAACTCGACCATCTCTACTGCTGGCCTTTTTAGGAAGAGCTTTTTCCTCATGCAAAGGTGTGTAACAATGTTACAGTATGGAAAAGAGAGGCATGGCAATAAGCTGTAATTTAACACTTTTGTAATTGTATTTTAAATATTTTACTCCCACTGGAGTGAATCTTACAAGCAACTGGGAACGGCAGTATTAGCAGACATTGGGATTATAACATTTGTCAGGCTTTTATTGCTTTAAAGCTGTATCCTAGTTTGAGGTCCTGTGTCAATGCAGCTCAGAGGTCAATTCACCAATCTCCGGTGCACTCTTACCACACACACAATAGACAAGCCCCCACTCAGCCTCCGGAGGCTAGTTGCCACGTCCTAGGTGTTATGGGTGCAAAGGATAACATCTGGGATCAGAGACTGGTAAAGGAGCCCACAAACAATGGCAGCCACCGAAGTACACGCTCAGATTACTATGAGGCAAAAGAGTAGCCAAGTCCAAGCAGGGTCAGGGATGGTGGCAGACAGAGAATGGTTGGGTACTATGTGATGGTTGGGTACTATGTTAAGAGTCCTAATGAGGTATCCAGAAGGGGCAGGCAAAGGATAAACAAAGTAATAGCAGGATCAGGGCAGGCAGCAGACAGTGGTCAGGGACAAGGCACATGTCAGATATCTAATAAACAGGAAACAGATCGCACCCAGATGTAAACTATATACTATCATGGCCAGGAAAACCATGTAGCACCCTGAATTATATAGGGCAGGAAGTGCTGTAGGTTATCTAATGGGTAAAGTAGATCAATGTGGAGGCTCTCTGATCTCCCTATGCCTGCAGAAGGTGGACAAAAGAACCCGGCATAGATGGGAGAACATTTTGAAGCTTTGTTGGCGACATACAGTGACAACAGAGGTTATGTTGGCGCATACTGCCTGGTCAGGCGGACTGCACAGTGACAATGTGTTCCCATGGCCATGACATCAAGCCTTCCTTTCCTTTTCTAAAAATCTGATGTAAATCCATTAGTTTTGTTTCCCAAATAAAGAAGAAAAATATACAGACTCGTCTTAATATTTTTCTGTTTGTGCTCTGTCATGGAGAATTGCTTGTACTTATTGACCCAGACAAACATCAGGTAGTAATACCTAAATATCTCACTAAGGTGAAATGTACACTGTCGTTTCCCAAGCTGCATTCAGCCCACAGCAGCTCGGGAAGCGAGTGCGCTCCAACAGTCACACGGAATACGACTGCAAAATAGAGGAGGCATTCGCAAGTCATCTAGATAAGGACTCCATAGAGGTCCTACTGGGCTAAAGCCAAATGTTGAAAACCGCCAGTGTAAATGGCGAAGTGTAAAGAGACCAAGTGCCCAAACTGAAACCCAAAACCCAATTATTTATCCGGCATGGCAATTTAACCTGAATTACACACACAAATCATGTAAGCACACACACACTTATTTCTTTTCAGATCTAAAACTACCCTAAATTATCTCTACTATAAACATTTAGAAATTGTACCTAGGTCATATATGATTTGCTTTAGTGATTTGTATCTATTGAAATAACAAGTTCTGGCTGGCGGTGTGCGTTTCCACAGTGAGGGCTTTGGGTGCCATCTCTGCCACACATGCCATATGATCCCTAGTAATAATCATGTAGGTTAATATTATATTATGTTATATATAGAGCTTACAAACCTCTGAACAATAATTAGAATCTGCATATATATCTAATATAAGCAATAAGAAGAGATATTACTCTGCCCAATGAAGCTTACCAAGTGATAAAGCAGCATAGTATACACTAGTAAGAGGATACGTAATTCTGGCTGATTATAGTTAAGAGAGAGTTGTAATATGTTTTGACTTGTTAAAATGTTTTAACATTTGGAGCAAGCCTAATGGTATAGCCAGGGAACTCCAAAGAGAAGGGAAGTCCTAGAGAAGTCTTGAAGAGGTGTGTGGGGTGAGGTTATGTGTTATTATAATTTATTTATATAGCGCCAGCATATTACGCAGCGCTGTACAATACAGTGGAGTGGAGATACAACACAAGATAACACACAGGTACAGTATATGACACAGGAGGAGTTGAGGACCTTGCCCGATCGGGCTTACAATCGAATAGGTTGGGGAACAGCGTATACAATAGGTAGGCGGGACTGGTATACTTGTGATAATATGAATGAGAAATTGGGTAGGAGAGGCTTAAGAGGTGAGTTTTTAAAAAAACTTTTTTAAAAGTCGCAAAGGTAGGAACAAGTCTGATGGGGCGAGTAAGAGAGTTCCAAAGAGTAGGAGCAACCCTAGGGAAGCCACGCATGTTATGAGGTTATAAGCGTGGATGTCATAAGAAGGTCACTGGAGGAGCGGTGGGGGCGGTTAGGGGAGTATTTATGTATTAGGTTGGAAATGTAAGTAGGACAGGAGGTAGGGAAAGACTTAAAAGCAAGGCACAGAACTTTAAATGTAATTCTCTGGACAATTGGAAGCCAGTGTAAGGATTTGAGAGAGGAACAGCAGATTAGGAGCGGTTAGAGGAGTAAATGAGTCTAGCAGCACCATTCATGATGGATTGAAGAGGTGATAGTCTAGTTAGAGAGAGACCAGAAAGGATGATGCTGCAGTAGTCCAGACAAGAAATGATGAGCGCGTGTACCAGGACTTTGGTGGTCTCTGGGAAAAGGAAGGGGCGTATTTCGGAGGAAGTTATGTGGAAGTTATTTGTAGGTAATTGAAGGAGCGAAGATCGCAGTAAGGGGTATGTATAGGGTTAAAAAGTGTAGGTGGTGCAGGAAAAGTCAAGGGTTTTAAAGTCAAAGCACAGTAGCTGGAATTTCATTCTAGGATGAAACGAAGCCTGTTAACAAGTAAACACAGTGATTTGCCAAGAATTCTATACAATCGGCCACTGTGGCTTTTAAGCATAAAATTATCATTATCTTTTTATCACAAAAAGCTAATTTTTTTCTCTGCATGGCACACATGATGAAGAGAGTACACAAAGCAGAAGAGAGTGTGCAGCAGTTATTTAGGATGGGGGATCCACTTCAAGGATGAGACCTGTTTCTGTATATGGTCGGCTCTTGAAGAACAGGGAGGTAATTATCAAGATCTAAACACAGACAGGAAACCACAAACACAGATGCTCTGAAGACTCTCATACCCGACAGATATCACCTTGTACAGACAAAGATAACACACAGGACTGAATTCCTGGCAAATAAATAATTTTTAGCACCCCTTATGAAATTAGACAACAAGACTCCAGATTTCACAGTGAAAAGTACTACTAACAACAAGTGTTTGTTATTTTGGAAACAAATACACTATAAAGACAATGTCCACTAAGTGTAATTAGGATTGTTTATTGATATTTTTTATTGATATACAGAGTTAACACAAGAAAGGGCAAAAATGAGACATCCAAAATGATTAGCCCACTGGCCATTAAAAGTTAGTAGTGTACCTTTCTGAGCCACAACTGACAACAAGCTCTTGGAGTAATTCTTTACTAGGTTGGCACAAGTCTCCTGAGGGATTTTGGTCCATTCTTCCATTTCAAATAGTTCTAGCCGGTCCAAATTCACGGTTCAGAGCATAGACATTCACTTTAAACATACACATCAGATTTAATAGGATTGAGGTATGGGCTCTGTGCGGACCACTCCAGGATCTTGGTTTGGGTATCCTTGAGGAACTGTTGGACTAATTGTCATGTATGATTTGGATCATTGTCTTGTTGGAAGGCCTAAGCCCAGACTACAAGCAGATTTCTGTATATTCTCTCTCAAAATGTCAGCAATGGAAAGGAAAATAGCCAGAGATGTCAGCAAGGAGCCCTGTACTCACTGGCAGTAATGCGCCTTGTTCTTCAAATGCAGGAAAACTACAACCAATGCTGTTCAGGCACAGCTTTTCCATGTCCTGCTGACTGGTCCATTGATATTCAATGAATACGTCACTTGTCATTGATGGCGACCCCAAGCACTGATTTGGATATCATCCCATTCAAATGAAGATGGAGTGGAAAGTAGCCCCTGAGTGTCTTTCCTGCTCTGGTGAAAAGTAGGACAATTTCAAACTTTCTGCTCCAGTGACCGGTCACCAGGGTCAACAGACATGGTGAATCCAATAGCAGGGACACAAACAGAACAGAAACAGTAAACAGTTGTTACCTTTATATTCTCTGTTCAAAAAAAATTGGCTTTATGTAAGTTCAATTTACCATGGACCCAGTGCTGTTTCTAGCTCTATGATGGCCCTATGCGAGACTGCATCACATGAGCCCAACTCCAACCCCCCCCCCCCCCCCCCCCGGCAGAAGGAAGAGAGGAAAATGGTGAATCCCCAAGCGATCGCGATCTGGAATTGAACCATGCATGGGGGCTTATGTGCTCACATATTCTGCATAGCGCAAAAAACGGTCCAGCATGGACCATTGACTTATGAAGCTAATTCGTTCCCAAGGTTTGGTTGTAAGTCAAGTTGGTTTTGAGTCAAAACTATTTTGAATGAAGAAATAAGGAATATACCCATTATAAGTTCTAAAGGCCCCCATACATGTAACAAGCCGACCGATGTGCGTGCGCGCTCGCGACGGTCGGCAAAATCGGGCACGTACCATGCTCGGTCGGCCAGAGAATGGACATGTCCATAAATCTCTGGCCGATGCCATTAGTTTGAAGGGGGACCGGCATCCCCATTCAAACTAACGCATACTCTGAGCGATGGTATGCAGCGTGATGACGTCATCAGGTGGCACTCCACCGCTCATCTGTCGGCCCCCACTCAATACATGGGTGGGGGCCTTAAACCTTCCAAAGCACCCTTTACCTAACCTTTTCATAATTCAAAGTTCATGAATCACTCGACTATCTGAACTAATTTGCAAACAAAGTTGCAAATCCTTTGCAGGTAAAACAGTTCATGTACTGCTTATGTGTTTGACCTGTATATTTAGTAGCCTGGAGTTCAGCTCTAACACATAATGAATATACTTATATGTTCATCATAATTAGGGGAATTAAAATGTCATCCCATCTAAGAATTGGGAAGCCTCTGCTAGTCATTTATATAATTGATGTCCCTGTTTAGAAATCACAGTGAAAGCAATGCTCTCACAAAAGAAACTAAGTGATATCAACTAGATCTCTGAGGTTTTTCTTCAGAGCAAAAATGAAGCTAGGCAATTAATTACTTGACACATATATGATGATGTATTAATTTGACCACAAAAGTTAGATAATTTTATACAGCTTTATGATTCAATTAACCAACAGGTCACAGTTGGATTTAACTTTGCCTGCCTTGAAAATCTGCACTAAGAATATGTAAAATGGAAACAGAAAGGCCATCATTTATCTTATGAAATCTATCCTTTAATGGACTTGGTTGGTTCGTCTTTACCGTAATAGGGAGTATATATTTGCAGGTAGTAAATCCTTTCCTGTCCCAGAGTTTATAAAGTAGGCGCTGGACTGGACATACTGACCATGCACATATGGATCGCTATACCCTAACTAACTTGGTTTATTTATTTAACAGATACACAGAGAATGTTAAATGTAACAAGTTCAGAATACTGTATGTTGAGGAATCATATGAGGACTGCTGATCCCGTGTTGAGGAGTCACATAAGGACTTCTGTAATCCTGGCCCTCCAGGGTACAATCTCTCCAAGATCTGTTGGCTATAGAGCTTAACTGCTAATCTTCTAAGTGGACAATATATATTCACCTTTATTCATGTTATATTAAATCTAACAGACATATCTCTTGTTTTTTACATGTAAAATTAATTTGATATTTCATTATTATTGGTTTATATCACTTATCTTCTTGGCTCTATTACCTACTTTTTCTCTGGCAAAGTTTTTTTAGTCAATCTTTATCAGTATCGATTGGTTTTGAATCAATCACATTATCTGGTGGTAAAAACGATCTAATAACAATCCTCTTATAATATGATCGTATTTTAAGTCGATCAAATGAAGAATCAAATGGTATATGCCCAGCATTACATTTTGTGAAATAAAGTTTGGTTGGCAGTGGTGTGACTGGGCCAGATAGATGACGTTCATGGCCATCTATCTGGCCCATATCATATGCCGCCATCCCTGTTTTCGAGTGCTGCACCTTCAGCTCCTTCAATGCCGGGCAGCAGCACAATGGCGTCATCACGCTGCTAACAGGAACCTCAAACGGCTCCTATATCCGTGTGTTTCCTGCTTAAGAGGCAACAATCTCACTGTAAAATTCAGTCTTACCAAATGTAATACAAGGGCATTTTTAAACAATCCATATCCAATCAGGCAGACCACTTCACTACATGGATGTTGGTAAATCAAAAGGAAATTACAAACATTTTCTAAGTTGATGAGCTTGACACTTAACTTGACTTAAGTGTACAGATGTCAGATAACTGGAGCCCATTTTTTGTGGTCGCCTCGGATGACAATCTATAGTCTGTACAACTTCCTATCTTTGTCGATAGAGATCTCCATAAAAAAAAAGCGAGGGACATTTTCACAAGTTTCTTCATGCGTCAATTGCTTTTCCAATGCAATGTCAACACAGTGATGTTAATGCAGGGATACGTGTTTTTATTGTTGCGACACTGCATGATGAGGGTCCAAAAAAAAGTAAGGTGCCGTGTTTGCCAGAAGTCCAGTATCAAGGCTCCCATACACGGGTTGGTTTATGATAAATTTTTTTCGGCGATCAATCGAGTTCTGCCCCCCCTGAATGATCAACCAAACAAAATCAGAATCGACTAAAAATCTGATTGGACATTGAACTGATATGTCAGGTTTTTTTGGTTGATCGTTTAGCAATCGAAGTATGTTAGTGGACCCATAGCTCCCTATGCAGCAACCTTTCTGATGGATGGATTTTAGAGATCGGCTCATGTCCAAATTGACCACAAAACGGATTCCCAAGGTGGTGTTCTATTGATTCCAAAATGATCAATGGCCGATTCCACGATCGCTGGAAATGATTGGATCGGGAATCAATCAATGACAAATCGACCCTTGTATGGCTACCTTAAGGCTTTGTCTCCATGCATCATGGGTGTGCTTTTGACGTGGATTTCCTGCACTTTTGACACGTGTCAACATAGTGCAACCATTGACTTTTATGAGAAAAAACTGCCAAAAAACAGCCGGAAAAGTAATGGACAAATATTTCGGCACTTCTTTTCAAACAATGCTTTAACACATTTATACCTATGATGGGTTACAGCAATGTCAAGGCAGGGATCCGTGTTGTTTTTAATGCTGCGCAGGTCTAACCCTCCTGTGGAGACAGATCCATAGAAAAGAATTGACTGGGTTTACCATGTGTTAAGCCTTCAACTAAGGGATTTTGACGGCAGTGGACACTAGGCCTAAGACCTTTCTAGAGTGATTTGCTGTTTTGAAAAGTTTCTTTCTTTGTTGTTGATCCGACAGCAGGAAATGAAGGGAAGGTGGCCATGTGCTGTTGGGGGGAGTGACATTAAAGCAAACCTGTTGCTTTTGCTCTGCAGTAGCTTATGTAGTATGTTGTCTGCAGGATCTGGCTGCTAATCACTTTGTCACCAGCAATCATGTTTCTGGAGCAAGGATATAGTGGGATGCAAACTGACATGGGGGGCACAAGTGATTGAATGGAAAAACCATGCTTTGTAGTCTCGACCTGTAGGCATAAGGGTAGGCGATCAAAAATACGGTCTGTACGTCCGAAGCATTGTCTCATGTCTTTGAGCGCTCCATGTTCTGGTCAGTTTTTATCATTTTATTTAACTATAACTCCAGCATACCAACGTATTCATTGAGGTGGTGTTATGTAACCCTAAGCAAGGCCTGGCCATGTGTAGCTGTATTCTTTGGTGTGGAGGAAAGTTATACATAGGCCCAGCTTTCATAAATAAAAATAATGTCAGCTTCGCATTGTTTCTTTGTTTAAACATGTATATAGCACAGACTCCAGCTTTGTGAGTTTTCTCTCACTAACCCTGTCCCCTCCCTTCCTGCATTTCACACTAGGTTTTTTTTAAGTCTTTTACTTTAAACATTCTTTTATCTGAGTCCTCACCCCTCACCCCTCTGAAATTTCTAAGCCTCATTTCCCATCCCCCAACAGATCCACTTGTCAAGCGGAGAGAAATGTTTGTCCTTTATATTTCCAAATTGTCACGCTAGTACTCTCGCCCTCCACTGGGTTTGTGAGCAAGTTCCTAAAAACTTTTAATTCTCTTATTTTTAGAAAATGTTAGACATAATTCAACAGAAATTGTAACAATGGTAAACTTCCTAAATTGTAAGGGTCGGTAGGTCAGGCAGACTTTACATTGATTATTGCACAATTTGTGACAATTACATTATATATGGTACGCAGCAGGTCAGGGTGATATGGTACACAGCAGGTCAGGAACTCATAGTGAGACGCAAATATTTTTTGGAATGAGTTAAGGTCCCCACACACGTAACATCGCTCAGAGTATCGGCTCAGAGTATCGGCGGGCACCCTTTCTGTGCCAGACGTTAGTTTGAATATGGACACCGGTCCCCATTGAAACTAATGGCATCGGCCAGAGATTTGACAGACATGTCTGTTCTCTGGCCGACCAAGCTTTGTGGGCACGCGCGACCCGCTATCTTGTTACGTGTGGTGACCCTTAGTAGTGATCATCACCTTACATAACTATCTGAGGTGAACAGATCTTGCAGTATGTAAAATATATATTTATAATTGTAAAACATTTAGTAACTTAAGCCTGCCATACACGCACGGATCTGGGGCCCACATGGGGTGACAGATCCCTGACGCCCCACAGCTCGGCTGGCTAAAGAACGGACATGTCCAATATTCTCTGGCCGATGCCGGCCAATGCAGTTAACTTCAATCAAAACCTGCATCTTCATTGAAGCTGTCAGCTTTGGAGAGCAGCGTGATGACATCATCACGCTGCACTTCAGAGCTGATCTTAGCTTTTCTGTCGGTCCCCACTCGGTACATGTGTGGTGGCCAAAGGCAAATTTGCTAAATGACCAATCTCCTGACAGCCATTGTTTCCCATGGGGGAGGGTGCAGCAGCGTGCCAACATTCATCCTCCCACTGCCATTTCATTAAAAGATCATTCCCACTGACAATTTTTGTACTCGTGTGCATGCCCTAAAGTGTGCAAAACTTTCAGCTGCTGAGGTTGGTTAACAACAAGCAGTAATAAGGAACATGTATGATTTTCCCTGTTGACTTAAAAAAAAGAGAATCAAAACCATTGTTTATCTGACTAAACAAAAATGTTGGAACATTTTTAAGCCCTCACTATAATAAAAAATATACAAAAAAGCCATTTGACATGCAAAAGTTACCACAACAGCTTTTGGAGCTTGATGCTGAAAGGACATAGGCTTTTCCAGTATTGAGATACCTGGACATATGGAGACCTTGTTTTGAATTATATTATCAATATATGGTAGGGTCTCACTTGGTGCCTACTGATTTTATCATTTTTTTTTATCTGCAGTGAGTAAAGCTGGCCATGCACGGTTTGATTTAAGCATCTGATCGGCTTAAGCAGGCCATACACCTGTCAGATTTTCAATCAATCGACTTAAAACGATTCATTTTTTATGTCGATTGATTGAAAATTGAGTTATTCGATCGGACGTGTTGGTAAATTTTGATTGGTTGATTGAAAATTGGTTCGGTATTTTGAGAACCAAGTGTGGCCAACCAATTTTTGATCGATTTTTTTTGTCAACTCCCATCAACACCCATCACTTCCGATTGAACTTTTTAATCGGACTATTTTTGATCGACATGTTCAATATGTCGATTGAAAAAAAAAATCGATCAAAAATGATACATGATACAATCGATATACAATTTTATACCGACTTAAAAATTTATCGTTTTAAAACGATTGACTGAAAATCTGACCCGTGTATGGCCTGCAATGATCATCTTTTACATCAATCGAACTTATTTTGTATACTGCACACATGGTTCAATCAATGGAAATTGTTCAATATCGATCAAAACTTTGATCGACATGTTGAAACATTTTCATTGATTGTTCAACGATCTAACTAAAATCGCAGCATTGTGTTTGTTGGTTGTGCCAATTGTATTCGATGAACACATTTATATATGACTCTTTCCTGTGTTTTTTGATCCAAACTAAAATCTGCCTATTTTAGTCGTATTACAATCAAATTAAATTAGGATCTTAAATGGAAGATCGATTGTGCTAAAATCGAACCATGTATGCCTAGCTTAACCCTCTGGGCGTTGCGCATGTGGCAAGGTTTTTTTATAACCATGCCATGGGCAATAGTGGCGGAGCACAGCCGGAGGTTCAGTACATAAATCTTATGCTGAAAAATGGCGACGCCCCTCCATTTGCATGGAGTTCTATGGGGCCGCCTACCCAAGCCCCTTCGCGGCACCGGTGACGCGATCGGGAGCAAACCCGGGAGCATTGGCATACATGCCGATGCTCACGACCGCCGGGGGAATCCATCTCACTACTTAACTCGGGCTGTTTTATGAGGCATGAAACGCAGCCCGAATTAACTCGGACCAAACACCCAGGAGGTTAAGAGACATTTGCAGATACCTCCTTAATAGGTCTGGCAGCACCAGGCCTCTGTGGTACCTGCAGCCTATTTGACTTTACATGTCTAAATGCATCATGTAACCATTTCCATGCCTGACTACCTTGTAGTGTCTGTAGTCATCTTTACTCAATAGGGCAAACGCAGTTTAAAATACTCAGCATCTCATTGCAAGCTATTACAGGCTATTTTTGTCTGATCTGAAGCTACATTTTTACTTGATGCAACGAATATTCTCCCTGCAATATTCCCCCATAACAAATGATGAGTGGCATTAGGTGAAACAGATGCAAATGAAAAAAAATCATTACTAACCTTTGTAGCTGGGTTGCTGTAAGGCCCAAAATCAGATAGGTCTGTCGACAGGCTGCTTTGTCTGTGAATCTGAATATCCTACTGTAGACTTGAAAGGGGAAATCTGACAAACTCTCAGCTCAGGATAACTTAACTTTGGGTAGAATTTGAAATCTGTAGATTGTGTCAGAAAACAGCCACTAGGCTAAGTAACTTTTTTCCATATACTTTTCAACTAATGGGATTTTTAAAGTTAGAATACTATTGTTCTTTGGTTAGAAATGGCTTTCTTGTTGGAGATATATACATGGCCTGTTCCCTAATACTTGAAGACTTCTGCGATACTTTTCTCTGGTCAACATTGTGAATTCAATGGTCAATTAAAAGGACTCTATCTACATGGCACTAAATCCCTTCAGGTCTTTCAACCTGCATAACAGTTTCTAAACTAATCTAAATGAACAAACTCTGGGGTTAATAGCATCTCATATAAGTGAGGGCATGACTATGTCTACCAGATAAATCTGAGATATATATGTTTAGCCCTCCATACACGTTACAATCTTACCATATAATTTCTGTACAATCAATTTCTGTTCTACCAACCCATGTAATATGAGGACCTTTCTAAGCCTCCCAATCACTATGTATTCTATCAGGGAGGACCCAGCACTACAAAGTTGTTGGTAGATCTTATGGAAATTGTATGGGGTGATCTAAAGGTGTATGAGGGTGGGGGCTTTAATGGTTTGTAAATGCTAACAATATATTCCTGCCCATAATCTTGATTAAACCCTTATTTAAAATACAAATTCCAACCTTCAAGTAATAATGTTTTATTGTATTATTTTATGAAAAAAACTGCTCCCTATTCCTTAATTGATTTTATACTATACGAGAAAACAACGCTACATCCAGTGTCAACTGAGTAATTAATGGCTAGCCCCAGCAGATTTTGGTGGTAAAAGGGAGCACGAAAAGGTAAGTAGCCAACAAGCTTTATTGTACAAAACAATTCCAAACCCCACAACATATTAGCGGTAGCTGCTATCAACAGTTACAATACCGAGGGTATATTGAGTCCAAAGTTATAAAATCCTTAATACAGAAAGCGTCAGCTGGAGGTAGATCGGTGGAGTTCATCCCTGACGGGTACAGATCAATCCTCAATGCGTTTCGGCCCTGCACATGGAGGAATATATCCACCTCAGAGGTTAATATTTGATTAACTGTACATAAGGTATCATTTGCCGCTAGGTACGCCCTAGACACTCTGAGAACTGGTCACTGACGAGTATCTTAGCTCCACACCGTTGGTCTCCTCTCCATGCACAGTTCATGTGCCTACAGGAGCTTGTTGACTACTTACTTTTTTGTGCTCCCTTATACCACCGAAATCTCCTGGGGCTAGCCACCTAATTGCTTACCCAGTTGACACTGAATGTAGCGTTCTTTTCTCGTTTTTTTATGAGATGGTGGTGTGGGTATTGCACGATCATTGCCTTTTACCCTAAAGCTTCATGTCATCTATTTGGGTATTTTCATGACTTTATATATGATTCCTCCATCTTACTGGGGCAGTGCTACCCCAAACTACACATCCTCCTGTCTATTCAAGGACTCCTTCCCTAGACTACTTTACCCAGGAGTACTACATAGTGTAGACAGGCCCTACTTCACACAAGTGCTATTGGGACCCAGATCCCAGCGTACAGGGTAGACAAAATCCATTCAACGGGCTATGATGTGGCTGTACACACAGGCTTGTTGTAGCCTGTGCTGCGCCAATTAGAGATGGTCGAATTTTTTTTCAAAAATTCGACCATTTCGACGGTTTCGACTTAATTGCAAAGCCCCTGAGCATGGTATCATCACCAATCTTGCTGGAGATGTAGAGAAGGGTTGGGGGTATACTCCAAAAAAGAAAGTATGTCTCTAACACAAATAGTTTTTTCACAAATTAAGTTCAAAGTCAAGTAAAAATTTCGAAAATCGGAATTTCGACTTTAACTTTGAACTTAATTTATGCAAAAACTACATGTGCTAGAGCCATACTTTTTTCTTTCAAATGTTCCCCGAACCCTTCTCTACATCTCCAGCAATTCTGGTGATGATCTCGTTTTCAGGGGCTTTGCAATCAGCTCACAAACTTAGCAAGTCGAAAAATTCGACCATCTCTAGCGCCAATCACTTAGCTGTCAATGGATGCGTCAGTACAATGCAGAAAAAATTAAATTGTGCGGGTTTACAATATGTGCCTTAATGCACCCTAAGACACAGGCAAACCACGTTACCCCACATTTTTACCACCACTTAGTGTGATACATTCAAAAGAGAGTCAAGTCCTGTGCACATGCTCCATAGTAGCATCAGATAGTTTTGAGGGCCAATATTTGAATTGCAAATTCCTATTGTGACATTTGATGATGATTTTGAATATATTGCTATATCTTCATAATCGTGAATATTCAAGATTCTGGGGAAACTATGATGTATTTGAGTGTACAAATGTCAATTTCGCAGTGAATTACTTCTATGAGGTGATTACACTGCAGCTGCTACTTCACATTTTGCCACTAGATGTCGCCATGACAACACACATTGCATTTGCAACATTCGCACGTACAAGTGATGATTTTTACAATACATCATAATGACAATCGCTACCATCGTATACAAATCCATCGAGATACCTAGAAAACCCATCAGATACTTAAACGATCTACTAAAATTTACCACCATGTCCAATCACTGCTCTGACAATTTCATATAATATTTTGATCAAATTGTTTGCCAGTAAAAAAAAAAAACAAGGAATTAACTTAAATGTTTTGAATGCTTTCATCAAATGGAAGAATAGAAACATGGATGGCCACCTTCTCCAAGCTTACAACGCTGCTCTGAATGATTGTTGTTAGCATAGAGTTTGCTACTGACAGTTAAATATAAAAGCGAAAAAGCTTTAAAATAATTGAATGAACTAGTATGACTACTAAATCTGACTGGGGATGTTCAGTGTATGTTTCGCTACGTTTAGATAACTGTAAATCTTTCCCTTTAGCACATCTTTCATTGACTGGAGATCAGTGGACAGAAGATGAAAGTTGTATGATGATCTCATATCTGTGGACATCTCTTGAACCTGATGATTTCCTGCTGTCAGTACAACAGGTAAGGCAACCTTTATGATTCCATATGGTTTTTCTGCTGATAGGCTGGAATCACTTCTTACAGAGCTCTTCCCCTTTTCAAAACAGAGAATACTTCTTAAAGGCCCCCATACACCTT
>CM070036.1:34655432-34668038 GCA_036250615.1 Ptychadena robeensis | reverse complement strand
TCGAAACGGCCATCAATTTGACCCATATCTCCAGGTCTGTACCCTGCTTTAGAGTTTTTTTGGACTACTCTTTAATACAAACCAGAACTCACCAGCCAACAAACTGTGCCAATGCAGTGCCATGAATGTAGCCTCTCAATTGCCAGGATCTCTAGAGAAATACAAATTGCAGTTCACAAACTACTGCCATACAAATAACAATACACGTTGTCCATTTATTAAGTACCAGGCCTGTGCCATGGATTCAGCAATATGAATATTTCCTTAGAATAGTTTGGTTCCAGATGACTAGTTAACATCAACATAATCGTTTTACTATCAGGCCAAACTGTTAGATCAGCATATTACCACTATTATACTTTACATGTTTTCCTACTGTATAGCAGTAGGAACGGAGATATGACAGACCAAACAACATCTTCCTGTTTTCATGTACATCCAGCTTTAGTAGTCCTGTGTGCACTACATCCCCTGTTGCTGTTCTTAGCTGGACGGAAGCTTGGTCTCTTGATGTTGGAGCCCATCGTTTTCAGAGTGTACATTTTATTCAGGTTTGTACTTCTACACACCAGTGTACTAAGTCATGGATAACAGGTGTGGGCTTTCCGTCTTTATACGGCCCTGGCCTATCCTTTACAGCAGTGGTTCTCAAGTTGAGAGTTGGGACTCCCTTGGTGGGCAAACGACCATTTCACAGGGGTCGCCGAGTTAACTGAATGCATCAGAGCTGCTGCTAACCAGCAAAAGTGCTTATGCCCATAAGCAGGTTGAGAAGATAAGACGATGAGTAAAGGCCCCCATACATGTCTAGATTTGTTGTTCAATTAACTTAATTGAATCAATTTTTTTGTTGATTGATTGAAAATCTATGGCAGCCCACAAGGGTAGATCGACCTAAAACAATTAAAATTGGAAAAATGTTTGATCGAAAAATGATTGGACATGCTGGAAAATTTTAATCAGTTGTATTGAAATTCAATTCCGCATTTAGATCCAAAAAAATTAGATCAAAAATCTGTTACTACAGTTGCTATAGATTACAATCAATCACAAATTTCCCTGATCCAAAACAATTCATCTTTTAAAGTTGGCTGAAAGAAAAATCTAGACGTGTATGGGGGCCTTAATTCAATTCAATACATTTTTTGGGTTGATTGATTGAAAATCTATGTCAGCCCACATGGTTAGATCAACCTAAAACAATTAAAATTGGGAAAAATTTTGATCGAAAAATTATTGGACATGCTGGAAAATTTTAATCGTTTGTATTGAGATTGAACCTTAATTCAATATCAATTTGGCATACATTACAATCAATCATCGATTTCCCTGACCCCCCAAAATTTATATTTTTGAGTCGATTGAACAGAAAATCTAGATGTGTATGGGGGCCTTAACACCCCCCCCCCCCCCCCCCCCCCACTTACCTGATTTTACTGGAGTGATGACGTGAAGTGTCACTTCCGGTATTTGGAACATGTACGTGCTGGCGTGGAGTGTCACTTCTGCATTCCAAATACAGAAAGTGACACTTCACAACATCACTTGCGGGGTTGCGGATCTTAAAAAGTTGAGAACCTCTGCTTTACAGGATCTAATCACAAAACCAAATAATGATATTGCTGATTTCTATGGAGCGCATGCTTAGTATGATTATGATTCTAAATATGATCATAATTATGATTCTATTAGTAGCCTGGGCATGCAGCGCTAGGATGCCAGGATCCAATCTCAGTCTGGACACTATCTGCATATCTGCAAGGAGTTTGCATGTTCTCCTTGTGTCGCTGTGGGTTTCCTTCGGGAGCTCTGGTTACCTCCCACATTCCAAAGACATTCTTATAGGTTTATTGGCCTCCAACAAAAATGTTTCCCCTATGTTAAGCTAGCCACACACGGTTCAATTTTGGTTCAATCGATGCTCGATTAGATCGAGGAATTCAATCGTCTAATCGAAAATCGATCTTAATCGCATCAACATACACCCTACATTGAGTTTGGGATTGTGGTGAGATTTCGATTCCAAAATATTACTAAAATTGTCGATTTTGGTATAGAAACGATTGAAGTTCAGATTGAATGGGTCTATGTTATTATATCGAATCTAATCGATCTAGGAGAAACACCACAAACATCGACAATTAGAAAACAAATTTGGCACAATCGACAATGATTTTCCGACATGTCCGATCAAAATTCGATCCATTTTTCTGCCTTCATCGAACAATTATCGTTGATCGTACCATGTGGGCATTTCTCGATTTTCGTTCAATCGATGAAAAAGTTCATCTAATCGAGCATCGATTGAACCAAAATCGAACCATGTGTGGCTAGCTTCAGTTACACATGGTTAAAGCTGTCTCTAGACATTTAGATTTGTGGCAGATTTTGCCTCCGATTGACCGCCGTGCTCGCTCGTGGCTGATCTGCTGCAAAATCAGCTGCAAATCTAATGCTTTAAAGCTTTATTCGGACCTATATCAGCCGGGAAATCAAGCTAAAAAATTACAGACATGTCTGTTATTTCTTAGATCGATCCCATTACTTTGGATGGGGAATAGCTGGTCGTAACGTAAGGAAAGGCCGGCACACAAAGGGTGCATGGCCTATTCTCTACATGACCGGCCATGACGTCATCCCATTTCACCAGAAATGGGCCAGAAAGCGAGACGTCTATGGCCGGCATTAGACTGTGACATATGTGTTAATTACATACATATGACTATGGTAGGGACATTAGATTGTGAGCTCCTCTGAGTAAAGCTGGGCATAGACGGGACGATTTCCTGTTGATCCCCGACACAACCTAGCGGACATGATGACGTCATCACACACGCCCGCTAGTGCTGAGAATCGTCCGGCTCCTGATGTGTGCCACCCATGTGGGACAGTCGTCCCCATCCGAACTAATGGGATCGGATCAAAATTATCCATCAGGTCGGATCACTGTGCAATCCCACATGATGGCAGATTTAAGTTCAATCCTGCAAGTTGGCGCACCCGATTCCTTGCTGACCCGATCCCGATTGGATGTGGGTACGCGCACGGCATCCGATCGCGGGGTTGGGCAGAAATTGGCCCGTCTTTGCCCAGCTTTAGTGATATGACTATATATGTGCTCTGTAAAGTATATGTATGTTGGCACTATATAAATGCAAGATAATAATAAATACAATCTTGTATGCTCCCATACACCTTACAATCTTTCCATACAATTTCTGTACAATGCACGTTTGTGCATCTACCAAACCCATGTAATATGAGGAGTTTTCTAATCCTTCCAATCTCTACGTATTCTATCAGGGAGGACCCGGCACTACATAGTTGTTGGTCGATCTTAAAAGGCTTTTCCTTTTTTTTTATACAATATATAGTCAGAAACTTTAACATTACCATTATCCTGATGTTTTCCAGTTCGTATAACCTTCATTAGATATTGTTTGTGCCTTTTTATGACATTGGTATTTGGAGCTTGAAAAACATAATTTTAGATTCTATTGTTAATTGTGATTCATTTGATCCACCAAGAGGTTTATCTACATGACGGGCACTCTCAATTCCTCATTCTAAACGAATCATACGCAAAGAAATTAATTCTTCTTGTGAGTATTGACTATTGAAAATCATCCCACTCTTCATTAGATGACTATCGAGGTACTTTTGGGAATTCCCCTGTAAGTCTTTGTCAGAGTGAACGTGATCAGAAGGTGTGGTTACAACTATGAATGGAAGAAACGTACGCTTCATACTTTTACCTTAAAGTGATAACCAGGTTTTATATTGCCAAACTGCAACTTGTGAGAAATATGAATGATCTCTATCATCGAGGAGACGCCAGATTCAACACATTAGAGCTCTCATCTCAGAATAAAACCTGGAAAGGTCATTTGCAGTGTCCCTCAGATGTCCATGTGATCAACACCAACCCAGGGACAGGACAGGGACAGGACGCAGTCACCCTGAACACAGGAACATTTGTGGCTGCACTACTAGGCGGTAATTATCTGTAATAGAAATAATATCATATTAAAGCAGTGGTGGCCAACTGAGTAGATATGGAGGGCCACAATGCAGCCCTCAGCATCACTAAAGGGCCAGACATAAAATTTTCAACCTATACTGACTTGTATAAACATTTTTAAAGACAGCTTTAGGACATTTTTAATTTTGAAATAACTAAAAAAACTTGTTTTAAATGATACTTCAAGCATTAGGGAGCACTGTAGCATGGTAATGCAGATTTTGTGTCAGAGTCTCTGATGATATCTATGGGGCACAAAACCTTTGATTCAAAGGATATATGCCTCTATTTTGAGGTTATGTGGCGCAATATATATTATACAATCACCTCCCGTTCATTGGTGGAATAGTGGGAGCATAGGCCCTAGGTGCCCAACCTGCGGCTCGGGGGCGGCATGGGGCCATTTGGGCGTTGTTTGGCAGCCTCCTTGGTCCTTTACATGCGGCCCCCAAAACCTAACTGTTAATGCATAGGGCATAGCAACTCACCTGTGAAGTGGTCACACACTGACCCAGCTTTCCTACATCAGTAAAATTGTCAATGTTGCTTGCGGAAAACAGGTCTACATATGAGCTCTGCACCCTGGGGCAGGAGGGGGGGTGGGTGCTGTTGGATTTTGACTGCCTGTTGGGATGTTGTCCACTGCCTGCAGAGATATGTTGACGGGGGAGGGTCTGGATCGATGTTATGTGCGTCCCTTTAGTGATGCAGAGGGCCGCACTTATGGCCCTCCATATCAACTCAGTTGCCCACCGCTGGCATAGGCACTCACCAATCTGCTGATCCCCCGCCAACACTAGCGGAGAAGATGAGAGGCGAGGTACTTGCTCAGGCACCATCTGGGTCGCTGATTGGCTTTTACATATGCATATCACATAGGTTTATCAACTCTCCTCCTCTTCCCACTCTTAAAAAGTTCCCGGGTGAGGACCTGTCAGCTGGGGATCGGCAGACAGGTGAGTTCCTATGCCCTATGCAAAAACAGCTAGGTTTTGGGGCCCATAAATGGAGGACCAAGGGTGGCCGCCCCCGGGCCACAAGTTGGGCACTTAGGTATTAATATCATTAATAGTCATTGGGATTACTTATAGTTTATTATACACAAAAGTTCAAAAGTTTAATCTATACCTGAAATTGTAATGTAACCATTTGGGCCAATTTTATCATTTGATTCTCTAGTTTGGTATTTAAAAGCAGATGCAATTATTTATTATATAGATCAACATCTATTATTGTCAAAGGAAATTCATTTAGCTTCAGAAAAACAAAAGCCATTCAAGCAGGTCATATGATGGCAAATACATGAAAAAGTAGACACAGTGACCAGTTAGGCCAGGTGAGTCAAACTCCAACCTGGGGATAGATTTGGCCAGCAGTGACATATATATTTTTTGTAAAATAAAAAAAAATGTATTTAAGAAATTATGGGAATATGTATTTGATGTCACATGTGTTATAGTATTACACTATTCTTTTTCAGATTCAATATTTAAGCAAAATTGTAAAGCCCCCATACACCTTACAATCTTACCATACAATTTCTGTACAATCAAGTTTTCTTCTACTAAAACCATGTAATATGAGGACCTTTCTAAACCTTCCAATCACTATGTATTCTATCAGGGAGGACCCAGCACTACATGGCAGTGATATATACATTCCAATCACTATGTATTCTATCAGGGAGGACCCGGCACTACATAGCAGTGATATATACCTTCCAATCACTATGCATTCTATCAGGGAGGACCCAGCACTACATAGCAGTGATATACCTTCCAATCACTATGTATTCTATCAGGGAGGACCCGGCACTACATAGCAGTAATATATACCTTCCAATCACTATGTATTCTATCAGGGAGGACCCAGAACATAGTTGTCAGTAGATCTAAAAGAAATTGTATGGAGTGATCTAAAGGTGTATGGGGTGCTCTAGTTTCCATATGAATAGGTTCCTCGTTATATCCAATGAAAATGAATATCAAAGTTGGTGTGAGACTTTGTCCAAATTTAAAATTTTGGACCACTATGTTTCTCGTTTTCTGGTCGATTTCTTGTGAGATCATATCACACATGGCCGGTCATGCAGAGAATCAGCCGCACACCCTTTGTGTGCCAGCCATTACTTTGGATGGGGACGCTGGTAATGGGTAATACGGACATGTCCGTAATTTCTTAGATCTATTTCTTGGCTGATAAACGGGCAAATTTAGCTTTTAAGCATTAGATTGCCGCTGATTTTGCCGCAGATCAAACGCCGTGAGTGTGTACAATGGTTGATCGCTGGCCACAAATCTAAGCATCTAGGGCCAGCTTTAGCGTTTTAAGCATGGAACACATGCATAGATATGGGCTAGATCGATGGCATCTTTGTGCGCACTCAATGCAATCTATCTGGCCCATATCTAATGTGGCCAACCCTTTTTTCGACCAGGACCAATCAATCCCACTTTTGGAAAAAAGGATAACGTACATGACCATAAATCATGATCGATTTCCATTGCATTGCATGGGAACTGCGGATCCTCATAACACTGTGCTTCCAGCTTCTTCGATGTTGTGCAGCAGCGCAATCAAAATGGCGTATCAAATGGCACGTATATCGAGCTGTGTGTTCACGGCTGTACACTCTAGAGTAAAGCCCTCCATACACCTTTAGATCACTCCATACATTTTCCATTAGATATACCATCAACTTTGTAGTATAGCGCCCTCCCTGAAGGCCCCCATACACATCTATATTTTTTCATTCAATCAACTTAATTCAATAAATTTTTTTGTTGATTGATTGGA
Organism: Ptychadena robeensis; assembly: GCA_036250615.1. Taxonomy (NCBI): domain Eukaryota; kingdom Metazoa; phylum Chordata; class Amphibia; order Anura; family Ptychadenidae; genus Ptychadena; species Ptychadena robeensis. The sequence continues at coordinate 34,661,221 of CM070036.1, read as the reverse complement.
AATCTATGGCAGCCCACATGGTTAGATCAACCTAAAATGAATAAAATTGGGAAAATGTATTTTAATTGATTTGATTAAGACATGCTGGAAAATTTTAATTGGTTGTATTAAGAGAAGTACCCGTGAAGGTTATGGTGAGAAGGGATGAAAGGAATCAAAAAGCCCTCAACTCGAGCATAGCACAATCAAGCCTTCTTAAAACAGAAGGTATTTACACGGCCCAATCCAGCACAAATCCCAAAACTTTAGGTGGAAGCCTTCGTTTTGGAACAGTGGCGGAGCCATGCAAATTGGTTGTATTGAAATTGATTACACTTTCAGTTGATCCCAAAAAATGTATCAAATATCTGTTACTACAGTTGGCAAACATTACAATCAATCACCAAATTCCCTGACCCCAAAAAATTTATCTATTTAAGTTGATTGAACAGAAAATCTAGACGTGTATCTTTACAACAAAAGTTGATTGTACAGAAATTGGATAGGGGGGGGGGGGGGGGGGGGTAGATAATTATTATGATAGGTGGCTACAATAATGTGGTTATGGAATGGATTCTGACAGGTGCCTTATCTTATATTTACATTCAACTGTTCTAAAAAAAAAGTTTACTAGATGGGGTTGGGTATGTAAATGCATATTGTGCATATTATATTGGCATTTGCTAAGAATTGGTGGTATGCATTGGGCAGAGAGGAGTAGGCCACCCTGTGATTGTTTTGACAAAGTCTAGATTGCTGAACTCCCAAAGTGATGGGTCTTCTGGGGGAATTATAAAATAATGATAGGCAAAAGCCCAGAGTGTTCTCCTAGATTTCTTTATACATTAAACTGTAATCATAATAATGGATAGCATAGAATGCCAAGTAAAACAGACTGACACACAAGAATATATATTTTTTTAATATTATAAGAAACCAATGCCTCTTTATGTGCCTGTCTTTTTAAACCTCCTGCCAATATTCAAAATACTTTCTTACCCTAACATGTATTAAAATAGCTAAATGGAGCCCACCGTTTTAAGATTTATCATCAATAGTCCAAGCTGTCATGGTACATCTGTCCATGTGTATATTCTCCAATACAAACCTGACATGAACATGATAACACCCAACATATAGGGGTGCAGATCGATGATTAGATATTGTCTGACCACTATACTAACAAATCAATAACAATGACACTAATACCTCTACCGGGTCACTCATTTACAATTGTATAATTCTAATTTATGAATTCAAAACAGCCTGTGTGTTCTGAATGTGCAACATCTACGGCCTCCATAACCAAAAATACTAAGATGTCTCAGTCACAAACATTCTTTGTACAATACCATATAGGCTAATCATCACTCAAAACGCTGGTGTCTCTCCCACTATGTTTCCATTGTGCTGATGAATAATAACTTCATAGCTTAGATTTCTTCCTCTCTGTATAATCCTACAATGTATGACCTTCAAATGCATGGTGCTTTATTATCAATGTATACATACACACGCATCATAAGGTAGATATCTATAAAGGATGGATAGATAGATAGATAGATAGATAGATAGATAGATAGATAGATAGATAGATAGATAGATTTGTGTCTATGTGTATGGTTGTATAGTAGAAGGAATAGTTGTACACTCGCCCCTTTTTATACTCTCCCATATATTATCAGTGTACATGAGACCTGGAATAGTAAGTCTATACCATGCCTAGCGTGATGACAAATGAAGCTGGAGATATAAAGAAATACTGGGGTAGGTTATGGTGATGAAAACTCGTACAGCGGGACCATTTTGTATGAATTCAGCACGGTTTTTGTTTTTTAACCTTTTCGTTGAGGGGTTTATAGCACACAGCAATGGCAGTGGAAGATTTAAAAGAGATTATATTGTCTGCTGTGCCTGCAGTGTTAAACTTTGCATGCCTGCGCTATAAATGATTTTTATACCTTCGACCTATTTTACAGCGAAAGGCAATTTATACACAAGGCGAAAGGACCGGAGCTGTTGAATTGTGGCTGTGTGTAATGGAGAGGAGGAAAGTGCCATATAGGCAGCATCTTTTTATTTTCAAATTACTGCAGAGCAGATATAATAGTAAAAAGGAATGATCTTTAGCAGAGATATTTAAAATTAGTTGGCGGTGTCTCCGGAAATACATTTCCCCTGAGGAGCTGCCCATGTACAATAAGGTGATATACCTGTGTACACCACATACAATACAAAAACTGCCTTCGCCTGCCTTGTGTTGTGGATCACACCACCATGATCAGATGTTATGTAATGTGTTATTTTGTGAAATTCTAAACACATCAATTAAATTAAAAAAAAAGTTCATTGTAAATATTATGTATAATGGTAGCTATACACAAGGTGATTCTGCCTCGATAAATGAGGGATCGACACCATCCTGCTGCAGCCGGCCTCTCAGCTGATCGGCGGGCACCCTTTGTGTGTCGGCCATTACATTCAAAGTTATGGGATCGGCAGGGAATTTACCAGCATGTCGGATCACCGTGCGATCCGACATGCAGGAGATTCCTCGTCTATCTCACCAGGTGGGGCCATCGACCAGGTGGGGCCAAGCAATCGACAGGAGTGTGCACAGCGGCCGATTGGCCTAAAAATTGGGTGCAAATCGAGCCGTGTATGGATACCTTTATAAATAGAAACACTATTGTGTTATACTATATCTATCTATCTATCTATCTATCTATCTATCTATCTATCTATCTATCTATCTATCTATCATGTTTCCCTGAAAATTAGACAGTGTCTTACATTAATTTTTGCTCCTAAAGGTGCCCTATTTCGTATTCCCGTGGGATGTCTTACTTTTCCATGAAGAAGAATATGGCACTGGGGTATCAGGGTGGGGGGATTACTTAAAATGACACAGGGGGGATCATCAGAGGGGGGATTTAAAATGGCACAAGAGACTCAAAGGGGGGATTACTATTTTAGTAACCCTTTTGGTTGCCCCCTCTGATCCCCCCTGTCCCTGTCCAGGCCCCCATACACATCTACATTTTTCTTCCAATCAACTTAATTCAATACATTTTTTGGTTGATTGATTGAAAATCTATGGCAGTCCACATGGTTAGATCAACCTAAAACAATCAACATTGTGGAAAAATTGATTGAAAAATGATTGGACATGCTGGTAAATTGTAATTAGTTGTATTGAATTTGATTACACTTTCATTCGATCCCAAAAAAGTAAATCAAATATCTGTTACTACAGTTAGCAAACATACAATCAATCACCAATTTCCCTGACCCCCAAAAACAGAAAATGTCATGTATGGGGGGCTAGACATCTATGGGGGGCTTTATAACCGTATGCTCGGGGTGCTTTATTTTCAGGGGGATGCCTTATATTTCAGCGTTAGGAAAAAATGTAAGGGTGCCTTACTTTCGGGGAAACAGGGTATCTATCTATCTATCTATCTATCTATCTATCTATCTATCTATCTATCTATCTATCTATCTATCTATCTATCTATCTATCTATCTATCTATCTATCTATCTATCTATCTATCTATCTATCTATCTATCTATCTATCTATCTATCTATCTATCTATCCATCCTTTATTTTAAATCTATTGACCTATCTATCTTTCACATCAGGAACATTTCTATGATGCAAAGCCTCCTCCCCAGCTCTGTTGCTGTAAGACCTGAGTTGCTGATGGTATAGCAGAAGGGGTGGGCAATGGACATGGATGGGCACACAATCACTGGCAGGTACAGGGCCAATCAGGTCAAATATCTAACTGTATAAAATGCCTTCAGCTCCTCGTACAGTGATTTTTAATTAGACTAAAACTCTTTCTATTGAAACAACAAATTACGGATCATTTCTTGGCTTCACATATCCCAGTGCTGAAGAGGATGATTTCATTTGCACATATGTGAACAGCTGAAGAGGAAGCAGGAAATGGTGTCATCTTTACTTACTGAAAGACACAGATGCAGGGTACTACTGTGAAAGCGGGCACAACATTTCATCGACTGCCATGCCCTGCCCTGGCACGTCCATGGATCTGACAGCAGAATTTAACCATTGGTGTGATAACCTGTTGAAAAAAAAACATTTCTGATTAGAACGCCATGGTGAAAATAGTATACACCTGCAATTTTTGTTCTTATTTTTTTTAAAATATGGGCTGTATTATCCTGGGGTTGTAAGTTGGCACAAAATAGCTGCTGCTGGCATTTATTACAAAGTACCACTAAACCTGGAAAAGAGATTTAATTACATTGTATCAATGATCCCAACATTAAATGTTTCATGGTGAGTGGAGCGTATTCCTTATAACTGAAGAAAGGTAAATGAAAAGAAATGACAGTTATTTAACAGTTTAGAGATGATACCAGTTGATAACAGTTATAGGGTTTAGCTTTCTCTTATCTTAAATATGTATAAATAATAAAGAATTTTGATTGGTCCTTGTGGAAACCCTAAACCTCATTTTCTTTCTTGACTCCCCTCAATGTGTAGGGATTGAGCGTCTAAAAGATCTAACAATTGGTAGGAACTGCTTCAAGCTGAGGTTTCTTGGCTTATGCTTCGCCTATCCTCACCACCCATGCCATCAACAGGCTGATGATTATGCATTAGTTTTTTTGTTATGGTTTGTATTTAAATAAAACCATTCCACTTTTATTAAATAGCTATTATATCGCTGTGACTGATCCTCTATTCTTCTCTATACAATGCAGGCAGATGATAGTTTAATGATATCACAGCACCCTGCCTCAGTACTCTTCTCAAGAGGTTGGAGGTTGTTGGGGGCTGCTCTTAAGGCCCCATACATGTCTAGATTTTTTGTTTAATCAACTTAATCATTTTTTTTTGATTATTGAAAATCTGTGGCAGCCTACATGGTTGGATCAACCTACAACGATTAAAATTGGGAAAATTTTTGGACATGCTGGGAAATTGTAATCGGTTGTATTGAAATTGATCCTTAATTCAATTCCACTTTCAGTCGATCCAAAAAAATTTGATCAAAAATCTGTTACTAGAGTTGGCATAGATTACAGTTAATTACCTATTTCCCTGACCCCCCCAAAAATATCTTTTTAAATTGATTGAAAGCAAAATCTAGACGTGCATGGGGGCCTTACATAGGTCGATTTTTCAGTTGATATTTCCCAGATTGATGGCCATGCCTTTGTGTCAATCCACCAGTCACAAAACGAGTGCTGCCCATCCTGGACCCAAATAATAGAAATCAAGCAAAAATCTGATGGAAACTTGATCTGACATGTGAGGTTGATCGTTTGACAATCAAAGTACGTTGGTGGAGACCCTAGATCACTTCCTGTGTGATTGACCCATAGCTCCCTATGCTGCAGCTATTCTGATCGATCGATTTTGAGGAGTCAACCTTTTTGGCATCACTTTTTGTCCTGTAGATTTAGCAGGATGTCAGACATATCTATCCAATGTGACATCTCTACAAGTTTCCCCCTGGGGAGATTTATTCCAGTAGTAGCAGAGGCTACTGAAAATGTCGCATCTACCTCTTTCCTTAAAAAACAAATATCTTACCAGGTGGATCCACACGGCTGTGAAGTTTTATTTGTTTTTGTTGTACTTTATTCATGATGTTTACCTTTGACTCTTTCCCATGGCCAACAAATGAGCCATCTAACTTTTACCCTCCCCCAACATATAGATGGACATGAATGAGCACATGGCTCAAGTCCCCCATACACCTTTAGATATCTGTCAGATTTCCTTCAGATCTCCTTTTGTTTTACCGAAACCATGTAATATGAGGGACT
>CM070036.1:34612817-34639449 GCA_036250615.1 Ptychadena robeensis | reverse complement strand
CTCCGGTGCATATCGGAGTACGTCTGTCTGACCTACTCGGGCTGTGTATGGCAGCCTTTATACTATGAGAGGCAACTAGATGGGAGGGCCGAGGGTGGGGTCAAAAACCCACGGCACACCAGGCAACGTCGTGCCGCGGCACAGTGGTTGAAAAACACTGCTCTAATGTATGATCAGTCAGTGGTTGCGGAATAGGGTCGGTATGTGGGAACGATGCACCTGATACCGCATGGTCTGATGTGTGCTGGCCAGGCTTACAAATTTGTCATTCTCCTGATTTTGGTTTTTCAGATCTTCCAATTTAAAAAGAAATAAATCAGGTCAAATTATTATCATTCAGGATGAATGCTGGTAGTTGGTGGAAGCTTTGACCTAATTTGTTTTCAGTTAAATTGCTGTGTATGCAGCTAGATATTTATTGGAAGAGCACATTCAAAGTGTTTTGCTTTTACAATTTTTTACTACTATCTTAAATATATTTTAGTTTTTGTTTTGAGATTTTCATTTTTGATGGGTATCTTCTTGATATCAATAGTTTTATGCAGGGCTGTGGAGTCGGAGTCGAGGAGTCGGAGACATTTTTGGGTCCCTGGAGTCGGAGTCGGCAAAAAATGGACTGACTCCTACTAAATTTAAATGGGAATTTTTTAAATAAAAAAAAAAATTACTTCAAATGTCGCAATAATGAACATAATGACTTCTCTGCTATAAGAATAAATGCATGCAGTGCGTAACATTACAGCTTCCACTGTGACCCTAGCCTAAAGGCCTCCACACACGTACCGAGTGGGGGCCGACAGACCAGCTCAGATGAGCTCTAGTGTGGAGAGTGATGATGTCATCACTCTGCTCTTTGTGTGCCGGCTGTTAGCTTCAATGGCAATGCCGGTCTTCATTGACACTAACAGCATCGGCCAGGGATTATCGGACATGTCCATTCTCTGGCCGGCCGAGCTGTGGGGCGTCAGCGATCTGTCACCCCATGTGGGCTCCCCCGATCGGCATACACACACGCCCATCGGTCGGCAGCAAAATCGGCCGCTGCTCGGTGCGTGTATGGCGGCCTTAACTCCCGCTGATAATGAAGTAAATGTGTGTTGCCGGACTAGAGGGAATGGATCGCCAATAGTTTAAGACTGAAGCCGTAAAGCATTTGGAAAACCGCTGTAATTCAGCTGAGGTGACAAATACTTAAGGTAGCCATACACGGGTCGATTTCCCACACGATTCCTGGCCGATCGATCGCCAAGGAATGGCGTGCACGCGGATCGATCGCCAAGGAATCGCGTGCAGCCCACCTTGCCCGATCGACCCCGACACATGTATGGCTAGCTTTAGATTGTTAGCTTCAACTTTACACATGACTATGGGATTCCAGAGAAATCATGAATCATGTTTGAAGTGCCCCTTCGCCATGCCTCTTCTTGGAGCCTTCCACTGCCCTATGATCAGCAGAAGATCAGAACACTAAAGCTAGGCACACACGGGTAGATCTGTAACAAGATTCGAGTACAATCAATTAACTTGCGCGCTCACGGTGATTGATTGTACTCTAATCTGTTTACAAACCTACCCGTGTGTGCCTTCCTTCGGGCGGGATTAATAGAGCCGGCTCGAAGGAACTTGATTGAAAGGGGTTCCAACATGTTTAAAAGACCCGTTCAATCTCCAATCTTTGCATGGAGACATGAGTCTTCATGGAAAGTATTAAAACAGCTGCGGCTCTTGCCTCCTCCACAGCCGTCGGCTGTCAGTGTGAAGGGACCGGAGCCAGCACTCCTCACTTGGAAGCTGTGTGAGACAGGCTGCTTCTCCCCAGCTTGTGGCGTGTTGTAAATCACACACTGCAAGCTGGGGATAACGGGTCCCCATTGAACAGGAATCGATGTGCCCATGTGGTGCACATTGATTTCCGTTCAATTGATCCCCGATCAATGACAACGTGGTACCTAGCTTAAGGAAAAAGCAGCAGCATCTTCTGCCTAACTCCCTTTCTCTGCTTTAATTGGCCATTACAGTGTTGGTTTCCTCGCCAGTAGTTCTGTGGTTAATGTATGATGCCTTCCATTCATTCAATGGATGCATACAATACATTAGCATATTAACTACAGAGTAGACGGAGTCGGAAGAATTTGAAACTGAGGAGTCGGGGAATTTATCGACCGACTCCACAGCCCTGGTTTTATGAGATTACCGCAATGCACCCACTAACCAGCACATATCCAAGTAAAGCTGGCCATACACGGGTTGATTCCAGTGCCATCGATGATCGTTTACAGCATGGTGACGCAACTAATCGTCAAACGATCATTCGGCAAAAAAAATGCGCACCAACTTTGGCAAACGGGCCCCTGGTCCCCGTCCAAAATAATAGTGGTGGAACAGGGATTTACAAACATGTTGGATCCCTGTTCAATTTACATTTTCTTGGATCTATCATTCCAGGTGGGCAGCGTTCGATTTGTGAACTATCATTTGGGTATCAAACGCTAAATAGCCCCATGTATGGCCAGGTCAGGAGTGGGCCTTCATGAATGGTGTTCAATGGATCTTTTAAATTGGTTTATAATTCTTGTTTTTTTTGGAAGGTATGCAAAGTTTTGCATGAGACTTGGTATCTACATTTCTGTGAGATGAACCATTTTTAATCAGTCTGGGACTTGGTGAGGCTATGGTTCTCTCTCTTCTTTCCATAAGGGTTGTTGTATTGTGATCTCATAACATAGATAGGACATAAATGTCAAATATACCTCATATCCCATTATTATTGGTAGTTGTGTCTTTTGTGTAGTGTTGGACTTAAATTATAAAAACAAACGCTTTGGAGAGAGGTGGGGTTTTCTTTGTGCTCGAACTGATGAAAGACTCATTTGATTTTGTTCTTATTGCCAAGTGTTATTATTTATATGTAAATGTGCAGTGGGGCTGGGTATACACGGTTCATTTTTTTTATTTGAGCGACTTGTAATACGATCGACTTTAATATCGTATTTTATTTGACCGTTTTTACCACCAATAAAGAGGTTTTTCCTTAAGGCCCCCATACACCTTACAATCTTACCATACAATTTCTGTGCAATTACCCGTTCTACCAAAACCATGTAATTTGAGGACCTTTCTAAACCTTCCAATCACTGTATTCTATCAGGGAGGACCCGGCACTACATAGTTGTTGGTAGATCTCATGGAAATTGTATGGAGTGATTTAAAGGTGTATGGGGAGCTTTAGCCCTGTGTGCATGCTCCATAGTACCATCATATACAAATTAATCAAAAAGCCAAGAAAGTCCATCCAATACTTGTACAATCTACTAAAATTTACCAACATTGATCAGATATATATTTCATTTGGATCCAAAAAAAGGAATTGATTTTAAACTATCAACTCATGATTTTGTTTTCTTTTAAGTCGATCCATTGGAAAAATCAAAGCAGGTATGCCCAGCTTAGTTAATTTATTGTCATGATGCCACCGTGGGTGGTGGGCTGAGGGTAATCTGGCGGTGATGGGGTTAATCTTCCCTAGCACTCATGCAGTCATCTGTAAAGTAGCCTGTTCCTGAGGAAAGTTTCAGAGAAGTTATGAATCCAGCTACTTGTCCCCCTTGCGTACCGCAGAAGCACCAGCCCACGACCATTAATGCCTGGAAAGAAAAATAAGATTATGCCTTAGAATCATAGTGACAAATTCCAAGCATGGCTGGGATTCTTCAATTCACATTTGTTCAGATCAGTAGCTGTATTAATCATTCACCTTTTTTTCTTTCTATCTAAGATCTAAATGTGTTTGGAAAAATAAAGCAACCAAACACCATATTCTTTCATGGTATCTTGGATCCGTACCACATATTGGGGGTCTCCATGAAGCATTACATTTTCTTAAAGTTACTTTTTTTTTTGTTGATGATACAGTGGCTTGCGGACATTGCAGGAAATGTTTTTGTAACTTTTTTTGGTCAGGGTTCAGGAATGTTTGGATGCTGTATGAAGGATCCTGCTGGCACTAGAAGGGTTAATTGTGTAGGGAGTCCAGTCAGCAGAGTTTTAGGCACCGTCTGAAGCGGATGCTGTCATAACCACTTGTATCCATGGCACATTAAGCAATGCAGTGAACCCGGTGAGTGAACTTCCTGTCGTCCTTGCCGGACAGCTGTGACTCCGTCATACAATAAAATTGCCAAATATAAAGCCGTTTCTTGTTTTTTTCTCCGTCTGCAAAGTTTGTGCGACTCTACGGAAGAGATCGGAGTGTAGGTGGTCACGTTTTCAGCTGCGTTTTCCATCATGGTGTTCCCAGGCAGCCTAATAAATGGGCACGGGGCACCTAATTCTTTCTAGCAGGATCACCCTGCTCTGCCTGCAGCATGAATCATGCCTTTCACATAATCTGACCTTGGGCAGAGGTGCTAGGAGTTGTGGATTTGTGGTCGCTGTGGACTCGTACCACGTGGCTTTTAAGGAGAAGCCATACAAGATGTCTACTGTGTAAAGCATTGGGGTAGGGAGTGGAGAGCAAATCTGGTTGCGTATCTTGTTTGAAATATATTTTCGGCTGCCTTTAAAGGGTCACTTTCTACCTTCTGGTGTTTGTTAAATGGACTAGCGGATTCTGCTAACTTTAGCTTATCACAGCCCTTGATGCTGCTGCTTGCTCATCTCATTACACTCCTCGGGGGAATAAGGTTAAGGACACGCTGTTGGTAACTAGAGCATTTTCAGGGCTTTAGTTTAGCAGATGGGATGCTTGGCTATATCCATACATCTGTCTGCCTGCTGTGGCAGCTGATGCTATTGCTGCATTTTCAGTGTTCTTTTGTTCTCTCCTACCTAATGAATGATTGCTGTGCGCAAGTGGAATTTTAAACTTTTCAGCTTTGTATTTTCTTTTTTTTTTTCATTCAAAACTGTAAAGTATTTAGTCAAGGAAACTGAAACCACTTTATTAATGTCCCCTTTTTTTCTTCCTCCAGGAACAGTTGCCAGACTGTCTGACACTGAAGGGTCCGAAAGAATTAAGACAATATGGAATGACATGTAAGAGATTAGCTGAGGATTAACAGCTCCGAGGACAAACGCCTCACTTGTGAGGTGAAGCACAATCTTGCGCTTGTGGCTCTAAAGAGCAGTGTGCAAAAACAAGATGGCGGACCCTGGCATGATGAGCTTGTTTGGGGAAGATGGAAATATGTTCAGTGAAGGGCTGGAGTCCCTGGGGGAATGTGGGTATCCAGAAAGCCCTGTTAATTCTATGGCACAGCAAATGCCAATAGATCAGGGTTTCGCTTCGTTGCAGTCTCCTCTCCATCATAACCCCAGCAATCAAAACCAAGCGAAGCTGACTCACTTTGATCACTATAACCAATATGAGCCTCAAAAAATGCACATGATAGACCAGCCGAACAGAATGATGTCTAACACTCCTGGTAATGGTATTGCTTCTCCACATTCACAGTATCACAGTACGCCTGTTTCTCAGGTGCCCCATGGTGGTAGCCAAATGGGAGTCTATCCTAATATGCAGAATGACAGGCATGGGCCTTCTTTTGTGGACAGTGGTTCTATGTGGGGACCTAGGGCAGTGCAAGTGCCCGATCAGATAAGGCCATCATACCAGCAGCAACCGTCCCAGCAGCAAGCACCCACGCCTTCTGGTCCTCAAGGTCCTTCTCATCCTCAGCATGTTCAACAGATGGGCAATTACATGGTTCGGGGAGATTTTTCAATGCAGCAGCATGGTCCACTACAGTCACAAAGAATTAACCAATTTCCACAAGGACAGGATGGTCTCAACCAAGGAAATCCCTACATTGGTGGTGCTGGGTCTGGACACATGTCTCACGTCCCACAACAAAATCCAAATATGGGGCCTTCACTGCGTCATCCAGTCCAGCAATTTCATCATCATCCCCCCTCCACTCTCCATGGAGAATCTGTTGCTCACAGTCCTAGGTTTTCGCCTAATCCTCCTCAGCAGGGTGCAGTTAGGCCGCAGTCCCTTAATTATAATTCTAGAAACCAGACTGTACCTTCACCTACGCTAAACAACTCAGGGCAGTATTCCCGTTATCCTTATAGTAACCTTAATCAGGGATTAGTTAATAATACAGGGATGAATCAGAATTTAGGCCTTACAAACAACACTCCAATGACTCCGTCTGTACCTAGATACCCAAATGCTGTGGGGTTTTCATCAAACAATAGTCAAGGACTGATGCACCAGCAACCCATTCATCCTAGCAGCTCACTTAACCAAATGAACACACAAACTATGCATCCTTCACAGCCTCAGGGAACTTATGCTTCTCCACCTCCCATGTCACCCTTAAAAGCAATGAGCAATCCAGCAGGCACCCCTCCTCCACAAGTTAGGCCTGGCAGTGCAGGGTTACCTATGGATGTTGGAAGTTACCCAAATATGCCTCATCCTCCAACTCACCAGCCCCCTAGCAGCATGGGCATGGCACAAAGAACCATGGGTCCCAGGAACATGCAGCAGGGTCAGACCTTCATGGGTATGTCCTCAACACCAAGGGAGATGGGTGGGCATATGAGACCAAATGGCTGTCCAGGAGTTAGCCATGCAGATCCACAGGCAATACAAGAACGGATGATGTCTGGCCAACAGCATCCTAGTCATCAATCTTTTCAGCAGCAAATGGCAAACTGTCAGCCTCATCCAGCTATGCATCATCAGTCTTCACTATCGCCACATTCTCATCATCAACCATGGACTTCGCTTCACCAGTCACCTCAGAATACCCCTCAGAAAGTGCCTGTTCATCAGGTAAGAAAACACCAAAGCCGTTCAAGGTCACGTTTTGCTGTGTTGTGTGTAAGATTGACATGGACCAGTTTTATGTTTTCCTATGTTCTTGACATTGTATGAAGTGTTCTCACAAACCCAGCTTGTGAACTTCCTGCTCTTTGCACAATATTCTGTTTTTCAAGTGTAAACGTACAGGTATGTAACAGGAAGTCGTACCGATATTGTTTTGGTTATGAAACTTCTGCTGTTTTTATTAGATTAACTCTTTTTTAAGATCAAGAACTTGGCTAGGTGTCTAATGTAGGTGGTCATAGATCATGAATTCCTTTTTTACCATTAATATTTTATTTAGTTTTTGAATTTTAATGTATTAAAACTCTTGCTAATATACAGTTATGTGACCATGGCAAAGATAAGGCGGAACAGCGCCTAACAGAGGACAGACTACAAAACAGAACAGAGTATGGGCATAACGGGGATGACCAGAGCTTAAACCATCCACACCCATGCAATATTTGTTGTCGGAATCTCTTGCTCTCACAAAGCAGGGCCTATAGTTCTGCATTGTATCTTGGCATGATGAATACCAGCTTGGAGCAGTAGGATGAAGAGAAGAGGCAGTTGGTAAACTTGGTTGGTTATTTATTGCTAGATAGAAACTTTGCAGCGTATGGGTAGGTTCACTGCCGTCCCTTGAGTTTAGCATTAAGTAGCTAGGAGTGAAGAAAAGTATGGTGCACTGTGCACAAGCCTTATTTCATCGTAGAATAGTAAGTAGATTTTTGTGTGCAGGAAGCGGGCTGATATGCAGCATATACATACATTATTTTATAACTCTCAGTTCACTTTATTTTTAGTCAAGCTTTCCTTTCTAGATATCATGGGATAAGGCCCCAGGAAATTCCAATCATTTTTATGTGACTGAATGAACGCTCCATTCTAGACCCTTCGTTGTTACGTTTTTTTTTTTTTGGGGTTTTTTAGATGAATTCTTATGCAGTGGTCACTTTTATGACCTTTTGTTTAATCTTCAGGTTCGTTTTAGGTTTTGTTGTGAACTGTATCCTACTAGTTTTATTGACACATGTATCGTCTGTACACAAGGGCCCTCACCATGTGTTGACATTATGAATGTTGTTATGACCGTGTGTGTACATTTTAGGATTCTCTTAAAACCATTTTGCGAAAAACCTCTTCCTTTTTTCTTGCATCAATGATTGCTGAAAACATGGAGCAAGGCGAACCTTAAACTATATAGGAGAAGGTTGTTTCTGACCACATCCTGGGCAGTAGTTTAGTAAAGATCCAGTCCACTGGTTTGTCTGTTGGCTGTAGGATCATAGACAAAAGATTTTTTTACCTCCTTCTGTGTTTCCATTACATGTGATATTACTAGCCTTGTAAATAAAATTTTATTTGAGCCCTGAGAAAAGGTGATTCAGTTGCTGTTTAGAAAATGTGTATTGCTTGGCTGTCTAATATTGCAATATATTGCCACTGGCTTGGAATAGGAATGCATGTTGGGGTGATCTCAGGTGCCTAGGAATCTTGCTTGCTTTGCAGCCAGTATGCGTGTTGGGTTGATCTCAGGTGTCTTGGTACCATTATGCATGTTGGGGTGATCTCCAAAGCCTAGGAACCGTTATGCATGTTAGGTTGATCTTGCTTGCTTTGCAGCCAGTATGAGTGTTGGGTTGATCTCGGGTGCCTTGGTACCAGTATGCATGTTGGGGTGATCTCGGGTGCCATGGAACCAGTATGCATGTTGGGTGACCTTGGGCACCCTGGAACCAGTATGCATGTTGGGTGATCTCCGATGCCTATCTTTTTGTTTTAGTTTCTTTTTCCCTTGGGGGGGTTAACTTGGTGCCCACAACTTTTCTTTAAGCATGGGTGGATGGTAAATATTCATGTAGCTAGCCCTGCTGGGTTTTATTTTATTGGAAGACTATCATGTAAAATGTTGATTTTGGCTCAATACATGTTTACTAGCCTGGCTTATTGTAGGTGGCATATTAAATGCCTGCTTAGAGATGACTTAGTTTTTATTTTGGGTCTGTCAATTGTTGCTACATGCTGAGTTTGTAACCTGGTGGTGCTGGTGTGTACATCACATCTGGAATCTCTGGAATACCCCAAGGTCTGCCCTGACAATAGAAAACTTATTTGTTAAGTTTTATATATTAGTCCGCTTCCCTCTGTTCAGGAGCACAGCCATTTCTCAGGCGTCTCCAGCATGCACTGCAATGAATGAGTATTTGTTTTTCCTAGAATACAAATTGCTACTTGACACTAAAACTTCTTTTTTTTTTTTCATTCCCTGTAACTTGTTCAGCACAGTGTTTCCAGTGATGAAGAGTTGGATTGAGCTAGTGGAGAGTAAATATGCGTCGATATTTCTTTTCCTGTTTGTTGTTGGTAATGGTTAGTAGGGAATTGCTCAAGGTGGTTTTTAAGATACAAGGTGTTCTTGTGATGTAAGGACCGCTTCTCTTGCGTTCCATTAAGCCGGAGCTTGTGGAGCAGAGCTGGGAGATCTGCCCAGACTTCTGAGAGGAGCGAGGGGGCTAGGGTTTTCTTTTTATATCTCTTAAACAGATGCTCTGACATCTGTTTTATGTCTAGCACTTGATCACCGTATATTTCAGCAGCAAAATCTCTATGGAAAAGAGCATCATTCACCGGTGCACAGATCTGCTGTGCTGCAGCCCACCGTGTAGGAGGGACTGAATTGGAGGACCACATGTTGTAGAGGACCAACTCCGAGTGACGTCGGGGTAGCCATACTATAGCTGGCAATGTGCTATCCACTGTATTCTAATCCATTCTCCAACACTCCATTGGTGGATTGAAGGATTAAATTCCTTTTTGTGGATACTTTAGAAACTCGTCTGAAATGGCCTAAATTTAGCGTGCTCACTGATGGCGAGTGATATGACGGCCGGCTGTTTTTGTGTTATACAAAGGGGTTGGAGCCTTTATTATGCAGCCCAGATTAGAATGCATCTCACTCCAGGCGTGCTTTGTAGTGGCGATAGATCTGAATGTTGGAAATGAATGTTTGCACTTTTGTTAATAAATAACTTGCGATTATTGGTGACATTACTTGTGTGAATGCAAACTGATGAAGACATTGTTAACCTGTTAGTTACTTTTTATTCTATGTTGTATCCATTATAAACATGCCGCAAGTATAGAATCTGTTTTGTCAGAAATATGGGTTCTTTTTATGTATGTTCTTTTTCTGACATGACAACATTGATGTAAATGCCACTACATATGGTGTCCGAGTCTGTACCTACTTAATTTGAATGAATTACATAGATGAGAGACCTCTTGTTATCTGCCCTGTATGACAAGCAGACAGCACATGAAATTGGCCCGCTTGATGTTTGGTAAATGAACTGGTAGTTCTTACCCATTGGCGCCCATTTGCCAACCTCATTTAAAGCTACACTACTTCAGAGTTAGGTAGTAAGTTTATTTTATGTTATGGTATTTTATCCTTGTGTACATGAGACAGAATAACTTGGGATGTATAAATCCTGATAAGCATATGCCAACCAATTGTATTATTTTCTCAGTACTGTAGGACACAACCCCTGGAACATTGGAGCCGTTGAGCAAATATTCTTGGTCCAGTGCAGTTCTTGTAGATGTCTTTCAGGCTAACACCCTGCCAGATGCACTCGCCACCCCTATGCCCTTCCTATCTGGGCTGCTTGGTGGTGCGTTCCAGTTGTGTTATAATTATCGCCCATTGCCCAGAGTATGCTGGGATTTGGAGGACAGAAGCTTGGGGAGTGCAACTAGTAGGGGGGAGCTAGGGGGAGGGGTACCGAAATTGGTCGGTGGGGGGGGGGGGGGGGGGGGGGGGGGGGGGGGGGAAGTACACAAACTGTACACGCAGGAATGGGTGTACTATGTGTAAAGTGTGTATGTTGTCCAGGGGTGTCCAGCCCATGGGCCAAAAATGGCCCGCAGTGTAATTATATTAAATATATAAAGGCTATTATTATAATAGATTATATCAAGGTTGGCCCGTGACTTTGTCAATGGTTTTAAATGTGGCCTGTATATTTTAGTTTGAAACCCCTTCCCTGGATTAAATTTTTTTAATATT
The DNA here is from genome assembly GCA_036250615.1 of Ptychadena robeensis. Classification (NCBI taxonomy): domain Eukaryota; kingdom Metazoa; phylum Chordata; class Amphibia; order Anura; family Ptychadenidae; genus Ptychadena; species Ptychadena robeensis. The sequence goes on along the minus strand of CM070036.1, from coordinate 34,628,560 downwards.
ATTATTACTACTACATATTTCTTGAAGTTCACTATAGGAGGTGAACATGATAGTTTGTTTTTTTATAAAATCTTACCTGCTAAGGAACTTTTGTTTTTATATTAAACAAGCATTCAGTTAGATTTCTTTTTATTATGTCTTTCTTATTTGATATGTCCTTTAATCCCATTCTGAACACAACTGATGGCAAATGACGTTTGTAGCTTGCATTTTGCAGCGTTTCCAGGCTTGCTGCATCTCTCCTTGCTCATTTCTTTTATAGAACGCTGTCTGGTTATAGAAGGGACTGTTTGCCCTTGAGCTAGAAGACCTTCTCCGGATGATTCCTCCATCTCAGGTACTCTCAGTTGACTGAGTGAGAGTAATTGGTGCCATTCATTATCTGCTCACCAGGCCGGTTATAGCCAGTTCCCCGTATTAGCATAACAATGCGAGTCAACAGCATTCTGATTTGGTGGGTGCCAAAGTCACCTGACCTGTTACCAGAGGTTAAAGTGTTGAATGAAGGTAGTACAGGGGGGCGGAGACCACCCTTTCCTTGCCAGAGCCATGTGGTTTCATATAGAGATTTGCTGTGACCATCCTGATTTCCTCCATCCTGCTCCTGTAGAGTGGGGATAATGTACACACCACAGCTGTTCATACATCAATGGTTGCTGGGAAGATGACAGCTCCTGCGCTTGCAGCAATGAAGCCACAGCGCTGTACTGCCTGCCGTATCGTATCACAACCCGCACACCCGGCATGCTGCATCTTCCTTTGTTTCTAATTCAAGTACAGGGCAACATAGGTGCAATCTGCAGTGAAATGTACATTGGAGCATTAGATTCCAGCTTCTGTTACAGCAAACTGCTACTACTATTCAGAATAGCGACTTTTATAGAGCAGACTCTGGCCATCTTCCTCTACCTAATATACCTCAATAATAACACCCCCCCCCCCCCCCCCCCCCCCCTTATTTATTATAATTTTTTTTTCCGTGGACCTCATGCTTGTTAGCAGAGGCTCTTCTACTGGCAAACTTCCCTAGTCGTAGTGACCCCTGTGGGTGAAAAGTAGTACTGCTCTCCGGCATTCCAGGAGGCCGTTCTCATTACAAGCATGAAGGATCATTCTGGTTCCCATCTTCAGTCAGGCCCTCTTGACTGTGGGTTGGTCCTTGACATCTTCACACGTATGTTTTCAGAAACTGCAACTACACTGTTTTGAGCAGCTGCTCAGGACTGGCGGCCATTGTTTACTGGCCAGCTGCCCCATGTTGTCCTTATGGACACCCACCCAGTGAACATGGCCCTCAAATGAGCCTAATCGTGCAGGGCTTTAAGTTTCCGATATAATTCTATACAATACAGGACTGAGACTGCATGGTGGAGGAGGGTGCACTGATTGTTCAAATGGAGGAGATAGCTATAGATCAAGGTGTCCTACTTCAATACAAAATGAAAAACCTGGGTAAAGTCGCAGGCCAACCTGGAGATTTATTTTTTTAAAATGTGTACAATGTGAAAATTTTTGTGCCAATTAAACAGAATTAAGCTTTTCATATGGAAGCCAAATTGTAAGTTTTTCATTGAACCTGGAATAAGGAATGTGTAATAATAAAATACACATGGTATCAAATGTCACATAAAAGACAATTTTTTTTAAAATCTCATGGGCCATATAGAAACACACTGGGCCAGATTGGTCCACTGGGTCGGTGTTTGACAACTCTGTCCTAGGAAATCAAGGGAACTCATGAACTCTCCATTAGTTCACCATTGTACTGTTCGCAGTGGTCTTTTCTAAGTCTCCTGGGCTACAAATTCCCTCCCTCAGTTTTATGAAAATGGGTCCTTGTTTTGGTAGTTCAAGCACATTTTGTGTCATTGCGTGACTACAGTGCGCATCTTTAATTTAGTACTGTGACGGAGTGTGAAGTTTGTGTTTTATTTAAAGTCCAAAATCGATTTGTTGGAGCATGAGTTGTACTAATAACCCTAAGGGCTTTGATAAGGTTCCAATGATATATTGTGGGAATACGGGTGCTGAATATGGGCCAAACAGAGAAGAGTTTCTAGGTTAAACACCCCCCCCCCCCCGACATATTTTTTGTTTCTTGTTTGCCCCTCATACTAGCGGACTCCCTGTATTGCTTAAATGGTTCCGGATGGAGTTAGTGGAGAGAACAACTCCCTGATAATAATGAACAATCATTGGGCAGAATAGACATTAATACAAACATCCTTTTAAACTGAATGTTTAGCCTTTATTCCACCCTTGTTTACTAAAGCATAAAGAACATGATTCAGCACCGCATCATAAAATGTCAGGTGAATAAAGCAGACAGGTATGTATTTTGTTGGATCATGTTTTTATCCTAGGCAGGAAGAGAGTATTGTAGTGTTGCAGGTTATGTGAGGGACGCTCCTTTTTCTAAATAATGGGCAGCATATGACAGATTCATATTCACTACTTCTAAGGGTGAAGGTGGTCGCTCGAGTAATCTGCGATCCAGAATTTCCATGTGTTTTACAAAGCAGAATAGGGAGACATCACAAGGTGTCCCACTAACAGCGTTTGGGTGCATTGTCCTGCAGTTCCCTTTTTTAAAACAGTTTAAAAAAACACATGTAAAGCTTTCCCCGGGTGTTCTGCTAATAACTGAGTGTTCTATGTTTCTGGAAATCCTTTTTATGTAGTTTTCTGGATTATTTGATTGTAGATGTGTCAGGGTTCATTCTAGAGCAAAGGTGGCAAACTTCTGGCCCTGGGGCTAAATTTGGCCCACATAAGATCTGGTAGATCTGCCTTCCCAGCTACCCCCCTACCAGCTGCACTCGCTGCCCTTCCACTATGGGAGTAGAGTCCTAGCTGCTTAGCGGTCCATTCCAGTGATGTTTTAATGAGCGCCTGCTGCTTGGAGTTTGCTGGGATACTTGGTTCTCTACTCCCAGAGTTGGAGGACAGAAGCATGGTGTGTGCAGCTGGTAGGGGGGCTGGGGAGAGGGGTAACATGTTGGGTCTGGGGAAAGGCAAAGTACACAAACTTTACACACAGGCATGGGGGCATAGATGGACTTCACACACTGTATGCACTGTAAAGTTTGTCTTCATGTGTGCCCCCATCCCTATGTGTGTAGTACAGGGGTGCCATGGTCCGGCCCATGGGCTACAAATGGACCACAATGTAGTTATAGCTTAATATATATCAAGGTTGGCCCGCAATGTTGTCCAAGTTTCAGATTTGTCCCTCCTATATATTTTGAGTTTGACACCCCTGTTCTCTTGTCCATTATGTGGCAAACCTAATATATACCTTCTAATGTAAAGGCCCCCATACACCTTGCAATCTTACCATACAATTTCTGTACAATCAACTATTCTACCAAAACCATGTAATATGAGGACCTTCCTAAACCTTTCAATCACTATGTATCAGGGAAGACCCGGCTCAACATAGTTGTTGGTAGATCTAATGGAAATTGTATGGAGTGATCTAAAGGTGTATGGCTTATGAGATGAATGTGAGCATGGTATTCTGAGGGTAGGTGGGTAGGTACCAATGTCTTTTCTGTTGCCTGTATAGGATTATGTATAACGTTGTCATTGACCACGGTCTATTTATCTAACTAGAGTTCAGCTTTAACTCCCACTTACTGAAGCAAACTTAAAAGGACATGGTCATAAAAAATAGATACTGATTTATTAAGCTTCCTCCTTAATCAAATAATCTCATTGTAATTGTAAATTCTGTAACAGCTGTCAGCTCAAAGTAGGATTAACCCATTGGGGGCACAAGGTGTCTGCAAGCATATTGTTCTCAGAGGATGCTCTTCATTCCATGAGAGGGGTTTTGAAGAGTTGCTTAGCAGGCATCCCAATAATTACCTCCACGCTGACAAGCAGTTGGTGGCAGTAGGAATAATTTCATCTAAACTCAGCGGTTATGTTTGTTGTTCTGAGGCATTTAAAGCAACTGAAGAAGCTGTGTGAGGGATAGGTGTCGACCAAAGGTGTGATGTGAGCCAGCTTTAGGTAGCCAATATTGTCCTGGGTGACAGATAACCATTGATAATATTATTCAAAGGCCAGTAATCCGTATTAATTATATTATAGTAACCCCTCCTTAAAACTTTCCGATACTCTACCTAGTGGACATGCACTTTATTGTCTGGCCTCTGACATCATGCCTTACAATGCTATGCCATTAGCTCAGCATCACAAGTAAGGATGCCTAATGCCCCCCACACACGTATCCATTCTGCCTTCCATTCCCTAATGATCGATTGGCATTGTAGAATTGAGGGCTGCCCACCTTGAACAATGGATCCCAAAGCGTCGAAATAGAACAAAACAAGGATTAAACAGTGATCCGACAAGACGGTATATTTTGCTATTCAACGCCATTACTTTGGATGGGGGTTGAGGGTCGAAAAGAAAAATACTGACTTGTCGGCTGAGGATCGATTCCCCAAGGTGCAGCGATGGCTTGGCAGAGTAACCACGTTGGGATTGAGTGTTCAATGATCGAAGGGGAATCTATGCGTGTATGGCTAGCTTAAGCACTACCCACAACCCGGGAGAAATTGGTAAAATGTTTGCCATATAATTTTTTAGTTTACAGGATCCCCACACCTCTGTCAGTCCGCATCAGGAGCTGTAGCCCTTCCCACTGGCACGTCAGAATTGGGAGAGGGCATACCCAGTAAATAGTGCGTGCATGGCTTATGAGATCAGCCAATTCTCAAATTAACAGCCTTCCCTGAGACAGAATGAGGAGGTTATATTTGGAGATCTTAGCAGCTCTGCTCTAATCCTTGGGCATGCTTTAATGTCTACATATTTCCTTTCTTGTTCTGTGATGGGCTCATCAGGCATTTGCTTACTAACCCTCCTATTGTTAAAGGTGTAAAGGTTTTTACATAACTTTCATTTTTTAATAGTTTGTGAAAAATTCGTTCACATTTTGCTCTCTATAGTTTAAACACTATAAGCTATTCTGCTGTAGAGCTACAGGTGTATTTCCTCTTACACCTTGTGCATGACATGTTGTCTCTTTAATGCCTTCACAGCTGCTTGATCCTCCTAGAACATAGGTTAATCTGGACAAGAAGTAACTGGTCCTCTGTTTAGGTAGTCTATGTCAGTCTGGGTGAACCAGTAACTGAATGATTTCACTGGGTCATATACGAGACTGGAATAGAGCTGGCAATGGGCACTGCCATGTAGGTGTATTTACCATACGGTTATCTTTTAGATTTACCAGTAGTGGCCAATATATCCAATATGTTCCGTTTAGACACTCCTCCTTCTACACAGTTGTTGAAATGATAAAAAAAAAGGTGATATTAAACAAAGGACCAGATTAGGTTCATTATGGGGCAAGCCAGTTGTATTTACAGAACATTACTCTAGTAATCATAAAAGTGGTCTAAACAGTTGAAGGTTTGAAATTTAAGACACTAATATTACATTTCTAAGGTTAGTTTTAAGGTTTTCCTCTTGTTTGTTCTTAAACATATTAGGTATGCTGTGGATAAAATGCCTATTTGGAAATCCACATAAATGAATGATTGGTAGGATTTAGGGGTCGGTTTAGCCAATTTTGTAGCCACTAAATCACCCAAAGTTCTGTCCTCGCTTGTACAAGTTTTATGAGGTCATTGTGTGGAACGGAAATCAAATTATTTACTGAAATTCAGCTAGGTTATATGCGTAGCGCTAGCCTCGTCCAAAACTTTTTCACAGTTTGTCCTTGCCATTTGTGGCAATTTCTTTTCATAAAATGACAAATCAAACCTGTTTGTGTCATCAACATACCGTTACCTCTTGTTCACAGTTTAAAAACTTTAATCAATATCTGAAGCGCCCATAAATAAAGTCCTTTTAAAGCCCCCCCATACACCTTAAGATTGATCTATACACTCTCCATTAGATCTATCAACAACTGTGTAGTGTTGTGTCCTCCCTAATAGAATACATAGTGATTGGAAGGATTAGATTAGCTCCTCATATTACATGGTTTAGTAGAACAAAATTTGACTGTACAGAAATTGTATGGAAAGATTGTAAGGTGTATGGGGGCCTTTAGTTATAGCTGATGTAGGTTATGGTAATCCTCAGACTGTCCTAGGGTCCTGTACCTTACAACTAGTAAGGGTAGGATTCCTCTATATTTATAGGAAGACCCAGAAAATGTCAAGTACTTCTCTCCTGTTAGAATCATCATTTGTTTACATTCATCACATCTTTGCTCTGTACGCGCTTTGTTTTTCAGTCACTTTAATACTTGTTATTGATCTAGTGATGATTAGCTCTAGTATTGATCTTATATGTATCGTTGGTGCACATTTGCATGTTCCATAAAAATATTTAGACCAACAATACAGTACGGGCCCCCATACACCTTTTAGATTGTTCTGTCAGATTTCCTTTAGATCTCCTTTTTGTTTTACCAAAACCATGTAATATGAGGGACTTTCGAAAGTCTACTGGTTTCAATCGCAGAGGACCCGGCACTACATAGTTATTGGTAGATCTAAAGGATATCTGACAGAGATCTAAATGTGTATGTGCAGCTTTATCCATAGCAGACAGCTCCTGCTATAGGCTACAGCTCCACTATGCACTGGCATCTGCTGGTAACAGCGCAAGCCTCTGTTGGGTTCCTGTGAACGTGGATTGGCTGAGTCAACGTGACCGATGCTCGGACCCACGAATCGGGAGCTCTGATGACGTTAAGACAGCCCAGTCAAAGCCCCATTGTGGTCAATGGGCGACTCTTGCACTCCGTTAAAATCCATAAGTTTAAAAGGAAGGACCCACTTCAGTGTTTTTGCTAGTTTTGTTTTCTGTTTCCCTTTTTGTTTTTCTTTCTTGTTATTGTTTTGAAATAGTTTTAATAAATGACCAGTTATATTTATAAATAAAGGAAACTCCTCATTTTGCCTAGTGTTCCTGTAGCCATAAATATTCTGAGGCATAATAAAGGTTTGATCTGCTGTCATTTGAGGGAACTGCGATGATCATACCCACTAGAACTCTAAAGCTAGCCATACACGTGTCGGATTCCATGTCCAATCGATTCATCGTCCGATCGATTCCGGCGATTCTGCCGGGAATCGCAGGTGTGATCAATCGGCCAATTAAGAGTATCCATCGCTGCATACCACCTTGTCCTACAGATTCTGGGACGGATCCGTGTCCGATTGTCCACCTCACAAATGGCAACTCCCCCTGATCCGGACAGAATCGCATGAGAAAGACCAACATGTTGGTTCTCCGTCGGATCCGATTCTGAGCCCCTGATCAATCGGACGCGAACGATCGGACCAGGTGGGCTGCATGCGATTCTGGCACGATCGTTTGGCGTGCACGCGCCCGGAATCGATCGTGCCGGAATCCGGTGCGAATCCGACACGTGTATGGGGGCCTTAAAATCGATTTACTATGCTGATGGATGTTCTTTTACAGTAAACTTTCCTGCCGTTAACTACACATTTGGCTAACCGTCTTGCAGTTCAGTTCCACGTGTAGCAAAGTTCTCTTCTTTGAAACACGACAAACCTCTTCACAGACGGCGTAATAGATTATAAAAGAAAACCCGTAGTAAGGCGTTTTCACCCTTGTGCTGAGCTCTGAAAGAGGATGTCGAGTGGTGGTTAGGGTATTGGTCTGTCATCTACGACTTGTGGGTTTAGTCACTGCCTGAGCCACTTTGTCTGTGCCTGGCAAATCAGTTTAGTGTGTGTGAAATCCGCACAGACTGTAATATCTGAACAAACATTTCAGGGACCGGATTATTCACTGCTCTCGATTTCCCTTCATGTGTAACTCTTCACTGCCTGCGCTCACATACAAGTCGTACTGTTAATGGGATCCTCTTGAGACTTTATTTTTCACATTTTACTTTGTACTTTTTGCCCTCCTATGCAGATATATATTTGCTCTTCGCTCATGGACAAAATAACCCATAAATCCTGTAGTATTATATCTTTGGGTCTTGGGCAAGACCTCTACATCACTGGAAGCTTGGTACTTTTTTTTTGTCACAACGTTTGCAATAAACTTTTACAGATGCTGTTTATTTTGCCCAGATCCTATTGATTTCTGCTTATTAACTTTAATGGTTCTGTTTTGGCTCACATTTAGTTGCCCAAAGAGACCTTTCAGTCCTGGGCTGGAGAGTTTCAGAATAGTGACATCTGCAGGTTATACGTACACACTACTGAGCGTGGTATGCCACAAATCTTGTGTCATAATGTCATATACAGACAAGGGCAACTACCTTGTATGTTCCTTGCTTTGACTTCTTAGAACTTTGTACTGGAGTGACAGGGGCTCCGTGTCCTGTATAGTTACCAAAATTACTAGCATCCCTAATAAAATTAGACAACACTCTCTTGATTTATCCATTAAAATAACCATTAACAAGTGCTTGTTGTTATTTTTACACAAAGTTTAATTAGGATATTTTATTCAACTTTACACAGCGTTGAAAGGGCAAAAATGAGACTTACAAAATTATTAGCCCCCTAATGCTGGGAATACTCTGCTCAATATTTGAGCCATTTGAGTAATCTCGGCAGCAGCGCGATTAAGTCATCATGCTGCAGCTAACCTTCCCTTTTATCGAGCAGCTGCTCCTATACTTTGGATGGGGACCCATGGTATCCCTATTTTGATGGAATATGGATTATACCTATATCGAACCTAAAACCACTATTTTTTATTCGACTGTACATTGTCGAATGAAAACTCGATCATATGTAGTCAGTTCAAAATAAATATCGCACAATAGAGAGAAGGGTAGGGTAGGTCAGAATGTGCCTCCAGTGGTGTTCAGTAAGGATATATGTACAATATACAGTATGTTAATAAGTTGCCCCAGGATGAGGATAATGTTTATCTGATGCATATGACCTTTCAAGTACAGTGTGAACCATTAAGACACCATGTGCCCAAACTGAAACCCCACTTATTTATCTCTGTATAATATGAATGACACACACACAACTCTTGTACAGACATACTCTACTTTCCTATAAAATTGAATAAGGGAGGGTATGGGATGCTGTGTGCAATCAGAGAGGGGAAGAGAACTGACAGCATTGAGAGCCAATAGGCTGAAGTTCCCTTGGCGGACAGCTTGCATGCCTGCAGAGAGGGCTCGGAGTGCCACCTCGGCATGTGTGACATAGGTTCGCCATCACTGTTCTAGTATAATATAGCTATAATATTAACAAAGTAACTAGTATGTGTAACATTAATATTTTATTATTTATTTTGCATCTGTGTTTTTGAAGTTCATGATGTAACCTCTGAGTTATTGACCTAGACTACTTCTTATCTGGCTCTAATGCATTTCAGGCTCCTATGGGAGTGATAGTTCAGCTTCACTTTATAGCATGTTAATCTATTAAAGCTCCAGTCCTGCACGCTGAGTTATTTTCAATAAGCGTTTCCGACAGGTCTGATTATAAACTGTCGTGCTCCGTGCTCACCTTCTGTCTAGCAACTAACTGCAGAGAGATGCAGGGGGGCTTGTTCAAGGTGACCTTTCTTTTAAAGACTATTTAATGACGTTCCCAGTCTGGCCATTTGGTGATGGCACACTGCGTACGCTTTGTCTGATATTGCAGCAACCATAATGAGTATGTCCGTGTTTCTTTGCCAGTAAATGTTCACAAATATCTACCGTGAAGGAAGTGCTGTCAGTTTTTGTTTATGAATCTACAGTACTGGAAACCCTGAACTATCAGGAGGACCTTCCTTTGACTGCAACATTACAATTCTAGCTCCTATAGTGGTAAAATGGATATAAATATTCTCCCAATTACAAGAATTTGTTTGAAAATGGAAAAGTTGAACAGAACTTAGAGTTTGACAGTTCTAGTTCTACGTTTGGAACTCTAAGTGTAAATTTTGCTTCCATTGTTTCTGATTTCTTTTACACGAAAATGGGATATTGACTATTCATAATGTTAGCTTACATAATACACACCTAATGGGGGGGGGGGGGTTATTATATAGAGCTATCCTGCCTTGTTTTTGAACACATATCCATCTAAGGCAAGCATGCACATACAGGCAGCAGAAAATATAAATGGACTTGGTATGGGGGGGGGGTTGTGTTTTTTTTTTTTTTATTTTTACTATTAAGAATTTTAATTTAACAAACAAGAAAATATCAACAATGACATAATACAATAACATTGAATAAACAACGTTGTGTACAGGGGAATTTAGGGGGGAGGGCGACTTCACTGGGTGCACAGACCAAGTTTTGTAGGGCTTAGAGAATGTGGAACAGTCACATTGTCCATATGGGGATGCGATGATCTAGGGGAGATGACCAGGAAAGATTATGGGGGGAGCAATGTCCATAAATGCGGCTCGATCTGCATTCTTTCATCGGAACGTAACCATGCTGTGCTCGATCGGGTCATCAAACAAGCGTCTGTCGCAGCATGTATGGGCTTCTTAGCTCTTGGTAAAAAATCTCCTAGTCTGGATACCTGGGTAAAGAGAACTGGCCACCCATGTAGACATACATTTCGGTCATACTCCCTTTTTTTGCATTTGCCATTTTAATCAATTCTACAATCCCCAAAACAAACACAGAAGTGCAGCATGCCACTAAACCTTTGTTTGTTCCATTGTTTTGAAAAGAGGATTTGTAAGCAATTGTTAAGAAGTTGCATTGATTCCTTGATCTTTTGTGGGTTCCTTTTTTTATTTTATTTTTTTAAAACCCTGAATACTGCCAGATGTAGATCTTGGGAAAATACTGTTAGCATGTGGGCTTTATGATTCAATATACTAAAAATATAAGGGATAACATACTGACGAATAAAAGATTGTTGTGGAAATGTAATGAAATACTTTTTTCATACTGGGAGTTTTCCCATCTATGTTTGCAGCAGTATGAGATTTTCCCATTGTTCCTGAAAATATTGCACAGGTCTAAATGCTGAAAGACCTGCTGGCATCAGGTGTATTGCTGTCCTGGGTTGCCTTGAGAAGTGGATGCAGAGCCTAATATGTGCCGGTGCTGCATTGTGATAACCTGGGCCAACCCCTTGGGATTTGAGATTCCGCATGTTCCCTGCTGGAGCTTTGGTCACTTCCAGTACTTCCCTTGTTGAGTGCCATCATTTTATAGTGTTGTCATTCTGCTATTTAATGGTGTGTTCTCGAATGCCAGTTGTAGCACAAATGTTCAGATTTCCTTCTTCCATCAAAAAGCCTGAGATGCTTTCAATTTTCTGGAGCGTTTTGATTCATTGGTTCATCAAATGAGCTGAAAGATGCCTGCCAAAATGCCTTGCCAGTTTTCCTGAGTGATCTTCATATTTGTCTTGTTAAACATGTAATGTTATTGGAGATAAATTTAGGTTTTCAGTCCCATTCACCAGCTGATTCATAGATTTTATTTCAGAGTCCTATAGCTGAGGATATTGTACGGTTATCTAAGCACTGATGATGATAAAGTTTAACATATATTTCACAGTAATGGCTTTAGCTTGTTTACATTCCGGTTACTTGCGAGGTAAATGGCTAAAAATGGTAGAGTATCGGCCTGATAAATTATAAATCTAGTATAGTGGTTTTGTAATTGGACACTAGAACCAGGGTAGGTACACTACCATACACTGTTTGATATTTTTGTTCGATCGGCTGATCGATAGTAAGATCATGGAATCTATTGTGTTTAAATCGATCACACTGTGTGGTGGCACGATCGAACGATGTTAAGGAGGCCAAATACGGGTTGATACCCGTTCAATTGATGACGGGGGCTGCCACCCTGTGCTCCAGCGTTCATCGTTTGAACGTGAATCTATGCGCAGCATTTCGCGCAATAGATTCCTGTTCCATGCTTTGGATGGGGACCCTTGGTCTCCATCCAAAGAAATGGAGATCGAACAGAGATTTACAAACATGTTGATTCCCTGTTCAGTTGAGCTGTCGTCGATACCTGTTTAATCAATGACCCATGTGATGGCTGTGAAGGTACATGGCGTGACATCATCGATCGCGTGGGTCATCAATTGAATGGGTATAGACCCGTGTATGGGGACTTTAGATTGGTGATAACTATTAAATTTGCACAACACGATCAAGTCTAAGCTCGATCATGCAAAAGTCGACCTGTGTATGGCTAGCTTAACAGTTGTGGAGATTACAAATGGAGACTGTTGGTTTCAGTAAGTCACCTTACTCAAAGGTAGCAGAGAAGGAAGGAAGATGAGCCTGTAATATATACTTATAACCTATAATTACATATTCTTCAAAGTTTTATTCTATTTTTATCATTGGCTTATAGATAATCTTAGCCCCCTGTGATCTCTATTACATGTGTATGTGTAAGTCGGGTCATTGGAAGCTGATTGGCCGGTATGGGTTTCTGAAATCTACAAGGGGTGTGTTGTTTAGTAGGACTGGGCTCTATAATTCAGCCCTGTAAACGGATCTGATGGAAAGCTCCACTGTGCCTGATCTTATTCTCAGATATTAGATATTTAGAGTGTACTCCAGTTGCCTTCTCTTCTCTCCCCATGAGCTGGCTTGTGGACTGAAATATTAATGATACACTTGCAGGAATACCTCACCGTAAGTGCTAGCGTTTCAAATAATCTGCTGAAGGCTTCTACAGGGAAGATTTCGCCAGCAGCAAATTCAGGTGTGATGTGAGGAAATGATCAATAAGCGTCCTTCTCGTAGGATGTGCCGCTAGCTGTCATGGCATTACCCTCCCAAACTGCACATTGGTGGAAAAGGGTTAAGTAGGGTTACTTGGGCATAAGCCGGATTGAAAACACTCTGCCCTTTCCCTAGTTTTACCTTTTGTATCTCACATTGGATTTAATCCTCATCCTGCTATCTTTACATAATAGGCCCAGTTTGCTGCCGCTTGCCTGTTTCATTGTCAGGGTTCCGGTTTTCGGTTACAGCATGCTCTAGTTCTGCTCTTCAGATAAAGGAAACTTTACGTCTAAAGTTCAAATGAACAAAGCTTTAAACTAATCACTCATAACTGGGATATAGTGGATTCTCTACCTGTTTTTGTATAAACATCAATATTGTCATGTCGAGGATTCCCCTTATGTACTTTTATAATGAAGTTTGTATAGTAAAATTTTTTTTCTTTTTTTAAATAGTAAGTTAAGGAAGATCAAAGGGGTTCAGCCATATGAATGTGGTGTATGAAAGCATATATAATCTTATTATTTTACAGAGACCCCCTTCACATCTGCAGGTTATAGTACTGATGGGGTTATGATACTTTGTAATAAGTCCTGTTTGTTGTATCTCTGATGTGGTTTCCTGCAAACCATGAGCTATTGTTAGATGGTAACACATGTAAAACTTTCATGTAGTGTATAGCTCGGATCTATTACTGTGCGGATAGAAAAATGGCATCTTCCATTGCAAGCTTGTAATATGTGTATAATGTCTTCATTGTATTAATTGGTCCGTTTAAATCATGCGTCACTTAGCAGTTCATGGGCCCACTGTGACTGGACCAACGGATTTGGGACTTCTGCTGACTAGCATCACAGATAGCAAAAGCAATAAGAGCAATCTGGGGACTCCAACAGTCTTCCCTTTTATTTTATTTTTTTAAACCAATGTATAGGCATTTAACAAGGAATGCAAAGTAAGCTTGATTCTTTTTATTGGTCATTTAGTGTGATAGGCACCCTAAAGAAAGTTGGAGAAATTGGAAGCTCAATTCACTCTTGCTTAGATCTGTAGTTGACATGTACACAAAAAGGAACACTGTCCAAAACTATTTTATAGTTCTATATTTTATCGTACACTTTAGGATGTCCTCTCCACTGCGTTTTGCCAAAACGCTGCATAACAGTAGTATTTACATATTTTCAATACTCCCATTAACCGCGTTTTGCTTCAAGCAAGTTGCAGGGATGCGCTCATTAAAAATGAATGGGGGAGTGTAAAAGACGCATTTTACCAAAACATAGGATAGGTTTGCCCCAATCCACCCACATTTTAACACATTATTTAGGGCGCATTCATATTGGCAGAAGCCCAGAAAGCACCCACACGCACACATGCTCGTTGAAAACTGCCCCCATTCTATCTAAATCGTGCAGATGCACAAAAAGTGACTGGGGTACGCCTTATGTCACGTCTTCCCACCATTATAGTCCGAGCACTGGAAGCCCAGCGTTTCCAGGTGCTCGTGTGAATGCCTCCTAAACATTTTGTCCGGAACTCAACATGATGTAGCGGCAATTTTCTTTTGTAAAGGCCAAATTTAACTTTGTATATGGTGGTAATTGCACACTAAAGGCAACCTGGGTTGTGTCTTTCTTGCATGTCTTCTGCCAGGTTTGATGGGTGCTTCTTCTCTTGGACTGAGCACTGCTGTATAAGTGAAATTAGTGTATGTTCTGGTTCTATGTATGTTTAATAATATTTTAATGCTTATCTCCATGGAGTTGACTTACAGTAACCCTAAAATAACTCTTCACATCCAAGCAAACTGTACCACACTAGTAAAATTGAAGAAAATCTGCCTTTTGAAAAGTCAGTTACTGTGGGGAATATCTTTCCCATCGCTTTAGTAATAGATGTTCATTTAAAAATAAAACAAAATGTAAAAGCCTCTGCTCCTTGAACACATTATAGCTTCCAGTGGGGAGGCGCAGATACAGCGTACCTCCTGCTGGCTCCAGTCATCCTAAAGCAGGGGGTTCACAGATATTAAATGATTCCGGTTATGTGTTGTGTAATTACCATATTATCAACTCCTCATATCTGAATTGGACAAAAATACGAACAGGTTTACACAAGTACAGATTATATTGCTGCTATAGGAGCCTTTTTTTTCTCTTTATGGGGGTTAGCTGTGTTGGGCTTTAAACTCAAAATCAATTTGATATGTTGGTAAATGTTTGACGATTCTACAAGTATCTTATGGGTTTTCTAGGTATTTCAATCGATTTATGATCTTGCCATAGAGCACATGTGCAATGCGTTTGTAGTCAAATCATTATGGGCATGTGCTCCATAGTACGCTTGTAAACCGATCATAATTAAATCGATGTGTGGTAGTATGATTGATGCTTGGCGATTTATTGACGCTCAAATCACACAAGTAGATTGATCTAGCAAAAGGCGACCCGTGTATGGCTGGCTTTACTTGGGCTAGAGGAAACTCTTACAAATGGCTGCTCACAGGGGTCAGGCGTTGTCAGAGGAGCAGGCAGACTACTAGAAGGAAAGCCAGAAAATGATTTCCTGATTGAGCAGCTGTTAGTCGAACCTGAATGGAGAGGAAGTGATTCTCGCTCCTGGGCCCCTCATAGAGATGTATAAATAGCAGCAAGTCACAGACGCATCTTGAATTGTTCGAAGACTCGAGCTCTAGGATGAGAGAATACGTAGAAATTCTCCCACTAATCGTCCAGGGAATACTCAGTCTGCTGTACCCAAGTATAGATGAAATACACTGTATATTCCTAATAAACAGTGTGGTGTATGAACGGTGAAGGTAACCTGCGGGGTGCTAAAGGTTATCCTAACTTTCCTCCGGCGTCCTGTGAAAGGCACGCTAAGCGGCCTTCTATCCATTCCTGTTTGTCTAATGTAAATATTGAGCAGAAAGTATAAAAGTATTTACACGAGCCTTTATTTATCACTTGTAAAGGTTGTGCCTAAGATTCCTTAAGCTAGCCACACATGCAGTGTTCTCCCCAAAGCAGATTGGCCGGGCGGCCCGCCCGGGA
>CM070036.1:34551957-34610928 GCA_036250615.1 Ptychadena robeensis | reverse complement strand
ATTACATGGTTTTGATAGAACAAAAGTGGATTGTACAGAAATTGTATGGAAATATTGTAAGGTGTATGGGGGCCTTTACTGTACTTGGACAGAGAGAATTTGTTAGAAAATAGGGGAATGCCTCCCATTCTCTTTAAATTAATCATAGAGTGTAGCAATTAAAAGCTCATATGGTAGCCCTCCCCCTAACCGATTGGTGTTTGTACACATTTTGCCAAAATCTTCTAATAACTGAAATTGGATGATTTGATAGCAGCCTTTGTTTTAGGCGTCATTGTGGTGTTTGCATTTTTTTAAGCAGTTGTGTATTTAATAATAAGTACATTTGTTTGCTCAAATCCTCATTTAATTTTTTTTTTCTCCCCAGCATTCCCCATCAGAACCTTTTCTTGATAACCCTGTGCCGGATATGACTCGACTTGGTGGTCCCAATGCCCCTTTAATGAACACAGAAGATTTCTTGCCATCAATGCAGTCACCTCCACCACAAAAGAAAAGGAAGAAAAAAAACAACCACATTACTGCGGATAATGCTAACTTTGGTCAGGAAGGTTTTCCTGGTGAAAATCCTGAGCTTTCTATGGAGGGCGCACCGGAAGGAAAGAAGAAGAAAAAGCCTAAGGTTAAAAAAGAGCCCAAGGAGCCAAAAGAGCCTAAAGCAAAGAAAGAGCCCAAGGAACCCAAGGCTCCAAAGAAGCCCAAAACTCCCAAAGAGCCAAAAGAGAAGAAAGTGAAAACGCCCAAACCCAAGACCAGCAAAAAGGCGAGGTAAGCACATGTTCAGTCCTGGTCCGTATTGCTGGGTTGTGTATTATACTTCATGTATTTGTAGATCTCTAGGATGGTCAGATATCATTTAGAAGTACTAGGTATAGGAGTGTGGTGTGGGTATTGGCTAAAGACTAAAATATGACTGGTATGTCTCGGATTTACCTTCAAATGATTCAATCCTCTTCACATTAATATTGGTCTTCTACTTGTATCTATTGTACTAATGCCTTGCGTATTTGTTAGTTTGGAAAAATTGGTTGACGATTAAAGGACGATTGAACTCAAGCCATAGTCTGACTATATCACCTATGTAATATAGAGAAGTACCCATGAAGGTTATGGTGAGAAGGGATGAAAGGAATCAAAAAGCCTTCAACTCGAGCAGTGCATAGCACAATGAAGCCTATACAGAAGGTATTTACACAGCCCAATCCAGCACAAATCCCAAGACTTTAGGTGGAAGCCCTTGTTTTGGGACAGTGGGCGGAGCCATGCAAATTATTCCTTTTTGCCCCCATCAGCCAGATGCACATCCAGAAACCGCTGGTGTACAGTGCAAATATAGCCTATGTAATATAATTTGCTCAGCAATTGGTGGTTGGCGTCTTTCACTTCCTATGCAATTCTCCAATTAATTCCTCAGGGAGAGCGTGTGCTCAGACGTTACATTCGAGAGTACATGTTTTTGGATAGTTACCGGTGTTATCCCATGTTAGTTAAGGAACATTCCTCCACTGGATAGACAAAGATTTCTACCTCTCAGATGACCCTTTGTTAAAACCAAGTATGTAGAATGGTAGCTATGGTCACACCGGGGCCGGAAGCCCAAGGATGCCCACAATGGCAGAAGAGGATTTTTCCGGGATGGGGCGGGTATCTTGGAGGATCCTCTAATCTACTATCCACATCAGAGTAAATGGCATTTAGATACACCATATTGTATCCTAATGTAACTTTAATATAGTTACTATATCTACCACTGCCTGTATTCTGCCTATTATATTGTGTTAAATGTTCACTGAACATTGAATAAAGTATCTTTGTGATGCGAATGCTCAGCATGGTGTAAGGTCACAACAGATCCTTGGTAACATAATGCCGTGTCCAAGATCCAGATCAACTTTGTTTTAAGTCCATGAAAGAGGATAACGCTGGACAGTTGGGCCGTGGTGGCTGCCATTTACAGATGCTTGCAGTACACAATGTGTCAGCATGCAATAATGTATAAACATATGTTCAGGAGTAAATGGCCAATGTGGCAATTATAAATTATAGTTTAAAAAAAAAAAATTTTTCGGTGTTCAAAATCAAAAATATTTTACAACTGTTCTAAACAGTTTTCAAACATCTGAGCCTGTTTTTCAAGCTGTGACCGGTGTTGGGAAGTATATAATTTCCAGATGGAGTCACAGTCCGAAGTACCTAATCCAAATCGGCTCAGAAACACTCATTTTTTTCATTAGGATTAAAATATACGTCAGATTACGGTTAGTATTGACAGTGCCTTCTGGAAATTGTACAGGTTTCAAATGTTGTGGAAAAGCTTCTACCTAAAGCTGGCCATACACCTTTAGATGTGTCTGTCAGATATCCTTTAAATCTACCAACAACTATGTAGAATAGGGCCATCTGTGATTCTACACAGGTAGACTTGATGGTCCCTCATATTACATGGTTTTGGTAAAACAAAAGGAGATCTAAAGGAAATCTGACATACATTTAAAGGTGTATGGGGACCCTTGGATATCTTTACAAGATCATGTTATTTGGCTTTCGCTTGTTACAGCTTTTATTGTGTGTCAGGTAGGTGGTCAGGGTGGGGGCAGTCAGTTGGTTCTACCAATATGCAAGACTACATTAGGGCTCAGTTCTGATGTATCAGTGTTATTTCCTGGAAGTGTTCTATATTTTAGGTATGGGTGACATAACACATTTTATAAATATAAATCCTATTGCTGGAGTTGAGACTATTTCAGAACCATTCTAATATTGGAAGCAGCATACATTTATCCTTATAAGAGTTATAAGAAAGAATGTATTGTGTTCAGTAAAATATGGAATAGCATTGACCTGCCTCAGCATTACTGTACCAATGAGGATTAAGCGTGGACCTTCAAAGTCACACATGTTCTAGTGCAGTAAGGGCACGCGTGTCAGAGGTGGCACTCGGAGCCCTCTCTGTTTTCATGTCAGCCAGCACAGAGGAAAGAACTGCAGCCTATTGGCTCTCAATGCTGTCAGTTCTCTTCCCCTCTCTTCTGATTGCACACAGCATAACAATCCCTCCCCAATTGTATCTTATAGGAAAGTAGAGTGTGTCTGTATAGGAGTTGTGTGTGTCATTCAGGTTATTTTGCCATGCCGGCACTGAGATATAGAAGTGGGTTTGGGTTTCAGTTTGGGCACTTGCTCTCTAAAAGGTTCGCCAACACTGTTCTAGTATATCCTCAGAAACATGACTTTATTCCTGGTGTAAGTGTTCAGCCGGTACATTGAACAGGGATTTACCAACAGGTTTGTCCCTATTCAACCGAAGAAAGGGTGGCCGCAATCGATTCCCAAATAATAGATCACAGCGAAAGCGCATGGTGGTCGATATTCCTTGGCAATTGATTGGAAAATCAACCCGTGTATGGCCACCTTTTACAAGAAAGTTTGTAAATAAAGCATCAAGACTCCCTTAGGGCACCCCTGACACACTGGATGGAAAGTATACTGAGCTAGGTGTGCCATTGACTTTTAGTAGTGATACTCCAGTTGGCAGAAGTCCCTGTCTATAAGATTCTACATTGTTTATGGTCACCTTGGAGGTAGTATAAGTGACACACTCTGCAGAGTGCTTCCCACAATTGAACCCAGTTTTAGTTGAATTAAACTGAAGCTGTTTATAATCTCCTACCTATGTCCTTTTACAAATGTTTCTGGTGGAGATGTAAAGATGTTGAGTATAGAGGGAGATGTAAGTCAGGCTCACACCATCTGATATTGAGGGGACTCGGAAAATCCGCTCTTACTACCAGCAATCGTACGAAGCAGTTGTCTGACATGAGTTGAACTCAGCGAGCAGATAAAAACAGTCTTTCTTTTTTCTGTATTACTTTGATGTCAGCTTGCCACATTTAACTAATTGAAGGGGCTGTGTTGTTGGTGTTGATATTACACCAAAGGTGAGCCTCCCTTTGTGACAGCAGAGCCACCCATTACAAAGTATTAGCTGCTGACTTTTATCTTGCCATGGCAGCGGAGATTGGCAGCTTTCTGTATGAGCTTAACTATTGCTAGACGGGTGGGTTCCTTCATTACTCACCGTATTGCTAATATCAAGCAGTTGTCTTTTATGGCCGATCTTCCTCATGAGTTGTGTATACATATACAGCGCAGGGTGGAAGCAGAGTTCTATAATGAAATCCTCAGAATTATGAGGAATAATATCATTTTATAAACTATTGAGTATTTCATCCATTTTCAAAGAGGTTATTCTTTCAGGAGCTTCATTTCTAATTATTTTGCATATACACATGAAGGTTGCAAATTACATTACAGGATTTTTAATTGCATCCTATAGGACAGTGATGGCGAACCTATGGCATGTGTGCCCGAGGTGGCACTCGGAGCCCTCTGTGGGCACACGAGCTGTCAGCCAGCACAGAGGAAAAATTTCAGCCTATTGGCTCTGAATGCTGTCAGTTTTCTTCCCTTCTGATTGCACACAGTGCCCCATACCCTCTCCTATTCTATCTTCTAAAGCCCCCCCATACACCTTTAGATCAATCCATACAATTTCCTTTAGATCTACCAACAACTATCTAGTGCCAGGTCCTCCCTCATAGAATACAAAGTGATTGGAAGGTTTAGAAAGGTCCTCATATTACATGGTTTTGGTAGAAGAAAAGTTGATTGTACAGAGATTGCATTGAAAGATTGTAAGGTGTATGGTGGGCTTAAGAAAGAGTGTGTGTTTTCATGTTTCGTGTATATGATGTGTGTGTGTGTGTGTGTGATTCAGGTTAAATTGCCATGCCGGCACGTTGAGAAAAAGCGTAGTTTGGGTTTCAGTTTGGGCACTCTCAAAAGGGTTTCATCACTGCTATAGCATATTTATAATAAGGAATTCGGTTTTGTGTATTTATTGTGGTTTGTGACACCATTAGAGAGATTTCCTCCCACTTCCTGTTCCTGGAGTATTTGTCATTTGTAAAAAAAAGTCAGGTTAACCTAAAATGTAGCAACCGTTTTCAGAACAGGAAATGCATGGACAGCAATGTTACACACAATGGTCCTTCCTTCCTTTTTATAATGTAAAAAAAGAGGATCTACATACTTAAGGATTAATCAGATTAACCTCAAAGACTCAGACTTTTTTTTTTCCTTTTAAGATATTCTATAGAAGTTCTCTTAAATTGTCCAGCAGCAGTCTCTAAAGCCCTCCATACATGTCTAGATTTTCTGTTCAACTTAAAAAGATAATTTTTTTTGGGTCAGGGAAATCGGTGCTTGATTGTATGTTTGCCAACTGTAGTAACCAGGGCTGTGGAGTCGGTCGATAAATTCTCCGACTCCTCAGTTTCAGATTCTTCCGACTCCTCGATTCCGACTCCTTTGTATTAATATGCTAATGATTGTCCATCCATTGAAGGAAAGGAAGGCGTCATACATTAACCTAGACACGGCCAGGAACCAACACGTATGCCAATTAAAGCAGAGAAAGGGAGTAAGCAGAAATGCTGCGCTTTTTCTTAAGCTAGGCACCACGCTGTGATTGATCGGGGATCAATTGAACGGAAGAATGTGCACCACATGGTCACAATCGATTCCTGTTTCATTGGACCCGTTATCCCCAGCTTGCAGTGTGTTATTTAAACCCGCCACAACTGGGGAGAAGCACCTGTCCTCACACAGCTTCCAAGTGAGGAGTGGCTGGCTCCGCCCCCTGCCACACTGACACGGACGCTGTTGGAGGATGCCGAGCCCAGCTGTTTGAATACTTATTCCTGAAGACTCATGTCTCCATGCAAAGTATTAAGATTGAACGTCTTTTTCAACTTTTGGAACCCCGTTCAATCAAGTTCCTTTGAGCCGGCTCTATTGATCCCACCGAAGGAAGGCACACAACGGGTAGGTTTTGTAAACAGATTACGTACAATTCAAACACCGTGCCATTGTACAGAAATCTGTTACAGATCTACCCCGTGTGTCCACGCGTTAGTGTTCCTGATCTTCGTCTTGCTGAAGATGAGGGGCAGTGGAAAGGCCTCCAAGAAGAAGGCAGGGAGAAGGGGTCACTTCAAACATGATTTCATGATTTCCCTGGAAATCCCAGATCGATTAAAGGTTGAAGCTAACAATCTAATATGTGTCGCCATCAGCTGAATGACGTGGTTTTCCAAATGCTTTACGTTCAGGTCCCTGACCTATTGGCAAATCCTTTTCCCTTCACTTAAGTCTGCCATACACACGCCGATGGTGTGGCAGACAAGACCAGTTCCGATATGCAAAAACCTAGATCAAACCGTGATGAAGCCGGTCTTCATTGAAGGCTTAATGCCATCGCTTCAATCGCCCAGAGATTATCGGACATGTCCCGTTCTCTGGCCGGCGAGCATTGGGCGACAGGGATCCTGTCTACCCCATTGGGGCACATGCCGATTAGCGGCTGAATTTTTCTGCTGACCGGCGCGAGGTCAGGTTGAAAAATCGGCCGCTTATCGCCATGTGTATAGCAAGCATTATACAACGTCTCTAGTCCGACAGACAAACATTACTTCCTTATCCGGGAGAAGGTAAGGCTGCATCACGCACCTAGCCCCGGTGGCCGCTTTTGCTAGCCGACCGATGGGGCCGTGTGTGTATGCCGATCGGGTGATCCCACATGGGGCGACCTATTCCCGCTGGTCGCCCCAGCTCTGCCGGCCAGCGAAGGGACTGTCCGATAATCTCTGCCGATGCTGTTATCCCTCAATGAATACTGTCGTCTTGCTGTCAGCTCTGGAGAGCAGGTGATGACGTCATCCACCTGCCACTCTAGAGCTCATCTGAGTCTGGTCTGTCGGCCCCCACTATCGTACGTGTGTGGGGGTCTTTGGCTAGGGGGGTGGTCCAGTGTGCGCTGTAATGTTATGCACATCATTGCCTTGTTTTATTCTTTAGCAAGACGTCGTTATGACTGTTTGTTTAATTGGACTTGAGTAATTTTTTTTTAATTAAAAAAAAAAAAAAATTAATTCCCTTTAAATTTAGTAGGAGTCGGTCATTTTTTGCCGACTCCAGGGACCCAAAAATGTCTCCGACTCCACAGCCCTGGTAGTAACAGATATTTGATCAACTTTTTTGGGATTGACTGAAAGTGTAGTCAATTTCAATACAACCAATTCAAATTTACCAGCATGTCCAATCAATTTTCAATAAATTTTTTTTATTGTTTTAGGTTGATCTAACCATGTGGGCTGCCATAGATTTTCAATCCATCAACCAAAAATTGATTGAATTAAGTTGATTGGATGAAAAATCTAGGCGTGTATGGGGGCCTTACTGCTGTTTTCCTAGCTGTGGTTGAAAGTGCTCATCCGCCTAGACAGCCAATCAGAATACAAGTGAGGAAATCCGTTCAGTTCTCACTTGTGAACAGTTATGGGTTGGTTTGCATATCTTTCCTGATACAACTTTTCTTTATCTTTAGCTGAATGGGACATGAGAAAAGTATAACTAGTATTCACTGCAGTTTCAAAGTATTGTCTGTAAGTTGCGCCTTGTCCGCAATCTGATCACCTGTAATATAAAGGGGGGATAACGCTGTATTTCCATCAGCGCTGAGGGGTGTGTATCTGCAGACTGTTTGAATGGAAGGTTCTGTTGACTTTGTACTCTGACCATTTGGGCTGGAAAGAGGTGGAAGTTCTGTAACTGTCCATTGAATCCCATGTAAGTAAGTGCGGTTTTATCCTCGCTGAGCTGATGAGCGGAGATTCTCCTGTTTACAGATGAACTGTTTTATAAAATTAAGAACGCCGTTCATGAATATTTATAGAGAATGCTTTGATTTCCCTTACTGCTTTGTACATTACACGAGGAGGGGGCTAGGGAAGAGGCAAAGTTGCCTCTGGTCCTCCACACTAGTCACTCAGAAAGGGGGGACTCAGGGTGGGGTGGTGTTAACCTTTTCACGACTAGCCTCTCGACAACCAGTAGTGCGCTCTCACTTTTGACCCCTCCCTGATTCTTTTTGAAGACCACGGACCACATATTAAACATCGGAAGGCAATGAGTTAATGAGGCTTTAGATTTTTTTTTACATTTTTATTTTTTTTATTTTCGTTGCACTGATTCACTAGGAAACTAATAAAAAAAAAATATATAAATAAAAGAGGACCACAAAACGCAGCAGCGCAGGTGTTGCCAATGTTTGAAAGCTGATTGAGGGAAGCAGATGGCTTGAGTCAATGGCATCCAGCCAAAAGAGCAGGTGCTGGTCACGTGATCGCTGGTTACCAGGGTAATGTGATTGCTCTTGGCGTGCAGATGAAAGGAAAGGGGCCCAGCGTTCAGCTGTAGTGTTGTATAATTTGTGGCAGTTAGAGCGGAAATAAAGGCTGGAAATGGAGCCTCATGCTATGGGAGACTTCTGTCCATGTGCACTAGAAGCACCAGGACAGTTGGGAAGACTCGGAGACTCTTCGGCTTTTCTTCTTGTTCCTGCGCTCCGTCTATTTCTGTTAGAAGTTTTAACCTCGAACAGGAAACTTCCAAACAGCGTCTGCCACTTTTTTTTTTTCTTTTTTTTTTGCTCAGTTTTATAGACAGTGGGCGGCTTGTTTTCATGTGTGGTGGCTTTTTTCCTGCTGAAAATGCTAAACTTTCCATTTGTGCTGCGTGTCTTACTGCAAGATTACATACGGGAGCCAAGAAGTGCTTTGTATTTGGCTGCTGAACTACAAGCCCCAGCGTTGTGCCGTTACAATGGACAGCCTTGCCCATACTATAGTGTAAAGCTATGGATTCTCTGCGGTTGTTGAGATCTTGAAATTTTAGATACAACACTGTTTTTGTTTTTTATATATAAATGTTTTTAGGATGGGACTAGTCAGATAAAACTTCAAGACTTCTAGGGCTGCTCCTACCCTCTGGAACTCTCTCCCTCACCCCATTAGACTAGCTCCTACCTTTTGGCAATTTAAGCAATTTAAAAAAAAGCCCTGAAAACCCACCTCTTCAGTTTCACCTACCCATCCTCTCATTCCTACCATCACTACCATGCCAGTCACCCCCCCCCCCCCAACCTATTATTTATATTTATTTATTTATACACACTTTGTTCCCCAACGTTTTAGATTGTAAGCCTGTTTGGACAGGTGTCATCTCCTGTACCAGTGTGTTATCCTGTGTGTGGCATCTCTTATTTATTATACAGTGCTGCGTAATATGTTGGCACTATATAAATTAATGATAATAATAATAAAATCCATCTTGGTGTTTATATTAATCCGATTCTAAAAGTGACCATACATGCTTTGATATTGCCATTCGATCGATTTTAAAAATGGGTTGTTTTAATTGAAAGGAATAATCAAAGTGTGCATGGCCACCTTTAGACCCTGATGACACCTAAACTGGCATGATCAACCTAAAGTCGAACTCGAACGAAAATTGATCAGACATGTCTAAATTTTGTTAGCCTTTGGCAGATGTTCAATTTAATTAATTTGTATAGGACTATTCCTGTGTCATGGCAACCATTTGAATTTATGGTCCATCGTCCAAAAATCTACATTGGCCTCCCTCCTCCCTATTCAAACACAGGTTATGAATGAGGGCCGGCACCCCCATGGAATTACCTTAGCACTTACTAGTAAGGGAAGGATTTAAGTTGCCTGAACTATACCCCATTCTGTTGGACTCACCTTTTATCCTATCACGTGTCACTGTTTTGGATTCCAGAGTGAAGGGGACATAGGCGGCGCGATAGTACTAGAATCCCTTCTTAGGGATGTGACTTCCCCCCCCCCCCCCATGTGAATGAATAATATATATATATATATATATCTATCTGTCCTTTCAACCCTACATATATATTCATTTTGACTTTGGTATAACTGGTTTCATAATGTAGGAGAAAGTACTTGAGCTCCAATAAGGAACTCCTTCTGTTTGCTGTGTTTTTGCCTGTTAAATAGACTAATAAAAGCTTTTTGTCATGTGAACCCACCAAACATATGAGCAATGCTTTAAACTTTAACCCCTAACTTCAAAAACTGCCGAACTGTATCCTGATACTCTCCACTACAGAAGGATGAGGCTCCGTTTTAAGTATTGGCAATAGAAGCACTGCTTGGTGGCGGGCAATACACTGTCATTTACATAATTTAGTTAACAGGGTAGTAGTCTTTTATTAAGGTAGTTTTTGTGCTTCTAGAAGTAGATACCAGCGAGTGTAGCCATTGCATATGTGTGAGATATGGAGAGGTATTTCCCAAAGGAAAAAGTGTGCATATGGGTCATACCCAGTGTGTCACGCTCATAAAAACAGACAGAAACCACAAGCTTGTTATAAATTAACAGATGATGAAAGCCTTACCAATGTCATCACCTGACAGGAACCCAATACACATCAGACATGTCAGATAGGGCCATGCACTCAGGACCTTGCAGTCTGTAGTCGGCGTACATTGAACTTTGATTACAGGGCCCCTTCTCCATGTGGGTCAAACATCCTTTTGTTTTTCTTCCCTTGCTCTCTTTACCTTCTACTAGATTAGAGTCTAATCGTATATACAATTAGATATTTTTAGTCAAATTTTTAATCTGATTTTGAAACTGCAACAACATTTTGGAATTGGGTAATCCTTTTATCTGAGCATGATGTTCCGTTGCACAGAAAGAGGTGAAAACAGGGAGCCAATTTACTTGTCACCATATGAAGTTACGCTGCTTTAGGAGTTTTTTATTTATTTTCATATTTGTTACGTTCTATACAGAACTGTACTGAGCACATGGCTTAATTCTCATCAGATCCTGCTCCCAGAAGAAGTTCAGTCTTTCTATATGTGCCCATGCATGCCTAGAGAGATCCCACACAGCATTGCAGGCCATGGGTAGAATGAGCTGTGACCAGGGTTAAGGACCCATTAATTTGATATATTATTGTACTATTTATTACTTTGTGTTACTATTATGTAATGCATGTTGTATTTTCTTACTATTAAAATCAATGTGAAATTGTGTTGGTGTGTCCAAGATTTTAGCAGTATTAGCACTAGCAGTACCCATTCTCTAAACAACCTGAACAACCAGCTGGGTGAACAGGGTCTTTTTTAATAGCATGAGTTGTGTATTTACATTAACCTTCTTCATTGCTATAGAAACATTATGTGACAGACATGTGTAAGTTGTTAGTGTCCGATTGTAAAATGTCTCTCCATAAGTTGGTCAGTGTGTTCAGAGAATGGGTACTGCTAGTGTATAAACACATGGTAAAGTTTCAGCCCTGCTCATTGCCAGTCCTCCCTCCCTCCTGGCAGTGGCCTTTTGGCTTGGCTGGAGGAATACAGAGTGAATACTGCATGGACCAGATCAACTTACTTTGCTGGAACATTCTGTATATTCACTTTGTGTCAGTCGCTGTGTCTGGCTTTTCATTTTCAAATTCCTCTCCAAACCGATGATGTGCGTTTTTATAGTGTGAAAAGCACGGTAAGACCAGACTGCAGGACTTTTTCATGATATATTTCTAGATTCAAATAATATGAGGATTTTTCTTTTGCTTTATGTAGCACATGTGCTTGCTGTATGATATGTAACATACTGGAACCTTCTGTTCAGTAGCAGAGTGTTTTGCCCTTTACCAGCTTTTGTTTACATCCTGTTTTCATTGCCTTTTCCTGAAATGTCCACATTCATGAAGATCTATTCTATTCATCAAAAGAGATTCCATGTGAAAAGCACTTTTTACTTCCCGACATTAATTCTGTCTTTTTTTATTTTTTTATTTTACATGGAGTACTCTTGGCAGATTTTTTTTCCATAATATTAATAAAGAGTTTTTAATTTCAACGCCGTATGCAAATGATGTGGGATGATATGGAAGCGGAATCTGTGATGTATTGTGTTCTTTTAGAAAAAGTGTCCTTGCAGTCCTTGGTCCTCACAGAATAGTCGGCTCATTGTGTCTGTCCTGGAGCACAGAGAGTGTAATCAGATAAGGATGAAAGGAAGGCTTTATTCCAAATACAAGCAACAAGTTGTATATTTCTCAGGCTAGTCCCCCATCAGTGCAGGCTGCAATCCAATCCTTGGCAAAAAGAACCAGAGGTCTTCCTGCTCCATTCCAGACCTATATGCTTTGTTAGCCCCGGGCACGGCAACCATTTTGGTGGATGTTTGTAGGAATATGTGTGTTTACATTCTAGCAGTCATGGAAATTTTACCCCTTGGTTGCTATTTCTTTGTGGATCGAGAGCATTCTGATATGGTGCATACTTATTTACCAAAAGACTGCTGGGGCAAATATTTTTTAGTGTTTCTACCTCTGAGTAAAGGCCCCCCATGCACCTTACCATACAATTTCTGTTCACTCCACCGTGTAATATGAGGACCTTTCTAACCCTTTCAATCACTGTATTCTATCAGGGAGGCCAATATACTACATAGTTGTAATAAGTTTAATAACTTTGTGTACATATTGTTTGAAAATGTAGATAAATAGGTAAAATAACTACGGTAGTTCACATAAGCAGACGACCCCCCCCCCCTCCCCAAAAAAAGCAAACAATCTATGTTAAGCCCCCCATACACGTTCCGATTTTTCGTACGAATTTTGCCCGACCGACCAATGTGGTTGAGATAAATCGATCAGGCAATTATGCACCCGACCGCTTTGTACCTGTCCGTAAATTTTGGTCGATCAGCTGTTATTAAATAGTGTCGGTCCGATCGATCGGTGATAATTTGAATTCCGATTTTTCGTGCCGACCATAACATTTTAGGTGAAAATCGGGTGACCCGATCGGACGAAAAATCGGTCGGGAGAATAATCGGAACGTGTATGGGGGGCTTAAGGCATACTTAAGTGTAACCCCAGGTACCAAATTTTACATTTTAACTGAATGTCAGGTTTATTGCAAAGCCCCATAACAAATCAACACCAACATTGCTGGAGGTGTAGGGAAGGGTTGTGGGAACATTAAAAAAATTAAATATTTCTCTAGCAATAAAGCAATTAACCTAATTTTGCATAAATTATGTTAAAAGTCAAATTTCATCTACTCAACTTTGAAATTCATTCAAAAACTACATGTGCTAGAGCAATACTTTTTTTTTTTTTTTTTTTTTTTTTTTTTTTTGTTCCTACAACTCTTCTCTATATCTTCAGCCATTTTGGTGATGATACCATGTATAGGAACTTTGCAAATAACTCCCAAAATCTATGGTTTTCATCTCTCAAGTATAAGCCAAATTTAATAAAATTTTCAGCATATTTTGGGTGCTGAAACTTTTAGCTTATAAAGGAGTATATACAGTACTTTTTTGTAGAGTGTTTACCCTACCTAGCGGTTTGCCCGAACTCAGTTTGGACAAAACCAGCTCTGCTCGAGCTGGGATTGTGCTTGCTTTTCTATGCTCCACGAGCCAGCGGAGATTCCGGCTGATGAAGAGGGTGCTATAGACCTCCATGTAAATGTAGGGATGTTCAAACCCACATTGCTGGTGTAGAGGGGTGGAAGGAGGGCAGAGAAAACAAGCAGAGTACAATGTAATCTGCTTTGATCTCCGTAAGCGATATGGGCAAACCGCTAGGGAGGTTAAGCAAATTGTCTCCCTTGGTGTAGACGCCACCCTAGTCTTATTAGGGAGCCCCGTGACGGCAGTCTAGGCTATACACCAGACTTCTCACATAATCCTTCACTATGTTATCGTTTGACTGTTCACAAAGTGCACATTTACTGTTATTTCTCTACCTTTTATTACGCGTGACATGGCAAGCTTTTACGGGAGTTTATTTAGTTGTCGTTTTTAACCTTCATATGACTGAAATGGGTTTACTTTCAATTGTTCTAAATGAGTAACGCTTACAAGTGGTTTAGCTTTCAGTGAAACATTTTTTTTAAAAGATATTTTTTTTCTTTTTCGGAAATATATAATACTCTTTGTAATGACCCGATTATGACCGTTAAATGCGTAGCACTTATCATACTTAACCTTCAGCCTTGAGCGTTTGCTCAATATTATGTTGTGCTGCATGCTTTTACAGCTACAGAAGATTTTTTTTGTACTTTCAAAGAAAAAGATTGTAATTCCTGCCATTATTACAAAAATACCCAACCATCCTGTATTTATAGAGCGCCACACAAAGCTGTCACTTTTCTTTTGGGTTTAAAAATGATGCTTTTCCTCCCCTCAGATGTGGCAGCATGCTAGATTATTTAAAGGGGAACTCCACAAAGCACCAATGGCACATATTCTGGCATTGGTGGTGGAAAAACATTATTAATCAGTTTTGTGTCTATTGGTGCAATGGGGGGAGACTGGCAACACATTGGATTTATCTATAGAAGTATGAGGATAGACTGGATTGTGTGAGATCGAAGTTGTGGGATATTCTGGTTTGGGAGACTGACCAATTTCAATGGACGTGACATGATTGTGAATGAGCTGCCTAAAGCACCAAAACAGGTTCATGCCCATGTATTTGTTTGTTATGTAGTAAAGCGTTAAATGGCTAGTCAATTAGTAGACTTGAGAGTAGTCGACCAGTCACTAGTGTTTTTGCGCCCATCAACGCACACAGAGACGCACAGGGTGATTGGCTGACCAACTGCATGCAGTCGGTGCCTCTGATGGGGAGGGAATGGGACATGATTTTTTTTGCCTCCCCTCCCTGGCCACACTTCCAGTGTTTTCCTAAATATAATTTGTCCTCTAAATAAAAAATGGTTCCCTCCCCTAAAACTGCCAATCAGTGGCAAAGACAGCATGCACACTGGTCAACGCGCACACAGAGAGAAGCACCAGACCTTCTCTGTGTGCATTCTGACCTACGTGCATGCTGTCTCTGACGGTCAGCAGAAGATGTTCTTGCTCTGTCAATTATTGGACCAAAGGGGAGGTCATGTCTGCGGACATCATAACTAGTTGACTCAAACACTACTTTAGTGACGACTTGACTTATTTCTACAAAATCATTAGTTGTTAATGACTATGTAGTACATCACAGCTAAAAGTAGTGAGTAACCCATCATGGTGGTGTTCAGCAATGAACCATTGTGCAAAATCATGCCCCCATACACGATTCGATTTTTCCATTAGATTTACTTAAATTTTTAAGTCAATCAATGGGAAATTGATGTCTGTCCACATGGTTCGATCAAACTCTATCAATTATTTGGGTCAAATTCAATCGATTTTAAAGTGATCAGACATGTCAGAATATTTTGATTGGTCAAGTATACATCGAATGTTTATCAAATATTATTTTGGTTCAATTTAAATAATGAGCATACCTATACATCCTGTGGCAGACATTTTGGTGTGTTTACAATAGACTTCCTTCGATTATGCTTTTCAATAGATCTAACCAACATTGATCAAATATCTGTTTCTCCATGTGGGGGGTATTTCCATCGATCGAACCAACGTCGATCATAAATTACAATCGAATCTGACAGGGCAATCTTTTACGGGAGTTTATATAATTGTTGTATAATTTTATGGGAATACTCTGATGAGGATTTTCGTGGTGTGGGTTGAAGTTCTGTTTTGTTGGTAGAATAGTTTTGCGGGATTTTCTTTCTGTGATGTGAGAACAAGTTGGAATAGATTTAGTCAGGGATAGACCCACAGTTGGGATTGAGTCATTCGTATTGTCATTCTGTTGCTGCTCCCAATTATATGGTCTATGGTACTGAGCAATTGTGTCCCTGTAGATACTGAATCATCATTAAGAAATGCGATGATACTCTAATGATGCTTTTGTATCACTGAGACATAATCATTGTTCACCATGTACATGAGTCGGTGTGGGAAATAAACGTGATGAAAGGAACAGCAGGGAATTGAGTGAAGTTTTCCTTATCAGACAGTGGCTTTATATCCAGAGGACGACTCCTTGTCAGACTGCATGGTACCCAGGAAAGGGGCACCTAGAATGGTGGTTTCTGTCAGGTGGTGAAAGGTGAGGTTTTGTGGGAAGGTTTATTAAACGGAGTTCTCACTACCTCTGCTCTCCAGCTGCTTCCCAAATCTAAGCCGATCAGCAACTGTGTACATTTTACCTTGCCCTGTATTCTCTTTAACTGTAAGCTGTTTGTGTATTTAGAAGTAACAGTAAAAACAAGTGATCAGTTTGTTAACCTGGGTATAATTATGGAGAAAGTCATACTTTAAATAATAGTATTGGCACCACTGCTGTTAGTTTTCTGTGTTGGCAAAGTCATTGAGTTAGCATGATTTTGTAAGAAAGTTTTATAACTGGCAAAAATTTTGTTTTTTTTACTTGTCCCACTAAAGATATATTTCTTGTTTTCTGTCTATTGTATCCAACTGCATTTGTTATTGTATCATCTGTGGTCTGTGCAGTCTGTAGTACATCGGCAGGAATAACTATAGCTGTTTTTTTTGTATACTTGTAGTAAGTCTGATGCTGAGGGAAGTGCACAAAAGAAGAAAGTTGTTAAAGTAAAGCCTGAAGGTGCTGAAAATGAAGAAAATGCTGAGAAAACAACTATAACTACTACTACTACTACTAGTACTACTACTCCTCCCCCTTCACCACCTCCAGCAGCAGCGGCAGAAGAAGAGGATGACTCTGGTGTTCAGGTAATGACACACTTTAACTTTGTGGCATTTGGTTGTTCTTCTTCCCTTGTGATATGAATAATGGCAGCATAAAGGTGATCAAGCTGCTCACAGCCGTTCAGAATACAGCAAATGAAATGGTTTCAGAAGCTGGATAACACTGAATAGATCTTATGCATGTTAGTGATCTACATGTGCAAAGTTCTCCCTATTTAATAGACAAAAATCTGCTACATTGACAGTCAAGGGATGGCAGTTTACTGATGAGGTCTTACCTGTGAGCAGAGGTGACCAGTACTGTGCAGTCCAGAGGAACATGACAGGTTCTCACGTAAGCCGACCATACATGCCTCAATTCCCCTGTGATCATGGAATCCATGTGCACAACCTGGGGAATCTATCCCTGGCCCATACTTTGGATGGGGGCCCATCCAGCAGGGAAATACCGACATGTCGGATCCCTGTATGAGTGACCTTTCCTTGCAGGGTCAATTGCTCAAGGTGGGCTGCGTCTGATTCCCAAATGATTTTCGCGGACAGGCACAGCAATCGTTTGGGAATCGAATGAAAGATCTAGCCATGTATGGCCAGCTTTAGGCTCCTATACGGTCTGTACAATGTGCTACAGTGCAAAAGAATGCTGGTAGTGGAATACAGTAAACAGATAAGTTAGTAAGTGTGCTACTTCTCCTTTCACTGTCAAATCATGAAGCCCCATTCTCAACAGCGCTCAGATCAGGATGGTAAAATGTCTTTATGTACATTTCATCTGTATGTTTGGTGGTTTGTTGCGTTCTTGCTTTTTCCTTTCTAGGCATACATGTGTTCACAAAGCTCAATAGTCAATGTTCATTTGTTCATTTTTTGTTTGCTACCAATGTTTTTCCAGAAAAGGCGATCCAGCCGCCAGGTTAAAAGGAAACGCTACACAGAAGATCTAGAATTTAAGATTTCAGATGAAGAGCCAGATGATCTTGATGGTAGAGATTCTCCTTCCAATTTGTCACAGTCTGAGCAACAGGTAAGTGGCCCTGGTATCAAATAGCGGTTCTTATACCCATCACTTGTAACACAGACTTGTAACATAACTTGCTGCTTATAGAAAAAAAACTCCCATGTTGAGTGAATCGCATAAAGATTTTGGAAAGAGACATCTTTCTTGTTTTCATATACATATCCTATCCATGATAAGAATTCACTTGGGCTGTTGCTCCCATTATACACTTAAATTTAATTATAATAAACAGTCATTTTTGCCGTTCTCCCTAGAATATACTTTATTTTTTATACCCTGTTGTCAAACAAATGGCATCCTGCGTTTTCCAGCAGATAAGCATTGTATGTGGGTCCGTGTCATACAAGTTCAGTATGCTGTGACATTACCTTAGTATGCTTTGATGGGAAAGATTGGGTACCCATGTGATGTGTAATATATATAGAAATGTTTTATTTTCCCTATGATGGCCGGCACGTTCTGGAGTGGTATCAGTGTGATTATCTGCCTTAGCAAAGGCTTAAAGAAATCTCTGAAAGCAAGCTGTTCTTTGAACCATCAGAGCCTATTACTGTCCATCCATTTCTGATTCAACAGTGCTTCCAGCGATTGAGTCAGCACAAAATTGCCTTAATAGAAAGCGCTGGGATATTTTACAACCTGTGCTGCTGAGGATTCAGTTTGTTTCTTGTAACCAGGGATGCTCTGCTTTAATGTGCTATTCATTACTCTGCACATTTCACTCTTAACTCTTTTTAGCGGCTCAGGGTATTGTTTCCCTCATTATTGATTGGTGAATAGTGTGCGTTATATTCTCATCGTATAGAAATTGAAACTGTACAGTTTATAGAGCATCACATAACATCCGTAGAACCATTTATAACCAACCGTTTAACAATCTATTGTTGGTGGTTTTATTTTTCCTTGTTTCATTCTTTCTTGTTTTCTATGGAACTACCTCCTAGGATGGGGCGGGAGTCTACATCTTCATACGTGTTTCATGTGAACAGATTACAAAACGTTTAAGTGTTAAAGCAGTTGTTTTTAAATTTTCTAACTCATTTGACCATTGTGTTATGTTATTCCACGCCTGCGTTGTAACTATAACAACATTTATCTGCTGATTGCTTTTAGGAAGCACTTGATGAAGGGCCTGTTGTGGAAAAGATAATGAGCAGCCACATGACAAAGAAACAGGTATGTTTTGTTTTCATTTATAGTTTTCAGACCATTGTCGGTCTCGGTTTTCTGTGAGATGTTCGATGACAAACTCATGTTTATTGAAAGTAAACTGGTTTCTCCTGGCTAACAAGATGGCTGCCATTCTATAGTTTAACATATGACTCATGCTTGCTGTTTGTGTTGCCTGTGCCTTTCCCCAGGGGGGGGTTGTGAGTCTGCTAGTTAGCAATGGATAGCTTTGTGACCAATCCATTTGTATTTTATTATTTAAACACTGTATATATAATTGATTAGAGGCTAGTCCAGCCATGGGCAAACTTAGGCCTGGGGGCCAAAACCAGCCTTTTAGTCTTTTAATTCAGCCCTTTGTCATCTAGCTCCCCTCTGCTCATTCCATGGAATAAATGGACATAATGCTTATAGGATGATTGTTTACGTCTCCTAACCGCCATCGTTTTCCTGCAGTAGAGTGTTTACTATTTAAAAGCCTCTTTTTATTTATATTGTTGTTGTGTATATGTTTTCGAATTTTACATTTCCTGTCATCTATGCCGGGTGGCCCTTACAGGTTCTTGCTCTGGCCCTTCTGTTAGTATAACATCATGACCCACAAGTCAAAAAGATTGTCCACCCCTGTGCTAGTCCAATACCAAGTATCAAAGAAGCCTAGCCTAATGCCCAGTTACAAAAAAATAGCCCGGAGATGTATGTGTGTGTGTGTGTGTCTCTATAAATGCCCCCTAGTAAAGTTGGCATCTATTACCTAAAACATCCCATATGATTTCTGCTGTTGGCAGATATTTAACTGACTGGTTTCACCTGTTAACACTCCTTCCACTGCTAAAATACAAAACAGACTTTACTAAAATATTTCAGGCACAAAAGTTGTGTAAAACTTGCCACATCCAAGTTGCAGAAGTGTAATTTTGGTTTCAGTACTGTTGGCAAACCTGACCAACGTAAACGAGGTAGCATCGAGAGAATATCAATGGACAGTTGATTTTATTACAGACAACAAATGCTTGGCATGTGATGGCAATCCTGTTTTAAGCGATGATGTGTTTGATATGTATGAAATGCACTTTATATTGATGAAATAAACTATGGTTTTATCTTACCTATTTATATCAAACATCTACCTCTTGCTTTTAAAGTCCCAGAGGCTAGCCGCCTCATTTTACGTTGGTCAGGTTTGCCAACTGTACTGAACCTAAAATACAAAACCGTTTTAATAATTTGGGCACGGTCCTTGTGAATCGCAGTGTTCTGGGACAGTAGCACAACAACAATATCTTCTATTTATGTAACGCCAACCTATTCTGCAGTAAATCCTTTGGGTTATCACTTAATGGGAAATGTAGAGTTAAGGTCCCCACACACGTACCAAGTGGTGACCGACAGATGAGCTGTGGAGAGCAGCGTGATGATGTCATCACACTGCTCTCCATCACTCACAGTATCAGCGGGCACCCTTTGGCATCGGCCGAGATTTACGGACATGTCCGTTCTCTGGCCAACCGGGCTTTGGGGCGACAGCGATCTGTCGCCCCATGTGGGCACCCGCGATCATCGGTCTGCATTTGTTGCGTTTGTGGGGACCTTTAGTAAGGGGCTTTCCTAGAACAAAAAGAAATATGTGAACCCTTTTCCATGTTTCATAATTTGTATGAAAATTAACATAACCATAAGCATTTGGATATGATAACAAAGCTGTGAGCTTTGTCGTGATGCAGACTTTAGGGTTAAATGGTGGACTGTCTCTTTATGCAGATTATCCTTGCCGTGATGTTGTCTTATGTCATCTGTAGTGGGTTAAGTTCGTATATAAATTGAATTGCTGTTTATATTCCTAGTGAGTGATTTCATCCTGCTTTGGGTTCGCTCCCATCTGTCCAGATCATTTCATGGGGAGACTCTCCCAGCCGGTTCTGCCGGGATTTACTATCTATGTTGTGAAAGCACTAGAGACTGCGCTGTAGAATTCACTTTCGCTTTGCTATTGAACCATTACTCTTTCTAGTGTACGTACGCTGACAGCGTCTTTCCAGGAATTTTCTTTCTCACGTTCCCATTGGCTTCATTCACATTCATTCAACTCTAGTTAAAAACAGCTTCTGAGAAAGCACAGGCTCGCTCTTTCAGCCTCTCTCAAATGAACGTCTTAACTGGTGTTTTAACCGCCGTGGTGAGAGCATTGTATCAAATCCGATTCAGTCATGCCCTCGGTGATGTCTTAAGTGCGAACACGAAAGCAATATAAATTGTCGACCACAAGCGTTTTGTAGTCAGCGGTTAGCTTCCTCTCAACACACAGGCACACACCCCGTAGAAGCCAATTGTAAAAATGCAGCAAGACTGTATTGAGCCAGCCAAAAATAATACATTTGGCATTAGGGAGTGCAGTTGTTAATTGGCTGCTGCCTGAGAAAATGGTACACTTGGCGTCTACTTAACGCTGTGGGTTTGGCAGCCAGCCAGGTACGGGGTCAGGCTGTTGTGAATGAAATCGGCGTGCGGCGAGGGAGGAGTTAAACATTATTCATGTCTCAGATATGACAATGCACAGTCAGACAGCTGTTCTTCAAGGGAACATTTGCTTTTTATTTACCAGGGTTTAATGGTTAATATCTTGATGGTACAACACACGCCATGTGATATACATTATTCTGTCTGAACGCATAAAGACTCACGGAGAGTGGAGTCTGCCTTTCAGACGGCTACAAATCATTTTATTACTCATAATGAGTGGAATCCTGCTAGAGAGACAGAGTTGGCTGGATTACACATTATGAATATCTGAATCTGCTGTGCTGCCTGTAACTTGTGTTCTGCGATGATTCACCTATGTTCATTAAAGCCTTGACTCTGAAATGTGCTTTCTTCCCTTGTAGCTGGAGTCTGGGGAAGAGGTGGAGGTGGAAGAATTTTATGTGAAGTACAAGAACTTGTAAGTAAAATGTTTTTATCTCTGTACTGTTATTGCTCAAAGGAAGTCAGTCTGTATCTCGGCTGGATGTCTGGAAATAATGGACATTATTGGAAGAGAATGACTGTATTGCTGCCTTCCCTGTCAGCTGCTGCATGTCCAAATTTTTTAAAATACACTTGAATATGATAGTTGGTCGACTCTTTGAAAAGTTGGTTCTGTCTTGGAATAAACATGAATGTTAAAATCAAAGTGTAGCAAGGACTTTAGATCTAGATATTGTTCCAGATCAGGCACTGATTCGGTATGGAAGCCAGGTAGACAGCATTTCCAGAAGAGGAGATTTACCATTCTGCTTCCTGTAGGTGTGCTTTTAAATTGACACACTTTATGGAGATGATGCAGTTTGGTGCAGGGTACCTGGGTACCACACTTGACTAATTTTATTGCTTCAGTTGAGAGGATATCTGGAAAGGAGGCAGCAGAATATTTCCTCACTATTAACAGTATAGACAACTAGGCATTTCCCAAGAATTCAGCATTTGTTCAGCTATAAAATCCAGTGTTTTGTAATTGGTTCTCTCCCTTTCCACTGACACATTCTCTCTTCCTGCAGTTCTTATTTGCACTGCCAGTGGGCCACATTGGAAAACCTAGAGAAAGACAAGAGGATTCATCAGAAAATTAAGCGCTTCCGGGCAAAACAAGGCCAGAACAAGTTCCTTTCAGAGGTAAGCTGCACTATACTTCTGCAGTGCACCCGTTTTGGTTAACATAGTTACAGTTGGTGCTGTTCAGACTTTTGTTCAACGTTAACTTCTACAAACAGGAAGTTGCTTGGCTTCCTGGTGTCAGGTGTGTTGTGGTGTCACTACTCCACTATGCTTCACTAGAATTGTGGGATGTCCCGATATGCTGACTAGGATCTTTCTCCTCTAGGAAATTCTGCTCATACATCTGAAAGCATTAAATAGAAGTCTTTCAATTTGAAAAAGTTTTCCTAAAAAAAAAATTCTTCATGGCACCATAAGAAATATCAGAACGTATATTCAAGGAATGCATGCAATATCTCCACAGCATCTTACTGGAAAGACTGCAGATTGATGGGTCTGCTATATATGACACTTTGATCAGCCAATGTAACAGCAACATGGGGATCTTTGTGGAATTCCCAGCTGTGTGATCAGCAATACACATTGCAGAGTTTGGAGAACTTGGACTCCTGGAATGAGAAATGATGGCCATGCAGGGGTTGATTTTTTTTTTTTTTCAATCGATTCGAGCACAATCAATCACGTGGATGGTTGAGGTGATTGTATTTAAATTGATTGCAGCCACCCTTTTAATTGATCACTCTTGAAGAAACCAATGTTGAACAGGTAACAAACCTGTTGGTAAATCCCTGTTCGATTCCCATTACTTTTAATGGAGTCCACATCCAAAGTATTGAACAGAATTGATTGGGTAGAAGTGCTGCGCCTTTATTCTAAAGCGCAGGATGGTGATGTCATCATACATTGCACTGATATGAACCCATGTATGGCCACCCTAAGAAACTCATGACAACTGAGGTTTGGCTGCACCCAATCTTTAATCTGTTTTGGTTTTGTCCTGTTTTATGCATACAATAGTATAAAAGAAAGTTTTCTCTAGATGTAATTTTTAGGAAGACATGGCGCTTATGAAGTGTACTCAAAAATGTGCTATACATTGCATGCAAATGAGTTGTACTTTCTCTAAGAAAACTTTTTTAATGATTGGCTGTGTCTTGTCCCAGCTGTTTAAGCCATCAAAGGGTTTACTCGAGCTAAGCTGGGCCCATTCATGCATATTCTGTTCCATATCACTTGAAGAGCTAATTATGCCAAGGATTGTGGCTGTCCTTCCCAGATTTGGACAATTGCCCACATGGGACTAACCTTCTGATCACCAATTTAATGTCACTTAGATCCGTATGCTGAGCCAGAGCAAGGGTCATATTGGTGAATGACTTTATGAATTCCATCTCGCTTTTCCCCTGTTTAGTATGATCCTGGAGAAAAATATATATTCAAGGAATAGAAACACATAAAATTAGTCATTTGCCTTGGCTTTTTCTGCTGTAGTAAAGCTCACATAATCAAGTATATCATTGAATAACTTGAACAGATCAATGCTTGTAATGGTATTCAAATGAAATGAAACATTTTGTATTTTGTACATTTTCTGGCATGTGTGATTCGTAACATTACTGAGGTCTCTGGATAACAGCCCAGCAGCTAGCAGTTTTTGGATTTCTACAGGTGTTAGATGCAACCCTAAATAGAATTCGGTTTGCAAATGTATATCCATTGACCAGTGTCAGAAAGAAAAAAGAATGGTGGCTAATCCAATTCGAGACTTCTTGTTAGATTTAGAATGCGTGTATTCCTTATTACTGGCAGCCGAGAGGTTAAATGACACCAGCACTTAAATTTAAACCGCTGTAGATTTCTAGAAACCGTGTGAGCTATAAGCCTTTTCGATTGCTCATTAGTGAATTGTAATTTCACACTTCATTTAAAATATTCTTCAACTTTCTCCTGCTGTAAAAGGGTTTCACACAGTAATTAAGAGGCCCAGTTAACAAAGTCTGAGGAGTCTGTTACCCTCACGGGGAGCAATCCTGCTGAATTGTAGGTTTTCAATTAGCATGTTAGAGGTTGTTGAGTCGAGTTTCCGTGTTCTTCTGACCCTAACAGTAATAATACATCTTTGGTACAGAGATGTTTCCCTTAGGGGCACACTAAATAAGATGCTGATTTTTCCTGTTTGTCAACAGATTGAAGATGATCTGTTTAATCCTGACTACGTGGAAATTGATCGGATACTAGATGTCTCCACTGGCACGGACGAGAATGGAGAGGTAACGGGACTCTTACCTTAATTGCAATATCTTACTAAATTGTAATTAGTTCCTGGCGCCGTTCTCCTTTGTTGTACCATCTACAGTTGTGTGATTTACAATAGAAATGTTGCTGGGTATGTATGGATTATAAATCTGCTGCTATTGTTTTTCTCGTGCCTTGAGAGCACACGATTAACCTCTTATATGCCGGGGCATCTATTTGAGATTGATGTGTCGCAAATGAGGTGTTTGTCAACAAGTTGATAGTCTCACGTCGCCAAGTTATTAATAATGGCATGTGTAGTTTAGGCGTGAACCAGGCTGGTAGTTAAACATATGAGGTGTGAAAATCCTCTGTGCATCTGACATTTCATAGGCCCACCCCTCTAACACGAACGAGGAATGAAAACTTTACGCCTAAACTTCTTTTGCTTTTTATATCCAACATCTAGACTAAAGCTGGTCATAAACTAGGCTGGACATATTTTATTAGATTTGATTGCCTTGTTGTTTTATTGTGCAATAACATTTATAAAAGAGTGATAAACTCACACTGCTTGAACAAACCTTTTCAAAGTCTTATTAGCAAAATAGGTTTTAGCGTCCATGACTACACATACTGGCTCGAAATAGAAGCGTGGCATCTCTGTAAATGTTGCCTAATTTTTCATTTAAATAGTAGAGATGGTTGAATTTTTTCAACTAGCTGACTTAAGGCCCCCATACACCTTACAATCTTTCCATACAATTTCTGTAGAATTAAATTTTGTTCTACCAAAACCATGTAATATGAGGAGCTTTCTAAACCTTCCAATCACTATGTATTCTATCAGGGAGGACCCGGCACTACAAAGTTGATGGTAGATCTAATAGAAATTGTATGGATCGATCTTAAGGTGTATGGGGGGGCTTAAGTGAGGTGATTGCAAAGCCCCTGAACACGGTTTAATCACCAAAATGACTGGAGGTATAGCGAAGGGCTACAGGGACGAAAAAATATTGCTCTAGCATATGGAGTCTTTGTATAAATTAAGTGCAAATTGTTTAACTTCATTTATGCAAAAACTATTTGTGTTAAAGCAATACTTTTTTGTACTATACCCTCAACCATGCTTTACATTTCCAGCAAGCTTGATGATGATACCATGCTCAGGGGCTTTGCAATTTAATCATAAAGTTGAATTCCTCTCAATTAAATAGTAGCATTTTCTTTGTTGTCCCCTTTGTGGTTTGTCCTGAAATATAAAAAAAAAAGTGCAGTATTCCACTCCAAAAATTATCGTTTATAAATATTTTTACATGCTGCAGATATGTTTTTTGATATGTGAATGGCATTGGATAGCCACCTATCTCCAGTGACCAGATCTAGGGACCCATACCAACTACCCATACCCTTTTCCTATGTTGGCCCTCCATGTATTCCTTAAGCCCCCATACACCTTTTACATTACTCCATACAATTTCCTTTAGATTTCCCAACAACTATGTAGTGCCGGGTCCTCCCTGATAGAATACATTGTGATTGGAAGGTTTAGAAAGCGCCTCATATTACATATTGTTCAGAAATTGTATGGCGATATTGGAAGGTGTACGGGGGCCTTTAGACATTGTTGTTCTACTCTTACCTAAGGTAATGTCCAGTCTGTGTTATCTTTTTGCCTCTGGATTATATTCTGTTAAGTATTCTAATAACTCCTGTAACTTTTCATGGTTTGTGCCTCTGCTCTTGTGCTTTGGCAATAGTACATGAGTAACAGGACCAACTGCATTCCCAGGTTAAACAGTTTAGTTCAGTGGTCACAATCCTAATAAGTAAAATAAATATTACAGTCAATAGTTTTATCTAATCTTGCGTTATAGGAGGCTATATATAAAACTACAAGCCTGGCTATTCTATATGTACAGCATGCATTTGTATAGCAGAGGCATCGAGTTGTCAGTTGTAATATTTTGACACTGTGCTTGTGCAGCCCGTGACTCATTACTTGGTGAAGTGGTGCTCCCTCGCTTATGAAGACAGTACATGGGAGCTGAAACAGGACTTGGATCCAGCAAAGATTGAAGAATTTAAGAAACTCCAGAGCAGGGAGCCAAAAACAGAGCGCGTGGTAAGAATTGGCACAGCCAAGCAGTGTTTTTATTTGAAAATAGCTCAGTTATATGGTCTTTCGGAAAACCACTAATGGGATTTACTGCATTTGAAACAGGAGCGACCTCCTGCTGACGAGTGGAAGAAATCGGAGAGTTCCAGGGAGTATAAAAACAATAACAGTCTCAGGGAATACCAGTTGGAAGGAGTGAATTGGCTGCTGTTCAACTGGTACAACACGTAAGTATTTTTTTTTCCTACTCTCCTAGCAGTAGTCTTAGTAAACTTTAATGGCTTTGTTTCATGGCAGAGTTTAACCTTACATATTTTATTGGCATCTCAGGATTGAGGTTTATACCCCATAAAAAATGCGGAAACCCCTGATTTGACTGCGCTGCATCCTGCAGATTTCAGTGGAATCCTGATAGTCATGTCAGACTTTAACTATTCATTTTTTTTGTTACAATTTTGATTTTGGGAGTACAAACTATGTACACTCTTTTATTTAATGTCTGTGCAATAAATGAACAGCTTTTATAGAATTGACACCCTCATAAACTAGGTTCCTTTACCTAGTTACCTACCTCTCATCACTAGTCACATTTTTTTTTATTTACCTCTGACCTTAACATTGCCACACAATCATCAAATTCGCATTTTTGCATAGAAATCATTTCAAATGTATTATGATAGTAAGTGTTTTTTGTGTTTTTTTTAAAATAATCAGTGATGTTGTGCACGTTCTATTGCGATTTTAGAGACAAGTGACCCATAGCGGAACTCCTCTTTACCCCTTTTTGGGATGACCGTTTACAGGCTATACTTCCACATGGTTCTGTAAAGACAGCTGGTCTCCTGTTCTTGTTAGGAATCCCCGGCCTGTAAACATGTGATGGGAATGTTCTGCTTGGCACAGAAACTCTGAATCATAGCAGCACTACATCATAGCTGGATTTACACTCACACATTACATGTACGCTGCACAGCTGCTAGAAGATGATGCATACTTTCCAGTCTACAGACTGAAGGGAAAGTTTACCTCCTAACACCATGCGATTATTAAATGACACACACAAGATACATGATGTGCAAGTGGTTCCTGGAAGTGGGTGGCTAATTGACCTAAAGGTTTGGTCTGCA
This sequence comes from Ptychadena robeensis, assembly GCA_036250615.1. Lineage (NCBI taxonomy): Eukaryota > Metazoa > Chordata > Amphibia > Anura > Ptychadenidae > Ptychadena > Ptychadena robeensis. Next base: position 34,583,177 of record CM070036.1, on the reverse strand, counting down.
ATGTAGTGCCTGAGCATCATGGGATATGTAGTCGAAGACTGCCGACTGCTAAAGAAGTGCATCTGTTGGCCATTTTACAATATGGCACCTTACAAAGTATTGTCATCTAACTTGACAAGTCACTGTATTTTAACTGGTGGAAAAGAGGCGGTGTTGTGTTATTTGGTTGTCACCAAAAACAAGGTGCTGCTTTTCGGTTTAATGGTTGATCTGCCACGCAGTAGTTATATAGTCAGTTTGCGATAAGCAAATAGTCTTAACAATGATCAATGTATATATTCATAGGCCTTACTATGTTTTATGCATTTGTTCCAGATCTATATAGTATTCCATTATGGAACGTTGTCTTTGTGCTATAGCTACCTGATGCATTTTCTGCTCATTCTCCTTGTGCAGGGTGCTTGTACCTACCTCTCCCTTAAGCCCCCATACACCTTTAGATCTACCAACAACTATGTAGTTCCAGGTCCTCCCTGATAGTATACTTAGTGATTGGAAGGTTCAGAAAGGTCCTCCTATTACATGGTTTTGGTAGAAGGAAAGTTGATGAGCAGGAATTTGTATGGTAAGATGTATGGGGGGGGGGGGGGGGGGGGGGGGGGCTTTAGTTATTGCTGGCAATCTCTCTGCACATGCTATATGACTTAATGATTTCAGTACTAATTGTTAAAGGAAATATCAGGGTTTGTGACAAGGGACTTGAAGCCCACTATGTGTTGTAAGTTTTTGTGGCTATTTTAGACATATATTTAAATCACAGTTTTTATGTCTAATATTATGTTTTAAAGAGATTGCCATATTAATTTTATTTTTAATTTTTTTAAACCAGGCGAAACTGCATTTTGGCAGATGAAATGGGTTTGGGAAAAACGATCCAGTCGATTACTTTCCTGTATGAGATCTTCTTGAAGGGCATTCATGGGCCATTCTTGGTCATTGCTCCACTGTCAACGATCCCGAACTGGGAGAGAGAATTCCGCACATGGACAGAACTGAATGTTGTCGTTTATCATGGAAGTCAAGCAAGCAGGAAAACCATACAGCTGTATGAAATGTATTTTAAAGACGCACAGGTAGGTTTGATGTGCCACCCAAAACATTTAGCTGTGCCTAAATTATTAAAAGGGATTTCCTTGTTTCTAAGTAAAACAATATTACATTGTGTGATTTTTTTTTTATTTTTTTATTAGGTAAATATTTCAGCAATACATTTGTTACTCTGCTTGGCTTTTTATCTGCACAAGCATTCTATCTGTATATTGGATAGTCCAATGTCCCTTTTGAACAGCTGTTGTTTGTTAGTTGTATGGACTTTTGTTTTCAATTCAATTGTATCCAAACCAGGAATCAAAAATGGACTATGTCAAAGCCTACCTGCCCATTGATTTTTTTCTACAGCTTTATAAATATGTCCTTGAACATATTCTAGGTTAGGGTGACAATAGTACTCTGACCTCCAATGCCCATTACACATTTACAAAATCATTAAAAGGTATATTTTATAGAATATTCCTAATAAGGCTTTTTTGTGTAGTAGATCATGTCTTTGCACACAGCTGTAGAATGTTGTTACTTTAAATAAAACTGCACCTCCATCTTCACACGTTCTCTGTGTAAGAACATGTTCTCCCCTTTTTCTATGTGTTAACAAAGAAATTGTTTCATTGCAATTACATCTAATGACCCGATGCATAGTCTGAGGTGCTAGTCAAGTCATTACTTGGTGTTTGCTGGTCTCCATTGCTGACTTTGATATCCTGGGTGTAATAAGGAGATACAGGCCTGTAATGATTTAGCACAGTAAATGACCACCTTACCCTGATATATTTTAAGGAGAGCTGATTCCTTGAGGTCATATTTTCTGTATATTAGGCTTGTGTTTAGAGCCTATAGATGTCTTCATTTTCTGTGTAAAACGAAAAGGTAAATTACGTTCTCTTGTTATTGATCATAGATGAGGGCAACTGCATATTTCCATAATGACATCTTTTACTGGCTAAAAAGTTTATGTTGGCGCTTTAAGAACTTTTCCTGGCAGTACAAAATATGTAGACGTTTAAACGCACACATTGTATACAGATGAAATGTAAACAGACATATGGCCCTCCCACCTTGCTCATAAGCCAGCTGATTATTTATATTGTTTTTTTCCTCCCCCATATCAAGGGCAAAGCAATAAAGGGTGCCTACCGGTTCCATGCCATCATCACGACTTTTGAAATGATTCTGACTGACTGCCCTGAGCTCAGAAACATCCGCTGGCGATGTGTGGTTATTGATGAGGCTCACCGGCTAAAGAACAGAAACTGTAAGCTCTTGGAAGGGCTAAAGATGATGGACTTGGTGAGTTTTATCACTTATCTTGTTTTTACAACATAACTAATTTTATATCCATTTTATTTTAGTTATTCTCAAGTGCAGAAAGCTTTGTGGTTGGCTGATGACGTAAACGGAAACCATTTTCAGACCTTGTTGGTAGTTGTCTCTCACTTGTCAGGGATTACACACAATCGGGGTTCCATATTTGTTTTTATGTTCTAACTTGGACCCCCCTAATCGAAATCCTTCTAAGCACATCTGTAACCTATTGGGTTGTTACAACAACATTGTTAAATGGGGGCTGTTTTTGTTTGCCAAAGGGTGAACTTAAACTAAATTTGATCCACTTCTACTGGAGTCCCTGGGAGATAAATTCCACCAAGAGTCTGAAACCAGAACCTTGTGGTGTCTCCTGTAAGTTATGTTTATCCTGGTTTTTCTGATGTCATTTGATCTGTATACTGTTAATGCAAAAAGCATTCATCTCCAATATAATTTTGTAAAAAAAATTCAAATGTTTTATACTGCACAGCAAGTCTTTTTTATTTGTATTCATGGTAAAACCTTTTGTACGTGTTTTTTTTAAATGCATCAGTCACTCATACAAGAGCATCTAGAGAGCAAGGACAGGAGGTGCCACGTGTGACTGCTGAATCAGCACAGCCAGGCTCTAAGGCTAAAGTTGGAACAGGCATCTGTTCTGTACAAGAATTAGAAATGAGAAGGGAAATGCTTTTCTATACCCTGTACTTATGGGTTTGGATTGGCTGCTGTGCTGCTGGCTATAGAAGAGGTGTCTGCACAACTTGTGGCTGTCCAGCTGCTGAACTGCGCCTCCCTTGTGCTGGCGATTTATATCCAATATAGAGCTATAAAAGCTGCAGAATGATTTTTACGGGAATGTGCGTATTTCTCATTGGTCTCTTGTGTTATTCTTGTTATGGATAAATTAAGGAAGATCATAAAGAATACATTTTTTTGTGCAAGTGTGTGTATGTGTATATATGGACTACTTTCTCATATGTATAAAATTTACAACCAAGCATTGGAACTAATTTGCGAAGCTTCTGGCAGAGTTGTGAATGGTGTTTCCTTAATTAGTCATTTTTGACCTTTAAGTAGTTTGCCTGTCTTAACATCCAAATTTACAGCTATTGAATAGGCCATTGGTTCCCAAACTTTCCCTCCAAGGCCCTATAATACAGTTTCACATTGAGGACCTTTTTACACTAGCCCTGTTTGCTTTGCCATATCTTGTACAAGTACCAGTGGGGAATGGCCTTCAAACTCATACAATTTTTGTATTGGTTTTCACACCAATCATACAGAAACATTCATCATACACATAGACACACACTGCATACTCTACTTACTGTCTGGAACTAGTTCCTCCATGGTTTGCGGTCTTCTTGTCCCTCCCTCTGCCTCCTAGCTGCGCCCCCCAGTTTGGAAACCACATTGAAGTTTCTGAAAAGCTGTTGACACTTATGGTTTAATTTTTCTTCCCTTTAGGAACACAAAGTGCTGCTAACAGGGACCCCTTTGCAAAACACTGTGGAGGAGCTTTTTAGCCTGCTGAACTTCCTGGAGCCTGAACGCTTTCCATCGGAGAGCAATTTCATGCAAGAATTTGGGGATCTAAAAACTGAAGAACAGGTAGGATAATCTAACCTAGACATTCTGGGAATTATAGGCCTAATGCAACTGTTTGTTGTAATAATATTACAAAAACAATTTATATGTGCTCACACCTTAACTCTTAGCGTCTTCGTTTTGATTTTCCTTTAGGTACAAAAGCTTCAAGCTATTCTGAAACCGATGATGTTAAGACGTCTTAAAGAAGATGTTGAAAAGAATTTGGCCCCAAAGGAAGAAACTATTATAGAAGTAGAGCTGACCAACATCCAGAAGAAATATTACAGAGCCATCTTGGAGAAGAATTTTACATTTCTTTCCAAAGGAAGTGGAGGTGGTCATGCAAATGTTCCTAACCTTCTAAACACTATGATGGAGTTAAGAAAATGCTGCAACCATCCCTATCTCATTAATGGTGAGTCGCCTTTCCCGTGTCACTACGTGGATTACTGCTGTCTGGTTTCACTTTTTTTGATGGCATTGTCCCCATTTTCTGAACTACCTCACCACAATGGGTTGGTTCCAAATGGATAACAAAACATGTTTCATATTGGTTTTGATCTGTTTTGTAGATTGAACTCCAAGCATTCCTTCTTACAAGCAGTTTTTGGGGTTGTGGAATGTGTCTACTCGCACTAGTGGCATGGCACCCCTCATAGTTCTAAGCTAAATTTACACTATGCTTGGAGCACCATGTTTGTGTTTCTGATTTTTCACTAATGCTGTCGTCTTGGTGGTTGTGTTTCATCATTTTCTGAAAATGGCAAGTGCACAGTAGGCATGTCTTTTACACTGACTACAATTGGCATTATTGTGTTTGCCCAGTATGATTTTTTTTTTTTCTTTTGATTCTTTGTTATTTTGCTGTATCGCAAGTAAGTTATATTCTTGGATAGTTATAAAAAAAAATCTAGATTTTAGTGCAGGTGATGAACAGTCCTACAGGTATATTGTATTCATATCAGGTATATTGTATTCATTGTCTATTTTACTAGTACAGAATATGCAAATAACACACTTAATGTTCATTCATGACTGTGCTGGTTTCTCCAATGTGTCTGGAAGGAGCCCTAGTTGTTCCACACGTTGGACATAATACTTCTCTTCCATTGTTCATCTCCATTACCTAGTGCATTGATATGATTAGAAGTGTTTTGAGATATAGGTAAAAGTATGAAGAATATTGCACATATCCCCTTATATCTTTAAGCTTCACCATGTGTCTCCAGACCACTTGGGCATTTATATTTTCTTGTATCTTCCTGAAGTGAAACTCAACAGAAAACCTTCTCTATTCAATCCAAAATTAGTCTTGAGTTGTTCTTTGAATGTCATATGGGCATTACATTTTAGAAGCAGCCTCTATATTGGCAGTTGGTTGAAGTAGCAGTTAAGTTGTGAATTCTTTTTTTACAGCCCTGTTGAGTCTTCTCTTTGTGCATTTTAGAAGAGAAAGAAACTGAATACTGACTTGTAAGAGATACATCTCCTGTTCTAGCCAGTGACCATTGTAAGGGAATCTTTATCACGCATTCTCTAATTACTATTTTACACCACTTGGATACATTTTATTAAGTAAGATTTCACACTGCTTGACTGTTACAAATCCACTTGCCCCAAATAGCACTTTCCAACCAGTGACTTTTTCCTTGCTTGTGGTGGAGCTTTGGCAGTGAGGCTTTTTGATGCTGCTAATAAAAGATGAATGTGTATAGACAGGCTCATTAATTCCTGCTTTAGCTGACTAAGCACCACTTTAATGCTATTGAATTTGACTTTGATGCACAATGCAAAGCTGAACATTCACAGCAAAGTCAAAATGTTTCCTGTGATTTTGTAGCGATCAACCCAATAACAACTATTTTGGTATTCACTTGAGTTGGGCTTAAAAGTGACATTTGTGTGCCCATATCTAGGGAACTGTTATGCCATTTCAGTTTTGTTGTGTTTTTATATTTATTTATTGATTTAGAATTATAATCTTCAAACAGCACATTGTGTGTAGCTAGAAAGTTTTCTGTGGTCAGTTGATAACAAGACCTAAAATGCTCAGGATATGGTTATAAAACAATGTGATCCATTGCCAGTGTGTGATCTCCTTGGCTATCAGAGTTCAGTGAAAAAACATTTACATTTGGTCCAATAACCACAAATATAGCAAAACTGGTTAATGGCGGGCCTTCTCAAAGTAAATTGTTTAGTGTGAGCACCCTCCATAAACTGTACTTCTGTATTTCCATCATAACCACAGCCCATAAAGATCTATGTATTATACAATGGCAATGGAGGAAATATTTCTGTATACTATACACAGTTTTCAATAGGTACATTTTAGTTTTCGTTAAATGTGATACATGTTCAGACATTGGTGGGGGGATAGTTTTTCTTAAAAAGAGTGTTAGAACACGGCACAGCTTGGTGCAAAGTCGGGAAGTATTAAATGAATGGCTGCTAGTGACATACAGACATACAAGAGAATTGTATATTAGTGGAAGTAATGGATGTCTGGTGGGATCCAGGTGAAGCTATCAATATTGGAATGATACTAAACTTTTAAAGGGGGTGGAGGGAGAAGGATGATGTGTAATTTTGGTACCTTTCATACCTTGGAATGATCCTTCAATTTAAAAGTAATAACATGATTTAAGGTTTCCATACATTTCGATATTTCCACTCGATTGACTTAAAACGATCAAATTTTTTGTTGTATTCCCACACACCTGGCATGATCAAACAAAAGTGATCGTAAACAAATATAAGTGATCAGACATCTGGGTAAATTTTGCTCGATCGTACAAATATCGGACATGTTTTCGGGTATTTTGATCAATTTGTGTACAATCGTATTTATGGTCATAATTACGATCGTACTACGCATGTGCCCAATACTTCTATATCTATACTATATTTATATTATAAATCAATCATGTTTAACTGAATCGCACTGTGTGGTGGTACGATCGATTGATGTTTGACTGGCGCACGAATGTAAAATCGCACAACATAATCAAATCGAAGTTCGATCATGCAAATGTAGACCCATGTGTAGTTAGCTTAATTTGCGCTTTATTTACACAGCTCAGTTCTTTAGTAAATGTGTGAGGAAGTATCCTGGTGAAATGCCTTTACAGCCTTTTGCAGCCAGTATGAAATCTGTTATTGTCCCTTTAAAGGGCGCATCTGCATTTCTACCTAACCCCCTCATAAAGCTGTTTGCAAATTATATTTAATTACAACCTGGTAACCTGCAGTGATTGATGTGCAGCGTCCTCCAGCCCCCTATTTCCTTTTCCCCCAGGCTATGACTCTCACTCACAATAACATTTTTAGACAAGGATGTCACTTGTGGGGGTGGATTTCATCCTGGGCAGTTTGCCCCGGGCCCCGTGCTGCTGACTCAGTCAGGAGCCGTGTGTGCCGTCTGTTTGGATGTTGTATGCTGGCTTGCTCTTTCCTCTGGGCCCTGCTTGCATTTTCTGCCCTTGGACTGTGAGCCCTCGCCTTAAGCGCTTCTGATCTGCCGTCACCGTAGTGCTTCTCATTTGTCAAACCTATATCCAACTAATTCTCGTCACATCCACTTTAAAGAGTTATCAGTCAATTAGTGAGCACACCGATGCACTTGCTTAGCATGGGAATGTTGTGCTGTGAGGTCCATGTGCAATGACATTCTGAGTGATCCGCATGTCGTGCAAGAGTTAATGGATCTCTGCTGCCTATAGTTGTACAGACCGTATAACTGTAAATGTAAAAACATTGAATTCAAGTCACGTACTACTGATCTACTTCAAGAGCACTCCATGGGACATAATTGGTGTCTCTATTTAAAGTGTCCTTCTCTTTGCTACACTTGGCAGAGAAATAATGGCTCCATTTGATATGTTTGTATGCTAATTTTGTCTTGACAATGGTAGTTGTCATGTGTTAGCACAACAATGCCATTGGCTGGCAGGGAAGTGTGAGCGCTACAATATAGTTTTGCAGAGCTGTAACAATTCACTTACTGTGTTCTTTTACGAAGAACATGCTTGTTACTTTTTATTAAAGGATGCCTCAGCATATTTCCAATTACTTGTCTATAGGCACACTTATGATTTCCAAGAAGTATTTTCTTTTTTGTATGGTATGTATAAAATTGATTCTAGATTACATAGATATTATTATTACTCTACAACTTAAGCTGGGCATAGACGTGGCCGATTCTCTGCATGACCAGCCGTGCATGATGAGGTCCTCGTGCACGGGCGTTTGTTGAGAAATCTGTCTGGCACCGAGACGTCTATGCCATGGTAGTGATAAATAAGTAAGGCTAGATTTACACTGTCATTTCCAACAACCTGGCACTCCCACAGCTACCTGGGGAAAAGACTTTGTGCAGGCACTCGCACATAGTTATGATAATGACCCTATGATAAGTCTATTGGGCAAAGGGCCAAAAATCGGTGGTGGACCCCTCATGTGTCTGCGGGTCGGTTGCACTTCTTTCTCGTTTACTGGGCGGTTAACATTCAACTGTGTAAATGAGCCCTACAGGTGAGCGAACCGATACAATCTTCAGTACACTCCCTTCTGGATTGGGTGGTCTCATTAAAGCAGTCAGTGTGTCGGTATTCATTGTGAAGTCTTATTTTGGTTTTATAGATCTAAACATCTGTGTTATTATAGCATTAGTTGTATAAAGTATTTATATTAGAATAAGGATGCTGTGTTTTAGTTGGCACATGTCTGCATTTTGGTTCATCCTTTAAGATGGAGAGCTGAATAGCTGGAAAACACTGTAGTGATTGAACAATTGAACACTTTTTGCTCTGGTCCCCCATCAGGTCTCTCCTAAAACTTACCAGGGATACATGACACACTATATTTACAATCCATTTATTTTTTCATGTAGAGTTCATATTTAAATGCTTTTTAGTAATAGACTTCCCACATAAAACCCATCTTTCCATGAACAGCTGATGTCCTGTCAAGGTTTCTGAATGTACTTACAGAGCATATTTTTTCTTGCCATATTTTATGAGCTTATCTTTGTTTTATATTAGCTCCCTCCATGACTCTGGTCTGTAGGCACATTACCTTTCCTTTACAAACCATTTGTGAATTTGTCTGCAGGTGCTGAAGAGAAAATTTTGGAAGAATTTAGGGAAGTGCACGCCGGTGACCTTCCAGATTTTCCGCTCCAGGCTATGATCCATGCCGCTGGCAAACTCGTACTGATTGACAAGCTGCTGCCAAAACTGAAGGCTGGTGGCCACAGGGTGCTCATCTTCTCCCAGATGGTGCGTTGCTTGGACATTCTGGAAGACTACCTCATCCAACGCAGGTGAGTGTGTGTGCCAACCACATTGCCAACCATGGTGACAGTAGTAGCACTGCGGTCCTGTAAAGATCTGCCCCAGATACATATTGTTGTTGAGGCATTTGATGTTTACCTGACTGATGATTCTGCAGTACTCACAGGTGTCCTTTTTGAGCCATCAGTATCTGATATGTTAAATTATTAGCCTTTAGATTTATGAAACCCAAACATGAACACATTGATTAAAATGGCCTAAATACCCTTTTAGGATTTTTCTTTTTCTTCTAAGAATGTAAATATGAGGAAAACAACAACCTCTTTGACAATGAAAGTAAAGTGCACATGCTGCCTGCTTCTCGTCAGCTACTTTTATTGATTGGGAATGAAATCCCAGAGGAAGTCCGGATTTGTTCGGAATGGCAAGATGTGACTTGTAGCAGCAGGGATAAGCAGACTGCAGAGCTGCTGAACAGGCAGAGATGAGGCACTCGAGCATCCTCTACTCATTGCCATTCTGTTCACAAGTTTGCAGCTGAAATACATCAACCTTTTCAAGGAGGATAGTGCTGGAGTTTGTCTTAAGTAAATAGAATAAATTGAAGCACTGCTCTGGATAATAACCCTTCTATTTTTTTTTCAGATACCCATATGAGAGAATTGATGGCAGAGTAAGAGGCAACCTTCGCCAGGCTGCTATTGACAGATTCTCCAAGCCAGATTCTGATAGGTTTGTGTTCCTGCTGTGTACAAGGGCAGGAGGTCTGGGCATTAATTTAACTGCTGCTGATACTTGCATTATCTTTGATTCTGACTGGAACCCCCAGAATGACCTTCAGGTAAGCAACTTTGCTTTACTCTTAACCATCTTAAGAGTCATGTGTAACATGTTTATCCGTTTAAAAAAAAAATTGTCTCAAATGTGATTATTAAAGATGTATACAGGTTTGTTGTCTTTTTGTTTTTTTTATTATCTCTCATCCCAAATATAGCTTGTGTTGAAATGCACATTGGGAGTTTGGCCTCTTAAGATATACTATTAAATCCCCCCAGTTGTACCAAGTGGGTACAAATGAATTACATAACTAGTAACAATGAAGCATCAAAGATTATCCAGGCTCGAGTCAATTCATATTGGCAATGGATAACCTTTTTATTGTAAACTATTGTTTTTACTATTTGTCAATACAACATGGGATGAAATAAAATTATCTTGCCAATTAAGTGTATTTAATATAAAGTTATATTTGAGTAATTTTGGAGTTTCAAGGGTAACAAGTGGATGACATCTGTGGGGCCAGCAGTGAACACTGAAAGACATTTCCTTTGTAGCTCACTATTCGGCATTTTACTTATTTTTGGAAGGGGTGATGATCAATCTCACAATTTGTCCTAGTGATCACGGTCACTGGGACAAAAAGTAATAGCAATTTTAAAAATTTAGTTGTCATAAGAACCAGAAAAACATTGTGTATTTCAGGATAATAAAAAAAAATAATAATTAAGAACCCTTGTAAGGATTTCTCAAACCCGCTATAGTGAAATGAGACTGTTAACTGTTATTTTAAATAATAGTCAGCTTTTCATATGTATTGCTACAGTAGTTAGATACAATGTGCTAATCATGCTGGCATTTTTGGTTTTTAGGCCCAGGCTCGGTGTCACCGGATTGGGCAGAGTAAATCTGTGAAAATTTACCGCCTGATCACAAGAAATTCTTATGAGCGTGAAATGTTTGATAAGGCTAGCCTTAAACTTGGCCTGGATAAAGCAGTTCTGCAGTCAATGAGTGGAAGAGAGAACGCTACAAATGGGGTAAGTTGCTTACAGCTCTGTTTTGGGTTTGAGAATTGTAAAAAGTGTGTTAAGTTTTAAATGCTCCCGGCTTTCAACATTGTAAAAATGATTTTCTTTTCCCCGTAGGTACAACAGCTTTCCAAGAAGGAGATTGAAGACCTGCTTCGAAAAGGGGCTTATGGTGCACTAATGGATGAAGAAGATGAAGGCTCAAAGTTTTGTGAGGAAGACATTGATCAAATCCTCTCTAGGAGAACCCACACAATCACAATAGAATCAGAGGGAAAAGGCTCCACCTTTGCTAAAGTAAGTTCTGAAAGTATTTTGTTAGTTTTATTATTGGCGATTGATGAAAAATAGTGGCTAGTGCAAGAACTCTGGGTTCGGTGGTATATCAGGTTAATATATTTCCAGTACTTTGGGATCCCACCAGGATTGTCACCTATGGACGCATGGACCTATGGACTGGCTTCGGCCGCGTTTCTCGGGTACCTACGCTTTCCTTGGGTGCTATTTGCCTTATGTAACTTACCTGGACAATGTACTTTTTTCTGTATCACTGTTATGGTTTTATCGAAAATTAATAAAAATCTATGCAAAAAAAAAAGAACTCTGGGTTCAACTTTAAAAGCAGTCTGCTTGTTGGTGACGAGCTTATATTTTTATATCTTCTGTTGGCCAAAGAATGTTTTATGAGGCCAACCAACAGAGCAAATTGAAATGGCATATTAGACTATATGCTTGTTCTGCCCCTCCCCCTATGTAAATAAAGGGATTTTCTTAACTGAAACCTGTAGGCACACAAGATTCAGCTATCTTACGCAGAACAATTTTCTTGAATATTGTATTAATATTAAAACATCCTTGGATGATTATTCTTGAGATGTGTGGGGGGGGGGGGGGGTTGAAGGACATATGTAGTTGATAATTACACAGTTGCTTCTGTGCCTAATAGTGAATCTGTTTTGGTAGAATCATGCTTTCCCTAGCCTGTGTCAGGAGTCATTCTACTTCATCACTGAATTACAGGAGATCTCAGCAGGTGGTTTTGCGAGGTGTAGTCCACGGAAGATGTGTACAATATTACAAATTCATTAACTTCTGATTTTTACCTACCTATGTGCTCAAAAACCTGCAGGTGGTCTTATGTCCTTTAATACTCTTTCCTTATTAGGCCAGTTTTGTCGCTTCTGGGAACCGGACAGATATTTCTTTGGATGACCCGAATTTCTGGCAGAAGTGGGCTAAGAAAGCAGAACTTGATTTTGATTCATTGAATGGAAGGGTAAGTGACTATACATTAGAAGTTGGTGTTTTACTCAGGTAATGATGCACATGGCCTTATCACTATTTTGATATCACTTTTAGAACACCTTGGTAATTGACACGCCACGGGTAAGGAAGCAGACCAGGCTCTTCAGTGCAGTAAAGGAAGATGAGCTCATGGAGTTCTCTGACCTAGAGAGCGACGCTGAGGACAAACCCACCCTCAAACCACGACGGCCTCAAGACAAGTCCCAGGGTTATGCAAGAAGCGAATGTTTCAGAGTTGAAAAAAACCTTTTGGTCTACGGGTGAGTAACACATCCTCAGACATTTTTTTATTTTTTTATGTGGTTTACTTGCCCAGTATAGAACATGAAGAAGTGAAAGAGCTGAAAGTTTGCTTGTCAGCAGGGTCTTGATGAGCGGTGTAATTGTGAGCTTGTATGTCATCATATCTTGGATATCAGACTGTTTATGGGGCTCACATTGCATTTCGTCTGTCGCCACACTGTGTAAACCTTTTACATTTGTTGGTAGGTGGGGCCGATGGACAGATATTCTTTCCCACGGGCGTTTCAAGCGTCAGCTTACAGAACAAGACGTGGAAACCATCTGCCGTACCATTTTGGTTTACTGTCTCAACCATTACAGAGGGGATGAGAACATCAAAAGCTTTATCTGGGATCTAATCACACCAACAGAAGATGGCCAGACTCGGGCCCTTGTGAACCACTCAGGTACATTCCTTGTTCACAATGATGTCAGGGTGAAGTGCCACTGCACGGATCTCAACGCTCTCTCACTATACGCTTACATTTTGGCTACGCACACATTGTCTGATGCGTTATCAGACACACTAAAATGTACAAAGTTGTGCACTGCAGTATTAGAATTCACTACGGTTATGATTTGTGCTGAGCTTGTGTTTTTGCTTCCAATTACCTTCATTACTGTAAGTAAACACATACTTATATGGAAGAGAATTTGTCAGTTTGCATAAACTCCATTCTTATTGTAGGCCTCTCAGCACCAGTACCCAGAGGAAGGAAAGGAAAAAAGGTGAAGAGCCAAAATTCACAGCCTGTGCTCAAGCATGCAGACTGGCTCTCGAGCTGCAATCCTGATGCCTTGTTTCAAGAGGATAGCTACAAAAAGCACCTCAAACATCACTGTAACAAGTAAGTAGTGAAAGTGGTTTTCTTCTGCACCGTGGTCACAGAGTACAGACAGATTGTGCTGATTCACACTTTGACCACAAAGAGGTCAGTGTTCACTATGAAGAAAGAAGCTCCTGTAATGCTGCGTTTGCCTTGTGCTTATTCAGTACGTGTTAAACCCACAAGTGTGTAAGGAGTAAGAAAGCTGCTCTATGACTTCTGCGAGTGACTTGCTTTGCTTACATAAGTATATATACCATGATGGTATAGTCGGTCATATAAAATAGTTTATGTAGGACCTGCCTATGATCCTATGATGTATGATTGTTGCAGCCCAAGTAATGCCCAAATGAAAGCTAGAATATCTGCTTATGTTTATTACAGGTCTCTAATTAGTTTCTTATGTCAATTGTATATTTAAACCTATAAAATTAGTTCAAATCTGGAAGATGTGCCCAAAAATAGGTAGGGTGACAACAAGCTAGTTATCAGGGCTATATGGACTTAAAGCAGCTATTACTTCCACAATGCAATAAAAAGCAGTTCCTGCCTGAAAAAGAAAGAAGTCTTCATAGAAATGAGAACATTTAATTATGCAGTGATCGCTAAATCTTGTTGTGCATCACCCGAGCATAATTGTCTAATTTCAGAACATTTAGAGAGTCTCGAAACTTTAGAACTCTATTTCGCTTAGTTAGCCATTTGTTGGTAGACTGTGAGCCTTGAGGTCACGTGACCATGAACCATTAAGGTTTCAGAAGGTACAACCAAATCCATTACCCTGTCTGAGAAGTCAGAGGTCTGGTCACTTTGATACTGGATCTCTTGGTCCTCCTTTTACCATAGTTTGGGTGTTTTTTGCTGTAACCAGGGCTCTCCAAAGTAGCGCCACCTACAGAGTGATGATGCAGCTACTCGGGATCCAGAAATGAATCATGAGCAGCACAGGTTTCCTACTGAGCATGTCTGTCAGTGTAGATAAATGAGCCAGTAGCAACCCACACACTTGTGCTCATGCAGAGTATCCATAACATCTGGCTGGCCACAAATCTCACAACTAATGCATTTAGATGTTAATCAGGTAATTTGGAGAGTGCCAGGCAATTTAGCCTTTGCTTTCTCAGCATTTGCTATTCAATGCTGCTCTAGTATTTTGTGTTGTGCTAGATAAATGGTTTGTCTACAAAGATTTGCTATAAGGCATATAAATACTATAGATGTTCATTCCTTTATTAAAAGTTAAATTTTTCTATAGAGCCAAAAATCGAAACCTTAGTTTAACACTGCATTCCAGATCCCACCGAAGGCAGTCCTTTCCGGAAATGCTTGTAGCATTTTTCTTTTTTTTATGGAGTGGATCAGTTTGTGTGTGAAGGTGTTTTAGGGAGATTATCCCACCAGCCGGCTAAGGCATGATGAAGTATGGTGGTCTCGCCAATGAACACCACTATAGCCGTATTTTCCTGACCTGTTGTTTTTTTTAGTTAACTTCCTGGGTGTTCTGCCCTCCCGGAGGGCAGGGAATCGCAGCCAATTTTGTTTTAGTTAATTTTTAAAGAGCAAGCCACATGTGTAACGCCCAGGATGTTAAACTAGCCTTTAAATCTATCAGGAAAAATTAAGACTTTATACCTATTGACACTCTGATCATCAGGTGATGGAAATGTAGGTATGCCTTAAAGAACCCAATGAAGTTGTGTATTTTTGAATATGTGTCTACACTTATGTTCCATTGGCATCCTTCACATCACATGGATAAGTGGTAGATTCCATAAGAATAATTGAGCTGCTTGTTTTCTTCCTCCAGATGTGGCACATAAGCGGACAGCCTTGATCATAATCCCCCCTGCCCTCTTCCAACTCCCGAATTAATGTGTGCCACGTTACCTTAAGATTTAAGGTCTAAAAGGGCGAAATTAATGAAGTTTTCTAAATGCGTTCAGACAGCATTGCTTAAACGGCAGGCTGAAGTTCAGTTATAAGCCGACATTGACATGGATTTCCCTAGTGCAACATATAGTTAAACCTGGCAGCTTCTGTAGACTTCCTGCAAGGAGCGGGGCTGCAAGTGGTTATAGCGCTATAAAACTGGCTTCTTTACAGAAAACAAATAGTTATATAATCCGAAAAACCCACCATCCCATTGTGAGGGTTTATTGTTCAGTGGTTTAAAAAAAGACAGGAGGAAAAAAAAACCAGATTATAGATCTCGTTTATCCTTGCAACTTCTGATGTGCTTCCAAAAATGGTATTAAGGCAGCAGCTGAGGAAATTTTATGAGATAATGAAGCAGAACAGTTACTGAAAGCCATCTGCTCAGTTGTTTACAAACTTGCTCCAGTACTTCAGAGGCAGCGGTGCAGTACGTGTCTGAACTTCACAAGCTGAACTAGGTAGGACTAAATGTAATGCGCCTGGGCTGGGCTCAGCCTGCTCCCTCCCTGTGCAGCGTGAGCCGTTGCCAGGCAGGCCCGTTGGAAGCCAGCAGAAAGCACCACACAGAGGTGATTATATGCCACCATCTGTCACGCTTCAAGCCTACCATACAGCATGGCTAATCAGCCTTGGCAGGATGATGGATGAACAGCAGCAGCTGCCAAAAGCCACTGTTGGCAAACAATTCTGAAGTTAAGAACTTCTCCCCTCACCCCCTCTCTCCTCTTACTCTCCAGGGTCCTGCTGCGTGTCCGCATGCTCTACTATCTCAGGCAAGAAGTGATAGGGGACCAAGCTGACAAAATCTTGGAGGGTGCTGACTCAAGGTTAGTGGATGTGCTGCTTGTCCTTGTCATCCAAAGCAAGGTCTCTACCTGCTGTTACTAATTATGCTCTACAGCCTCACATTCCTGGTCCTATTTTTCCGACCTCATCCTTCTGGTTTTTAACCCCTTCTTCTTGTTTTTTTTTTTTTTTTTTTCTCTCTAATTCTATCCAAAAGAGGCAGTATACTTGAATTAGCCTAATACATTCCAGGTCCCCATTCTTTGGTTATATTTGTTAGTCATTCATTGTTAAAAGAAATAAAATATTAATTTGTAAATGTTTCAGAGAAATGCTTTAAATTTTGTATCAGATTTACAAATGTGTATATAGTCATCATTATTTGCTTGTAGTATATATTATGTACAATCTTAACCTTACTAGGCCAAATATGTCAAAATATAAATCTTTTGAGTTTTTTTTTTTGGGCATGAATGGCACTGGTTGGTTCCTTTGCCAAAACTGGCCTACTAAGGCCTACTCAGCCTTTACTTTCAAAACTGTTTAATGGAGCAGAGGCAGGCCAGGCTACAAGTAAGGTATAAGGGAGTGTAGTACAACAAATATTATTGTATTGTTCAGCCTTCTTTTAGTGTCTTATTGGATTAGTTGGCGTACACCTTAATGGGCATGTAAAATGGTTACACTTACCGTTCCATGGAGACTTGCCATTAAAAGCATTTTAATATTTTGAAGTACCCAGTGAATTATCAAGGCCCTCTTTTAACCAATATATGAATACTTAAGACACTGGGGAATATGATTGTTTTGTTTTTTCCGCATCTTTTATGTGGGTAATGCTACAACTACAGAAAGATCATATTGGTATATGTAAATTGAGTGCCAATAGGGGTTGCTATTGGTGTTTTTTTCATATGTTTAAAAAACACAACTATACAGTATTATCTCCAGAATGGTTAGGTATATTGCTGGTCACTACTGCTCATTTAAAAAAAAAAAATCTTTCTTTTTGTTGGCACTTTTGAATGCACAACAAGCCTGTGTTTATGTTGATTGCAAGTTGGATGTATTGGTGATAGTGATTTTTATTTTTTCGCCCTGTTATGTTTTCCTTTATAGTGAGGTAGATGTTTGGATACCGGAGCCATTCCATGCAGAAGTTCCTACAGATTGGTGGGATAATGAAGCTGATAAATCCCTTTTAATTGGCGTCTTTAAACATGGTAAGCTCTCAGTCTGCCTCATCAGAATGCAGGGCGTCATAGACACTTAGCGCTGGAATTCTGAGTGATGAGCGGAGGTGTCTGATCTCCATAACTTGCTTTTACAGGGTTACTTAGCCTTTTTATTCAAGCGCTAATAAATGTAAATGGCAATTTAATATTTTTTTTTTAAAGAGTGTAATAATACTTGTAGGTAAGTATTTAAAAATTTCAGAAGCGAAGAAAGTTTGAATGAAGCTAGCATTGTGGAAAGTAGGGTCTACTCAAAACTTCTCTGTAATCTGATTGGATGTCCATTTCCATACAATTACCAAATGCTTTTGTAGGTAATTTTGAATGTTCTTCTGTTTTAGATTTGCTTCAACGTCCAATGTGGTCTTAATCAAGTCTTTTCTGAGTTCATATACAAATATTTCAGAGACATCTGTGATAAACTTTTGCACAGAATCGTATATTAAGTTTGACACTTTTCAGCACCCACTTGAAGCTTATTCCAGCTCATTGCTCTTCCAGTGATACAAGATCTCTAATCTGCTGCATGTTTTTGTGAAATATCAAGGAGATGTAAGTAGGGAGAGAAAATATTTAACGCGGATCTATAAATAAGGCCAAACCATATTTGTAGTAATAATGGCCACGCCGTGTTATAGATCTCCATAAACTTAGCTTCCAGCTTTGCTTCCCTTGCTAACTCTCTGCCAGCCAGTGTCAAAGTGGATGGTGGGCTTAACCTCTGCTATTAATCTGTACAAGTGCCTCCTGGGCTTTGTTCCAAGCAATATTTCACAAATGTCAGCGCCGAGAACTCCCAGCTCCCTTGAGTGGGATGCAGCCTTGTTAACTTTGAAAGGCTCGGGGATGCAGAGCTGGCATGATATATACAGTGAGCGATTCCTGATTATAATCCCAATTCTCTGGAGGTCGCAGGCATATTCTCAGCAGCATGGCCTGACTAAAGGGGAGAATGATGGCTTATAAAACCTTTCATGATTACAGTTTGGCTCCAGGCTCTACAGCAGTTAGGAGAAGTGTGTTGTACTACAAATCCTAATTGAATTGTGCTGTTCTGCCTATGTACAAGAGCCTCCTGCCTTTCTTCTAAATGGGAACCTCAGCTGAGGCCAAGATGATCTAAAAATCTTTCTCCTGCAGTGCACTGTTGGGATCTGCCATTTTCTATCTAGTCAGTTCAGCCAGATAAAAAGGCAAAACAAGTGTGTTAAAACCATAGAGGGAGAAGTGTCATCCCTCTGACATACATCACATGAAACCTAATAAGACAGGGTTGATGGCCTTTCATGTAACCCATGTATACTGTGTAAGTGGAAAATGGAGAGCAGTGGGAAGGGATTTAAGGCTGTTTATTAGGTTCTGAAGATGCAGAATAGTGCCAGGGAACGGGTGGTATCTCACCATGTACAACTTCTGGAAAAAGCTAGAATTTAAACATGTATGTTTTATTGTTATTTTCATGTTTGTTTCCGCCTTGGTTTTGTTGCGTGTGTAGTCATTTAAAATGGGTGCCATGGGTTTTTATTTTATTTTCACACAATATTTTGTTGGACCGCCTTTTAGCTTTGATTATGGCATGTGTTCGCTGTGGCATTGTTTCAATAAGCTTCTGCAAGACTTATTTCCATCCAATTTTTCACCAAGATCTTGCATTGATGATGGTAGAGTCTGACCGCTGCGCAAAGCCTTCTCCAGCATATCCCACAGAGTCTCAATGGGGTTAAGGTCTGGACTCTGTGGTGGCCAATCCATGTGTGAAAATTATGTCTCGTGCTCTCTGAACCACTCTTTCATAATTTAAGCCCAATGAATCCTGGCATTGTCATCTTGAAATATATGCCCATGCCATCAGGGAAAAAAAATCAATTGATGGAATAACCTTGTCATTCAGTATATTCAGGTAGTCAGCTGACCTCATTCTTGGAGCACATGCTGGTTCTGAACCTAGACCTGACCAACTGCAGCAACCACAGAATCCTCCAATAGGAGGCTCATACCTATTTGCTTAGTTAAATCCAGGTGGCGACTTTTTTGGACCAGGCAGTGTAGTAACTTAATGTCTAGTCAGGGTAGCATTATCAACTAATCCATATCAATGTCTCTTTGCAGGTTATGAAAAGTATCATTCCATCCGAGCTGATTCGTCACTGTGTTTCCTGGAGAGGGTCGGCATGCCCGATGCAAAAGCAATTGCTGCAGAGCAGAGAGGGACAGATATGCTGGCAGATGGTGGTGATGGGTATGTTACAGTTTAAGCAGTATTTATTATGAGCTCAAAAAGAGACCTTATTTGACTAAACTTTACTTGTGGTTTTCCAGGGGGGACTTCGACCGTGAGGATGAAGATCCAGAATACAAACCGGCAAGACTTCCATTTAAAGATGATATGGATGTAAGCAGATCCTTAATTTAGAACACATACAGTATGATTCTATGAATGATGCTTGTGTAAAAAAAATTGGCAAACTGGGAAGGGAACAGCTTGTTGAATGGGGAGCTTTGAAAAAGAAATAGTTATGTTTTTAGTTGAAGTGATTACTCAAAGGGGTTAATCTGTGTGCTTTTCTCCTCCAGGAATTTGCAAACTCTCCTCTTGAGGACAAGGAGGAATGCATGGAAATGGATGCACAAGGTGAGATATGTGAAATAACATCAAGGAAACTTTTTCAATTCGACACACAGGTTTTAGTAGTTTTCAGGGACTAAAAATTGACTGGCCACTAAAAGAAGGGTTACTGGTAAAAAGTGTCAGGGCAAGTATGTATCTAATTTTAACCGTTCTTCCCAACCCTTTCTTTGCCAGGAAATGAGTTTGAGGGGGTTTAATTAACTCGCAAAGTCAGCGAATGAAATTTTCTAAAGGAAATGTCGTCATATCTAATAAAATTGTATATTCGTATATTGTCCACAAGTTGGTTACTGATTACATTTTACCAGCCAGAGTCTAGCTCGGGATTTGCCCTTTCATAAGTTTTTTATAACCCCATGCTATACCGTAATCATACACCAAAAACCACTTGCCTCAAATCTATCTCATAAGTCCTCTCACAGCCAGTGTGAGATAAGGGAGCGTCCCAATCCCAAAAACTGGCACCTCCCATGACAGAACTGAGCTTGCAGACATATACTGTCAGAGGCTTCATGAGACAGGGTGTCACTGCCCCCAGATGGTACCTGGTCGGTGGGACCCCTGGTTGGGAACCACGGTCATAGCCCACCTTTATTTCTGTCGTCCAGTGTGCTATTACATTCAAACAGGTATACATTTATATGACAATACTATATTAAAGGATAATATTTACCAAGTGTTTTTTTAAGCTGCAGATAAGATGGGTGAAGGAAGCACAGAGATGGGCAAACTGTACTGGCCTCATACTTCAGCCCTTACTACCCGCCTGCGGCGTCTGATAACTGCCTACCAACGCAGTTATAAGCGGCAGCAAATGAGACAAGAGTCCCAAATGAAAACGGATCGAAGAAGACGACGTCCTCGGGATGAAGTGAGGGCTTTGGAAGCAGAAAGGGAAGCGATTATAACAGAGAGACGGCAAAAGTTAGTCCTCCTTAACTCTTTTTTTTTTTTTTTTTTTTTTCACCTATTTTCTTCCCATTTACCATTCTTTCATTTTAACCCAACTTTTTCTATTATTTTTCTAGATGGACTAGAAGGGAAGAGGCAGACTTCTATCGTGTAGTGTCCACTTTCGGAATAGTTTTTGACCATGTGAAACAAGGTTTTGACTGGAATCAATTTAGAGCTTTTGCACGTCTGGATAAAAAATCTGATGAGAGTCTTGAGAAGTATTTCAACTGCTTTGTAGCTATGTGCCGACGAGTTTGCCGAATGTCTAGCAAACCTGAAGATGGTGAGTGAGCCACATGACTAAACCTCTCTACTTTGCATTTTAGAATTTGTATTTTCCTTACTATTTTGTTTTTGGTTTTTGATAGATCTCTGTGATCTTGCTACAGTTATTGAGCCCATAACTGAGGAACGTGCTTCTAGAACACTGTATCGCATTGAACTTTTGCGGAAAATTCGGGAGCAAGTTCTTAATCACCCTCAATTGAATGAGAGGCTTAAACTATGCCAGCCAAGCCTTGACCTTCCAGAATGGTGGGAGTGTGGTAAACATGACAGAGACTTATTGGTTGGTGCAGCAAAACACGGAGTCAGTAGGACAGATTATCATATTCTCAATGATCCTGAATTGTCTTTTCTGGAAGCTCATAAAAATTTTGCTCAAAACCGAGGAAGCACACATCCAGGTATGCCCATCCTTATACCCCCTGGATCCAGTTATAGTGGGACTCCTCCGATAATGCCCTCTTCTCCTGTGCGGGATGAGAAAGCCGGAGAGCAGGAGGAAGTCAAATCTGAAAAAGCTGAAGAGATGGACATTAAGGAAGAAGCAGAGATTAAGGAGGAACCTGGGGAGCCTGAGGAGAAACCTATGAAACAGGAAATTGACCCTGAAACCGCTCCTGCTAAAGAGGAAATTAAAAACACAGAGGTGACTCCAGATGCTGGTCCAAAATCCATTTCTGAGAAGGGATCAGAAGAAGATGAAGAAAAGTTAGATGAAGATGATGATAAATCTGAAGAGTCTTCCCAGGCAGAAGGTATTTTTCAATACGTAGCAAAGTATACCCCATCTTTTCTTTTTGGTATATATGGTCCTGTTCAAATCATTTAGTTTAATGTTTTCACTTTTATTACATCAGCCAAATGAATTGACTTTGTGTACGTATTCATAAAATCCTTACCTTGCTGTGCTTGAAAAGTGGTGACTGGACATCTGCTTCTTCATATTTTAGTGGCTGAATAGTATGTGGACACTGCTTGTAAACATGTCAGGAAGTCTGTAAACTTGTTAGATCAGTATATGAAGGTGACCTTTTCTCAATAGATTCCACTTGGAGTTCAGAAGGCCCCGTCCTTCAAAACAAATCTAGCTGTTGTAAACAAATGCCGTTTTTACCTATTGCTTGCAAGATTGTCACATGTTTACATGCAGTCTTATCTATTTTAGTGTAATAATCTGGAAAAACACCATTTGTGAACACTGCCCATTGCACATTTATAGTGCATTTCACCCCAGACCATTAGTGGAATAGTTCTCCCTGTTGTGGTTAGAACAGCCTCTATTAACCTCCTGGGTCAACAAACAAACTCGCCTGTCCTTCTAAATCCCCCAGCAATGCCTCCGTCCCTATGATGTCAGGGGGGTAGGTGGTGCCATTGGCCCTCCATGTTATGGAGGGGGTGTCACTTTTTTTTTTTTTAGAGCGCACCTGAAGTGAGTCACCTGTGCAAATGCGCAGTGCCTTGGAGGTTAAAGCATACTTGTTGGAATTTGTTCTAATTTAGCCATAAGACATATTGAGGTCAGATAAGTTGATACTATAAGGCCTAAAGTGTTATTTAGGGTTGAGGACAGGGCTCTGTGAGTTCCTTGACAAGGCCTCAGCCCATGCTTTTTAACAAATTATATGTGGTTGCTTTGCAATTTTCTTTATTAATGTATTGTTTACTGCAGCTGGAACAGCTTCTCAGGACAAAAACTTTGACGAGGAAAGCAATGCTTCGTTGAGTACTGCCCGAGATGAAACGCGAGATGGCTTTTTCCTGGAAGACTGTGACCAGTCAGGGCTTCATATGCTGCGTGAGAGGACCTTCTCCTTCTCCTTCTGGCCCAAGGTTGGTTACTGTACTCCCTCCTAGCTGATATACAGTATATTCCATATTGGCAACTCTGTATTATGTATGTTTTAGATTAGGTTTTTTTTCCATTATTATAATCACCATGACATGGCCATCTGGTTATAAAAACAAGACACTAATAGGCTTATTCCTGCGACAAGGAGGCGGTTTGCAGCAGCTGTTGTGCTCTGGTTGTGGTCTTTCAGCAGTGTCTGCTGGAGGGTTTTTTTTCTTTCTTTTCTATAGTTTTGTTTCAATTGATGACCATGCAGACATACTTTAACAGACATTCAGCGTATATCCTAGTAATGTATACTTTTAAAGTGCAGCTTGTCATCCATAGTTCCCATTTGAAGAGAAGGGCATAAAGTACACCTTACTGTATTAAGACTCTTTTGTTCTTTAAATAAAGTCCTCCGCTTCAATGTAAGTGATGTGGGATGAATATTGACATTCTTTAGATGCGGGGGAAGTTTTCATAATGCTGAACTTTATTAACTGTGACGCTAATGAGGAACCATTTAGAAGGCCGAGTCTGTCTGCATTGGAGAGCAGTGGCGATGGTTAGATACTGGAAGCAGATGTTTCTTTCTTTGCCCACCAGCCGATGATTAGAGGAAACAATACACTACAGCCTGAAACAGTGGGAGTTCAGCGTATATACAGACACTGCCGACTATTTTACCCCCTGCAGTAACTCTTCTTTTGTGTGCTTGGTGCTCCAATCTGAAGGGTGGGGGAGTTGTTACTCATACAGGTTAAATAGAAAGCAAAAAGACTTTGTTCATTCTTTATCTGAAAGCCAAGCAAGCATTTGAGTTTATCAATGCACAGACATTAAACTATGAGTGCAACTATTTTCTTAATTACTTATGTCATATGGGTTTTCTTTCTCCTTGAATGATGCAGGATCGTGTGATGATCAACCGATTAGACCACATCTGTGAGACCGTGCTGAAAGGAAAGTGGCCAGTAAACAGACGGCAGATGTTTGAGTTCCCCGGGCTCATCCCTGGATACACACCAACTGCCATGGACAGCCCGATGCAGAAGAGAAGCTTTGCCGAGCTCTCCATGGTGGCCCAGGGCAACTTCAGTGGAAGTGAAGAGATCACCGCTTCCCCACAACTGTCTCAGGCAAGATGCTTTAACTAGTCATATACTGGTTTCTTCCTGTGTTATGCCTCCTACAAAATAAGAATATTGGAAGAATAAAATATCTCCATAGTAGAATGTAAAGTCCTTTTTGAGCCATTGTCAGGTGTAGTTTACATAAATATTTAAATTGCTGGTGCCTATTAATTGTCAGTAATCATACCTATATTCTAAAAATATTTCATACATGTTGCATCCAGTTTTAGTATAGCCCCTTGTAGTACTGTGCAAAGAAGCTGAAATTAGGCAACATATATAACCATATTTCACTCTATAAGGCACACTCCATCACCCCAATAACCAGCTCAACCGCCCGAAGCTTCAGCTAGCTCACATACAGTGTATAATTACCATATTTCACTCTATAAGGCACACTCAATCACACCAATATGCAGCTCACCCGCCCGAAGCTTCAGCTAGCTCACTTACATTTCGCACAGGGAAAAATTCATCCTTCTGTATGCTGAATGAAGCTGCTGCTCACATACTGAGATCTGCAGAGCAGGACAAGGAGGCGGTGAAGCCTCTAACAGCTTCCCCATCACCTTTAACTTCTGCGGATCTCCAACTGGCAAAGCACACATTCCTGGTATTTTTACTGGGTTAAGATGCATGCTGTATAGGGTGCATCCTATAGGGCGGATTGTATTATGAAGCGCAAAATACAGTGCTTACATCATATTTCACAATAAAAGATTTATAGTTAGACCTTGAAGACATACCTTTTGTAAATTAAAGGTTATTTGAATTGAAAAAATAGACATTGTCTAGAAGTTTTTAAAGTAGTCACTGATCTTTTATGAGACTAGGTTTTAGTGATTCCACAAATTGCCTTCAGACAATTATACTTTTTATAAAAATCCTGACCTGGCGTGTTTGCCTTTTGGTTTTAGGAAACTGCCATGAGCCTCACTGTACCTCGTCAGCGAAGAAGGAGAAGGAGGAAGATAGAAGTTGAAGCCGAGCGAGCTGCAAAGAGGAGGAATCTCATGGAAATGGTGGCACAGCTGCGTGGATCTCAGATGGGAGCAGAAAATGGACAAGAGAAAGTTGTGGATTTATCAAACGCCTCAAGGGAGGCTACAAGTTCTACCTCAAATTTTTCATCTCTTACTCCTAAGTTTATCCTACCCAACTCCTCCACCCCTATCTCTGATGCCTTTAAAACTCAAATGGAGCGACTACGGGCAGGTCTTTCTTGCACACCCACTAGGCATCTCCTCAATGGTTCTTTAATTGATGGAGAGCCTCCAATGAAGAGGAGAAGAGGAAGAAGGAAAAACGTAGAAGGTCTTGATCTATTGTTTATGAGCAACAGACGGTCTTCCTTGTCTACGGTAAGACAGTTGCATTTAGTTTTGCACCAAGCTGATAACCTTTACCTTTATAGATAAGCTATAGTTGATTTTTTTGGCAATTAGATTTTCTTTCGATCATTGATCTGATTTTAAAATCAATTCATTTAAAGAAATCTGTACAATCGACCAAAATTTACCAACATGTCTGATCACTTTTTGATTGATTTTTATGTTCGATGTTGATCATTTTTGGTTGATCGCACCAGGTGGGCAGGAATCGATTCCCATTCGATCAACTTTGATTTTTTTAGATTTCAGTCGTTTGAATGCAAAAATCAAACTGTGTATGGGCACCACGTCTATCTGAGATTTCGGTGCGTCTCCTTTCTGTTGCTTAATTCATATTTGCATATAAAGGGTGGGGGGCTTGTTGTTTTTGTTAACTTTTATTTATAATGTACCAACATTATGCAGAGCTGTACATAAAATAGGCAAGTACTGCAAATTATATCACTGTAACGGTTTCTGGTGTCGCCTAACCAGAATATCTCCATTCAGAGCATAAAGGGCGCAAAACCTATTTATACTTTTAAATATTTAAATCTGTTCTTTTTTTCTGTATACACCTGCCATTATTCTAAAAAGGTAATGTGAGGTAGGCGATTTGTACCTTCATTGTAATTCTAAAGCTTGCACTAGAGTATCCCTTTAGTTGTGCAAGCACCCTAAATCTAGCTAAATTTATATTTGCTAAATTGATTTTCAATTCAGTTGACTTTGAATCTAATATTGAGACTTGGTTACTACTATGTTGCTAAACCAATTTCTTCAGACACAAATCAATTGTTACACCCCCAAAAAAAACATTAGATACTTAATATTTTGCTTCCTGAACAATCATGGCTATTTAGATTTCGTTTACCCTTGTTGCTACAGTGAGAAGAAATTTATAATTTCTGGAGATGCAAGCGAGTAACGTGAATGCAATGTAAAAAAACTATAGCTGGTCTTCTTGATGGTCATTTTGCTATTTTGTTTAGCAGATTTTTTTTTTTACCAAAATTGAAGTTTCTATTAAAGTATAACATATCTATATCATCTTGGATATGGCGGAAAATTGTTACTCATCCCATTTCTTTCTGAAATTCTTTCTGCAAATTTTAGTCTTTGGAGAGTGGATATTCCCAGTGGGGAAACAGCAGTGAAAATCTGATTGATATTAATGCCTTTCTCTTTCAGTACTTAACAATTTAATGTTCATCATTCAGTGTGGGCTTGAAGATGGGGTGTAGATATTTTATACACATATAGCAGTCTTTGTAGTTCTCTTGTAGTTTTTCTTAGTAGCATCACTGTGTTGTTCTGTCTCTGTAGGAAGATACAGATGTGACCAAAGCATATGAGGATGATATTGAAACAACGCCAGCAAGAAACATTCCATCTCCCGGGCAGCTGGAGCCAGAGACCCGGATCCCTGTTATTAACCTAGAGGATGGGACCAGACTAGTTGGGGAGGATGCTCCCAAAAACAAGGACTTGGTTGAATGGTTGAAACTACATCCTACTTACACTGTCGATATGCCAAGTTATGTACCAGTAAGTACAAGACAAATTGTTTTCTCATTACGTATTTAGAATAAATAGGTATGTCCGTTCTGACCAAAATTCCTATTTTATCTAACAGAAGAGCGCGGATATGTTGTTCTCACCATTTCAAAAACCGAAACAGAAGCGCCACAGATGTCGGAATCCCAATAAACTGGATATTAACACGTTAACAGGAGATGAAAGAGTGCCTGTAGTAAATAAGCGCAATGGCAAAAAGGTAACCATTTTCATCCGAGTGTTGCAAACATGAGTAAAGCTTCTGTTTTCATAAATGTGATTTAAAATTTTCTAAGGTGGACCATTCACTTTTAGCTTTTAGAATATAACCTTACCAAATTAATCTTTGGTTCTTGTACTTTGCCCATAAGTTGCACATAGCCATTATGAACTTTCTGGGGCATCCATGTCATGTACCCCAGAAGGCTGCAGGCATGTAAATCCCCCATATACACCTTTTTGATCACTTACATACAATTTCCTTTTAGATCTCCCAACAACTATGTAGTGCCGGGTCCTCCCTGATAGCATACATAGTGATTGGAAGGGCTAGAAAGGTCCTCATATTACATGGTTTTGGTAGAAATTGTATGGTAAGATTGTAAGGTGTATGGGGGGTTTAAGTCTGAGGTATAAGGCAATATTTCCAAATAGGATAATATTGGCACGGCCATATCAATAACTGAATACAATGGCAGACAGCTAAATGTCCATGTTAGGTGCCACTTAAGCCAGGTTTGCAGTAGCCCAATATGCTAGAGAGCCAAAAATACAACATGGAATGAATGCTTTGCCTGGGATTAGGATAAAAGTGGATAACTTGAAATGTTTTTTTTTCTTTTTTGGAGGGGGGGGGGGGTTCTCCGCATCTAGTTGACTTCCTTAACTGGGACACCCTTAGTAGTAGTATTTTCTTCACAGTGAGAATAGCATTTTGATTTTCAATATATATACTTAATTTTAAGAGCGCCTTTGTTTTTGTATTCTTCCTTTAGATGGGTGGTGCAATGGCTCCTCCAATGCGGGACCTTCCTCGCTGGTTAGAAGAAAACCCAGAGTTTGCTGTTGCTCCAGACTGGACCGACATAGTTAAACAGTCTGTAAGTACTACTGGTCTTTACAAAATTATCAAAAGTATCTTCAAGCTATCTTCTGTCTTTTACCACAAAGGAACTCTTGAGAAAATGTATGGGTTTCAAGGTACACGTGTATTCTATCCACAGCTCATTGGTACCTTATCTCTACTCTAATGCGCAGTAATTAGATTTTGCAAGTAATCTCATATTATCTAGCATATTTAAGATCCAGTTGTTTGCTGTACTTCCACCACTACACAACCATTTTAACTTTAGTAGTAAGCACAAATCAAAGGTCAGAAATAATAGGAGCAAATACATTGCTGTTTATAAGAAAATATTAATGATTGCCAGTGTCAACAGCGTATGAGACTATTAAAGCTGGCAATCATAGGAAACATTGTGGTCAGCTGAAGAGAATAATGGTGGCCTGCGAAAAGTATGCTACTGCAAGGAACCCCTAGCGTTTTCTAGTGGAACTGTGGAATTTCTATGGAACCCAGGTGGTGAAAAATGACCCTAGAAAATATTTTCTAAAGCGGCACCTTTCACCCCTAGAATCATCTTCACACTTACTGAGGTGACGTTTGGGAAAACTACTTTGCATTGTGACCATCTTCTCTTTCATGCTGTTTATTAATTGTTTTAGCTCACTTCTTATAAGATTCTAAAATCCATGCTTTACCACTTGTATCTGGTAAACCCTAGTATTTGCCCTGCCCTGAGTTTGATGTTGTCTCATGTTTTTAGCCTAATGCCACAAAAACTTAGGCAAGAGAAATCTGTATGTCTTAGTGCACAGAAAACTGTGTGTGCCTACAAAGCATTTCTTTTCCCTCTAGGAACTGTCCTGGTTTTCTTCAGAACTTTGTAATGTTCTCAAACCAACCGTAGTCCTTTAGTTAAAGAGGATCCTGAAGTTGATCTAGATCAATAAAATTGAAATGAGCCTTTCGCTCACATCCTGTTCTGTCACCCATCCTTAAAAACGAGCTGGGATACACGCCGAAAACTTCACAGGAGCTCTTAACCTTTCTAACTCTCTACTTTCTGCTCCCAACTAATCATTCAGCATTCAATGGCTTAATAAATAATTTAGAGTATGCACATTGTGGTATTTGGTACATAATGACTGTATCCCTTTTCTTTCATAGGGTTTTGTTCCAGAGTCCATGTTTGATCGTCTTCTCACTGGACCTGTTGTGAGGGAGGAGGGAGCAAGCCGGAGAGGAAGAAGGCCAAAAAGTGAAATTGCCAAAGCAGCCGCTGCAGCTGCTGCCGCTGCTGCAGCCTCAACGTCTGGAATAAACCCACTGCTGATGAATAGCCTGTTTGCTGGAATGGATCTTGCTAGTCTTCAGAATCTCCAGAACCTACAGTCTCTTCAGCTTGCAGGTCTCATGGGGTTCCCTCCAGGCCTTGCAACAGCTGCTGCCGCTGGAGGGGATGGTAAAAATCCTGCTGCCATGCTGCCTCTGATGCTGCCAGGTATGGCAGGGCTGCCTAACATGTTTGGGCTAAGCGGGCTCTTAAATAACCCCTTAACTGGCAGTGGTGGTAATACTACTACAGCTTCAAGTCAAGGAGAATCTGAAGATGGCACTTCAAAGTCTGAAGAGAAGAAGACAGAAACCGACGAGGATGGCAAAGACTCTGAGAAAACTTCAGACACTGCTTCTGCTACTGACTCTGTTACTGCTGCTACTACTGCAGCTGGATTGGCTGCAAATTCTCTGGCCTTCAGCCCGTTCCTACTATCCACCATGGCTCCAGGCCTTTTCTACCCCTCCATGTTTCTACCTCCAGGGCTAGGGGGGCTGACACTGCCTGGTTTTCCATCACTAGCCGGACTTCAGAGTACTGTAAGCTCTAGTGAGGAAAAAGCCACCGACAAAGGGGAAGCTGAGAACCAGGAAGCCAGCGACGCAGACGAGACCCTGGACAAAACAGCAGACTCATCCGTTATGGAAGATGACATAGCACACGGAGAAGAGGTGGACTCTCCCGAAGCTGGAGAAGAGAATGACGAGGACAAATAACGGTCTCATTTATTACAGTGTTCTAAACTTTTTCAAGTGGTAGTCCTACTGTTTACACTCACAGTAAATGTCCATAGTTTTTATAAGCTGTTCTGTAAAATAGTGTAGCAAAAAGAAAAAAGGAAAAACAAAAAAAAAAGTCCAAGTCATGTCACACGGATGTGTCAAAAAGGTATTTTGGTCATTAAGTATTGTGCAGTGCATTATTTATAATTTCAAGGAAAAAGGATATGGAGAATTAATTTTTTTTTTTCTGACAGAAATTGACATAATGCTCTGCAGGTCTTTTTATTTTTATTATTTTTTTTTTTTACCATTGGTATTACACGAGCAGCGATTTTTGTTTGAAATCATGGTGCAAAAACGAAGGACGGGCTGCTTTATGGAATTATGAAGTTATTTATCTTTTTTTTTTTTTTTTTTGCTGTGAAGGTCAAGAATTTTTTATTATTTTTATTTACATATCAATTTTTTGACTGTATATGAGGGTTCCACACACACAACCATTTCAGACAATCTCCACAATGTAGAACGTCTCAATCTGGAGACCCAGCAATACAAGGCAGCTGTTGAATGTGAAAAAGCTATCCTGTTGTAGTTTTTGTTTAGTTTCATTTTTTTTCCATCTCTTATGAACACACTCACTGCGGAAGTCATTACAGGATACAACTACAGTTAAGTCGTCTCATGATTTTATAATGCACTGGTCGAAACATAAGATTAAAAATCAGGTACCTTTTTGTTTTTGTTTTTTTTCGTTTTAATTTAAAGGATGGACTTTGTTACATTAGCCACAAAGCTAAACAGCATTACCTCAACTCTAAACTAGCCTTGAAGTTTACAGACATGACTTTGTAAATGTTTGTGGTTTTTTTTTTCCTTTTTCTCTTTTTCTTTTTTTTTTGTGTTTTTTTTTT
>CM070036.1:34505443-34551947 GCA_036250615.1 Ptychadena robeensis | reverse complement strand
TTTCTTTTTTGAAAAACTGCTATCATGTAAGATAAACTGTAAATTGCTGCCAACAGTAGTAATGATGCTTTTAATAAAAGTGATCCATGAGATGCAGTGATGTAATTAGAGATAACGTAGAAAGTGTCTAGGGAAACCAAATCAGAACTGGTGTACACCACTTTATATTTTGTATTCACAATAGAAGCAAATACAGTATTATGGCTTTTGTATATCCTTCTTTGATATTTTTCAAGCTGGCTGATGGTGGGGGAGGGGGGAAAAAAGGCTTTTGAGAAAACCGCTGCACAGCAGTGTGTGATGGGAAATGGAGTTGCTTTGAGTGTACCAGCTTTGCTACCTTCATAAACAATGACCACGCTCTCTCTCTTCCCAACCTTGATAACCTGAGAGCTCTTTAGAAAACAAAAGGGTCTGCACACGGAGAATGAGAAGTCCTTGCAACAAAAGGGGCAAAAAAAACCGAGGCTTTTATAGGCACAATATGTGGGTCATTTATCTGTGGTTAATGGGTAGAAAAACAATGCAATGGTGTCATTGAGAGACGACTCTGGTACTCTGTAGACTACAGCTTGCCTTGCCAGCAAGAGCTGTGCCAAATACACAGAATGTGAACTAACCTAGTTCTGGAAAATCAGAAGCTTGCCAACAGATAATGATTGCTTTTTAGCCTCATTTGACCTTTGCTGCCTTCTTTTAATATGGTTATATAGCCATTCACATTCCCACCTTCCTGCTACAGTTCAGAGCCTTTAAGTCTTATCTACCCATGTCAAGGAAAGATGCTGTGAGTTTGGGATGCAAATTATGTTGTTATATATAAACACCACTTTTCTGAAGTAAACCTTCCTATAGAGAAAATTAGTAGGGTGCCATTGCTGAACCCTTAAATAGTTTTTGGGGGAAAATGCAGTTGTGTGGTTGTTAAAGTGAAACAAAGGCTGCAATTCCCCTTGGTGACCTGGTGCTAAGAAGTTGGATGAATAGTAAAAAGTTATTTGACTTTCTAACCTATCAATCTACATCCAGTGAGTTGGTAAGTAATGAGCACAAGGACTATGGGACAACTGGTATGTTCAGAAGGACATCAGTGATAACAAACTCCATATTTCCGTTCAGTGCTGATTTTGCATCCTCAGCATTGTAAATAAAATAAGTGTTGGCGCATAAGATGACAGTGGCAGCAGGATCAGCTTCTATGTACTGTCTGCTGCTCAGCAGAAATGGGCACTTCTCAGCAACCGTGCATGGAACAGCAGAACTGAACTTTCTGTCGCTATGACAGGAATTCATTCCTTCTAATGGCTTGTCCCCACTTTAGCCATCTCCCATGATTATAATAGCGGCAATCGATATCACCTGGAAAGCAGGCAAGTGGGGGCGCATGAAATCCTACCCAACCCCGCCCGATCGCGCCTTTAAAAATCAATGAATTGAGATGTGTCCATTAAAGTCTATGGCAGCATTCAGGGGCAATCAGGCGCGGCGGCCTTCGATCAAAAACACGGTGAGCTGCATTGCAGATTGCAGCCTACCGCCAATCGCAGCTGTGGGGATGAGCCCCACCAAATACATGGGTGTGATTATAATCGCGGGAGAACTCTCAAGTGGGGGGGGGGACAAGCCCTTACCTGACACCAAATTGCTGTTTAATAACTCCGGGGTCAATCACTCAGGAGAGGCCATTATACAGTCACAGAAATACTGTCCTTTTTATCATTCTTCTTGTTTAGAAGATAAAACACTCGCCGCTCCTTCTGTGGCAATTATAGGATCCCGTTCACATGCCCCATCAACATTTGAAATCCAGTCGGTCTTTGGGAAGTCTAGTGGCCTTTCATGCTGATACAGTAGCTGCAATATTTTCACTGGCATGGTTAATGTATGTCAATCAGATGTTCCACCCGTTTCAGTTCATGAATTTTGTGTGTAAGCATTTTTAAATGTGTTCTGTATTGGTCTGCAGCTCAGGTTTCTTCTGCAAGAACTGCATGGAAACTCCTATGCCAGAAATCTCCAATTACTTCACTGACCTTATTTACTAAACTAGAACTGCTTTTACTGAGAGTGTACTTAAAGTTCCAGTGATATGCTGTCAACCTTTTTACATGGCCTAGTCAGTTGTCCTGTAAGGCCCCCATACACGTGTCGGATTCACACCGGATTCCGGCACGATTGATTCCGGGTGCGTGCACGCCAAACGATCGTGCCGGAATCGCATGCAGCCCATCTGGTCCGATCGTTCACGTCCGATTGATCAGGGGCTCAGAATCGGATCCGACGGAGAACCAACATGTTGGTCTTATGCGATTCTGTCCGGATCAGGGGGAGTTGCCATTTGTGAGGTGGACCATCGGACACGGATCCGTCCCGGAATCCGTTGGACAAGGTGGTATGCAGCGATGGAT
This sequence comes from Ptychadena robeensis, assembly GCA_036250615.1. Classification (NCBI taxonomy): domain Eukaryota; kingdom Metazoa; phylum Chordata; class Amphibia; order Anura; family Ptychadenidae; genus Ptychadena; species Ptychadena robeensis. The sequence goes on along the minus strand of CM070036.1, from coordinate 34,549,539 downwards.
ACTCTTAATTGGCCGATTGATCACACCTGCGATTCCCGGCAGAATCGCCGGAATCGATCGGATGATGAATCGATTGGACATGGAATCCGACACGTGTATGGCTAGCTGTAGGATCTTCAGGCCATTGTTCATTGCTGCACCAAAATGCGATATCTTTGTTATTGCAGGGGACTTCATTCTTCCTCCCAGATTCAGAAATGATACACTGTGTGCACGTACACTTGATAAATTCGATAAAGCAAAAAATTGGCTTAATTTCCCCCCATACATGCAAATGTGTTTGGAAATACTATACTACCTTTTTTTCAGTTCTCTTTTTTCACCTACAAAGTGTATTCTTTACAGCTCACTTTATAAGCTGAATATTGGGAATCACTAAGCTAGTATTTGTGTTTTTATAACCACAACTTTTAACCAAACTTTGGATCCTGTATATTTCAGCCCAGGATGATTGGACCATATTTTATAGTTCATCCGCTACAGCATTTTTTGATCCCCCTGCAAGTTTTTATTGGATTTGGGTAATCACATATTGTCAGTCTTGTAGAACCTTGATGTATATTGTTTGTGTGTTTAAGGTTAATGACTTCTTGGCATAAGGCATTAATTTCTCAAGTGTTTACGTGGACCCCTTTGAATCGGATACTACACAGATGTGAGAGAGAAGTGCACTATACCAGCATAACAACATTTTCCGTATACCCTTCTTAACTCCCCCTAGCGGCCTGCCCATAGCGCGCTGTTTTTAACTGTGCAGTTTGGGCGATCGCAGATTACAATGTACTTTATTCAAAATTCCCACCCTCCCTCCGCCTTTGTCATTGATGACACCGCCGTCGTGGAAGACTGGCGCCCCTCTATTAACATGGAGGTTTTTGACGTTCCCCCTGCCCCTTCAGTGTCCCCATGACTGGTGCTGGCAACCCAGAAATGCTGTGGCTATAGAGCATCTTCGCAGCTTGTGATCCTGGCTCGCCTGGAGTTTATCAAATCATCTGGTTTATTTGGGCTAGAGAGGTTAAAGAAGGATCGTAATTATTTTGCCATCTAGAAATCAAAATTCTACCGACACTGGTGATGTGCAATAGCTTAGAAATGTTAAGCTGGGCATACACATTCCAATTCCTGCGCGATCTGATCCCCGAGGCCGTGCACGCTCCTGCATCCCTTAAGGATTGGGTCGTGCAGAAATTGGAGCCAGCAACCAACGAGGATTGGGCGTTCTGTCGGATCGCACAGTTATCCAACAGGATGGTAAATTTTAACCCGATCCCATTAGTTCGGCTAGGGACAGCTGCCCCCAGCCGAACTAATGAGCTGCACATAAAGAGTGCCGTCCGATTCTCGGCACTAGCGGGCAGGTGTGATGAACTCATCACGCCGCACCTAGTGCAGAGAATCGCATAAGGAATAGACAGTATATCGGACCGTCTATTCCCAGCTTTAGACTTTTATTTATAGGCATTTTGCCTTTTGTATAACAGTTGCAATCACTCAACTTTGCCCAAAAAAATAAAAAAGAACCAAAAAACCTTACATTAGTAAAGTAAATCAGCCTCAACAGTTATCTGAACTGGGCAGCGTTGCATTCATTTTCAACAGGGAGAAGACCACAGAATTAAGGGAACAATAGTGTAAATAAAGGATTATGTGGTTCTAAAGTTCCATACTTACCTTATTTGTCATACAATAAGATGCACCAGATCATAAAACCCACCCCATAGTTTATTATGTGACACAGACTCCTCTTCCTCCCATAGTGTTAGTGGCATATTTTAAAATGTGTCTCTCCATAAGTTGCTCAGTGGATTCAGAGAATGGGTACAGCAAGTGCATATAGACATAATTAAAATTCAGCCCTGTACCCTAAGCTGGATCTAAGACCTCCCTCTTGGCAGTAGCCCGTTTGGCTTGGCTGAAGAGAATGGAACAAATGATATTGTTCCAAGAATGTCTGGAACCTAAAAAAAGATATTTTTGACATATTTGGACCTTAAGAAGCACAGACATTTTCTCATTGAATTTAATGGGGAAAACATGCTTCTTATAGTCTGAAAAATACAGTATTTTCTGACCATTTCAATCACATTCATAAGGATTGAGGGGACATACCACTAACATTCTAGATGATTTCATGGTATAATGCTTATCCACCTATATTCTTTACATTTTTTGTGGTTGAAATTGTTTCAGTATAATTATATACATATTCAACATTAAATACGCTAACACAAGTTTATTTACAATAAGGTTATCTTGAATAAGAAAATAAAGATTCTTTGTCTCTCTATATAACCACTTTAGGCAATATCTTTTATAAAGATTTCCAACAACAAGAAAAGAAAATACAGTTCTTCTGTTCTGTGTAAAGGGCGGAACATTGGGCAGCACTATCACTATATCCTGTAGAAAAGGAAATTAGTGGTCATTAGGCAGATTGGTTAATTAGCATTTATAGGTTATTATTTAAAAAATGCTGGGTGTTCTCTTCAGATTACACAGTGGCTAGCTGGTGCAGGATCTTTGGTGTCCCCCAGGGAGCCACCACAGAGTGCGCGCGCCCCCTTGCAGATCGTTGTTCTGCACAGAGAATCATGACTGCCTATATCCCATCAACACTTTTAACTGGAGCACTACATCTCCTATCAATGCTTATGGTCATTGCGTTTCAGGAATGCGCAGGCTGTCATTGTACTTCACTGTAAATAGCTGCTTATGGGTAAGTTGTTAGATCGAAACTCTACTACGTTTCGCCAAAACAATAGTGATTGCTTCTTCTAAACGTATTCATTCACCTTTATGCACACAAAAATGAATGGGGGCGTGCAGAAGTCGTGACCGCTATGGTTTTGCCAAAACCAACTGAAGGTTTAGCCTTGGTGCCAGATTGAACCCACTGACCAATTTCTAGAGACATTCTTCAGAGAAAGGTCCTCTATGAGGAAGCACAACATAGACTTGCCACCTGGCACTGCCCATTTGAGTGGAGCAAGTGGAACGGGAGTTGCCTCTTGGCAAAGGTTAATTTTTTAAGGTAAAATATTAGTTCTGTCAAAAATAATTTGAAGTCAATATGGAAGAGGAAATATATTTTTGATCTCGCCTAGTGAATATAGCTGAATCAATCAGAGTTTGGTATATCCCTTGCACAGCTGACTAGAGCAGTATAGCACAATAAGGGCCCCCATACACCTTTAGATTTCTCTGTCAGATTTCCTTTAGATCTCCTTTTGTTTTACCAAAACCATGTAATATGAGGGACTTTCTAAACCTGTGTTCAATCGCAGAGGACCCTATACTACATAGTTGTTGGTAGATCTAAAGGATATCTGACAGAGAGATCTCAAGGTGTATGGCCAGCTTAAGGCAGTCAGACTTCTGTAGTGCACAGTGTTGTCCAGTTTACAAATAAAAGCTAAATGCTGCTCCAGTGCAACAAAACTGTCGCTTATTAGAAAGACCCAATTAAAATTAAATTGGAAGATCAACCAGATTAGCTCATCACACTTATTATGGGCTTCTCCATCCAGGACCTTTCCTTGAACTCTCCAGCCCTAGAAAGTAGGAAGAAAGGTTGGGAGCACATGGCCCACATCCAATGCAAAGAAGGAATTGCAGCCATATGGTATTCAGTAGCCAACAAATCATAAGAAATTGATTTAATGATTGGTCTTGTCTGTAAATATTGATCAAAAGCAAACAAGATGTGTCAAACCTGGAAACGATATAGTATATCCCATCAGCATTCCAATTACTTTCCCTCTGAGATGAACAGAGGGGCGGTTTGGGGATTTCAGTTCTGTTTGGTTATTGATTAGTCAGTTGAGCATGAAATTGGCAGCTGATCTCATGTTTATTAGGCATAAGATAAAAGCAATGAATATGTCGCTGAACTGACAAGGTGGTCCTGTGACATGAATGTTGTGTACACAGAGGAACTATTGTATTCTGTCTTACAGTGGGCTGCTGGATACACTCCACATTAAAGCTAGGCACACACGGGTGGATCTGTAAAAAGATTTGTGTACAATCGAGCAAGGCACGCCATCACGGTGCTTGATTGTGCTCTAATCTGTTTACAAATCTACCCGTGTAAGCCTTCCTTCGAGCGGGATCCATAGAAACTCGATTGAACAGGCTTCCAGTGTGAAGGGGGCGGAGCCAGCACCACTCTCTCTGAGGCTGGCAGCCCATGTGTGAGAGATTTACTCACTCAAGGCTGCGAGCTGGGGAGAATGGGTCTCCATTGAATATGAATTGATGTGCCCATGTGGTGCACATTGATTGGCGTTCAATTGATACCTAATCAATCACTACGCTGTGATTAATCGGGGTTGATTGCACAGAATTCTTACCGTGTGTGCCCAGCTTAAGTCTTTTTTGTAAGCATGCGCCTTGGTAGCACATGAGCACTGCAATAACAGAAATCTTCGGTACTTATATCTTTCTGATGATTCTTTACCAATTCATTTTTGTTCTGTTTTATAATAACTGTATCTGGGAACTACAGAACTGTGTTTAATGGAGTTGACCAACTTCTGGAACCCGTGAAGAGGTATTCCAGATCAGATGTTACTGCTGTGTCAAGGTCAATATCTTGTCCAAATACCCATTTCAAGTGCATTTCCCATAAAACGCATAACATGAATCTCTTCTAGCATTCTGTAATCAAACTGACCCATTATCACTGGTAAGCAGGAAAATACAACACCATAGTACGCACAGCATCCCCATATTATAGGCTTGGCCACCAAGCTTCACCATCTTCACAGTGTACTATCCCTTGAATTCAGTGTCTGGAGGTCGTCTGACAAACTGCGACCCAAGGTAGGTGATTCCCGCCCGATTTTTCGCGTGCGTCCCCGGCGGTCGCTCAGCCAAAAATTATGTGAGCCCACCTGGACAGATTGACCAGGATCCCACCCGCATGTCAGATCGTATGGTAATCCAACATGTTGGTACATTCCTGGCCAATCTCATTACTTTGTAATGTCCGGGACTCATGCAAAGGTGCCTGCTGATCTGGCATAATGATGCAGTCGGTCCCTTACCTATCAAGGGAGAATTTGCCCGTGTATGGCTACCTTAAGACCCTAAAAGAACAATCTTGCTTTGATCAGCCCACACAATATTTCTCCTTCTTCTTTAGGCCATCTTTTTTCCTCAACAGTGCCTCCCCGTCGAGCTTAGCCCCCATGATACTGTGCATCTGTGGGCGCAGTGATCTAGGCAGCAAAGTCATCCGTAGAAAGGTACCCCTTAAGATAAGCCACCCCTCCCAGTGTCCCAATGGTTCATTCTGCTATGTACAGGGGACCCATTGAGATGAGGTCCCCTGTACATAGCAGAATGAATCGTCAATGGCACTGGGAGTGGGGAGACTCATCTCGACAGGTATCCCCACCTATGTATTGCAGCATATGTAGAGGAGTGATCCACCCTACACTGCCACCCCCAACATCCCCCGCCCCGGGGAGAAAAGTCATTGTGCTTTAGACATATTGACCTGTAATGCACAATTTTGCAGGAACTTGTGTCAGGTCATTGCCGCATGACTGCTCGAGCACCCAGTCGTTTCCTGGGCTGCTGCGGACTAGAAACAACTGTACATTTTGCCTGTGTACAATAAACCCCCTGAAACTGCAAATAGTAACAAGGACACAAAGTACACAACCTAGTGTAACAAAGTTTGCATTTAATAAATGATAAAGGGTAACATAAAATACAATAATGGAGGTACAAAGAAGGTTTAGCAAGAAGTAGTAATCTACTACAAGTCCATGTGTTCAGCTGTGTGGATACCAGGATGAGGTTACTTCCTGGTTATGGATGATATCACTTCCTGGTTATGGATGTTCAGTAGGATCAATGGGATGCGTTTTGGTAAACAGCCCTGAAGCTGCAGCCACTCCGCTGTATGCATCAGTTGCAATTGGGTGGTGGTTGTCAAATACTGGCGACCACCCTTTTGTTATGCAACTGAGCCATCCGCCATAAATTCAGTGGTGGATACTGTTTTTAAGTCTTCAGAGATAGTGTAATTGATAACAAAACAGGTAGAGGGTATGAGAAGTTATTAGCTCAGAAGATTTCTGTAAGATGCTGATCATCAAATATCAAGCTCATAACAAACTAGATGAATATTTAACTGACCAAAGGGAACCTGGAAGTTTGTTGACCGGGATTACCTTACTTATCACGATATTTCACTGGATTCTAGCTCAGGACCCAGAGAGGGTAAGCCGCTCCCCCACTTATACATCTTATGTAATAGTACCTCATTATCCAGTTATTTGCAGACAGCTGTCCTTTATAACTTTACATTTTATGTCCTCTGCGTCTGCATGTTCTTTAATGAGTTCCAGGAAGTCTTTTGTTCTTCCCATATAAATAACATTATCTGAAGCACTCTGCAGATCAGCCTCATGTTTATCGGAGAATGTTACCAGAGGCTTTTCCATGCCGCAGTTGGTGTTTTACGTTTTTTGCTTCTTTAAAAGCTCCGGTGCTTAGTGGAGTAAGTACGTCTCTAATAATATGTAATAAAATGTCTCCAGTACATATGATTTGACCTGGCATCATAATTATCAGTTAATGGATTCCATTTATAGATTGGCTGGAGCTGCCGTCCAGCTGACACTTCCTAGAAGGAGTTGTATGGGGCATTAAGAAAAATCAAGTCATTATGCTGCTCGCTGAATATAGGGACCAAGAGGCATTTTTAAAAGCCACTTGCACAGAGAATGCATTCTTCACCGGAGCTTTGTGTGCAGCGGCCCACAGAGGGATTACCATCTAATCCAACACTTGTAGCCTCTAGGTGAGATGAGCACTCCTCCCTGTCCCTCTCTATCGGTGAGGAAGGTCTCCCAGGAACAGGGATTCATCTGATAGGCTTTATACTACTGATCTGCACATACATCCCCATGGCATGCCCTTCATCCCATGCTCTATGTAGGGGCCTGTATTTATTTCTGTGCTCGTGTTATTTTTATTTAAGGTTTACAAGTATTTTTACATTTATATGTATATTATGCTTCAGGATAAGTGCCTTCAGGTAGATACCTAAGCATGAAAGGTTCTTTAACGGCCATTAACATTCACATCTGTTGGCAGCTACTCAACCTACACTCTGCTTATATAAAACTTTACATACGTATATCACGATTTTCTGACAGCATTTCAGATAGAGCTGAAGCTCCTCTGGTACAGGGTGCAGATCTGCTAAGCTTGTATTTGAGTGAACCATTACATACACCTTTAGATCTCTCTGTCAGATATCCTTTAAGCTGGGAATAGACGGTATGTACCGTCTATTTCTTATGCGATTCTTTGCACTAGGAGCGGCGTGATGTCATTACACCCACCTGCTAGTGCCAAGAATCGGCCAGCACACTTCATCTCCAGCCGAACTAATAGGATCGGACTAAAATTTTACATCCTGTCAGATAACTGTGCGATCCGACAGGACGGCTGATTTCAGCCCAATCCTCATCAATAGCTGCATCCAATTCCTGCACGACCCTATCCATAAGGGATGCAGGAGCGTGCACAGCCTCAGATCGGCGGTCGGATCGTGCAGAAATTGGTACGTGTATGCCTAGCTTTAGATCTATCAACAACTATGTAGTATTGGGTCAGTTAATACCACTCAAAAACAGGGTTATCGGACATGATTGTTAATCACGGCTGATGTCCATTGCTTTGCATGGAGACCGCGGGTCTCCATGCAAAGCAATGGATTAAAGTATTTGTTGACAATTATGAGTAAATGAAAATCTATAGAAAAGGATGAAAATGAAGCTAGGCATACACGGCTCAATTTTCCATTTGGTCGACTTAAAAATTAGCGACTTAAACGATCGTTTGGAACACATAATGTGATCAATTCACAACTGATCGAGTCCTTTCCTTAGCCTTGTACACATGCTCCACAGTATGATCGGCTTCAAACCCATCAAAATAACAAGAAAACCCATCAAATAAATTTCAAATGAAATGATTTTGTTCGCTTATGATCAATCAATTCAGCTTAAAAGAAATCGATTTAAAAACAGTGGACTAAAATCATCTCTTTTTAATTTGCTCGTTGACACAAATTACTGATCAGCCAATCACATGGTCAAGACGAACCGCAGCAGTTCAAACCGAGCTTCAGAATGGGGAAGAAAGGTGATTTAAGTGACTTTGAACGTGGCATGGTTGTTGGTGCCAGACGGGCTGGTCTGAGTATTTCAGAAACTGCAGATCTTCTGGGATTGTCCAGCACAACCATCTCTAGGGTTTACAGAGAATGGTCCGAAAAAGGGAAAACATCCAGTGAGCGGCTGTTCTATGGGCGCAAATGCCTTGTTGATTTAAATTTTTGTTGAGGTGAGAAAGACAACAGTAACTCAAATAACCACTCGGTTCAACCAGGGTATGCAGAAGAGCATCTCTGAATGCACAGCACATCGATCCTTGAGGCAGATGGGCTTCAGCAGCAGAAGACCACAGCGGGTGCCACTCCTTAAAACAGGAAACTGAGGCAATGGAGGATTGGAAAAATGTTGCCTGGTCTGATGAGTCTCGATTTCTGCTGCAACAATTCGGATGGTAGGGTCGAGTTTGGCGCCAACAACATGACAATCATGATCCAACCTGCTTAGTATCAAACGGTTTCAGCTGGTGGTGGTGGTGCATGGTGTGGGGACATTTTCTTAGCACACTTATGCTGGCCATACACATACCGATCAAACGGCGGGATTTTAATCTGACCGACGGGCGTGCGCGCTCTCGTACGTCACGTTAAAATCCGGCCGTTTATCGGCATGGTTCCCACATGGGGCAACAGATGCTGTCGCCCACTTCTCGGCCGGCAGAGATCCGACATGTCGAAAATCTGAGCCGATGGGAGCGATTGCCATAAGCAGCAATGAAGACGGCGTCTCCATCGCTGCTTATGGCCGGCACACAAAGGGTGCCTGGCCGAGTGTGGGGCCCCACAATGCAATGGAGGAGGCTAACTGATGACGTCATCACGTTAGCCTCCCGGAGCGACATCGGGGGTAGTCTGCCTGCACACATCAGCGTGTGTATGGCAGGCATTAGTAGTAATTAATCATCGTTGCAACACCACATCCTACCTGAGTATTGTTGCTGACCAAGTCAATCCCTTTATGACCACAGTGTACACATCTTCTGATGGCTACTTCCAGCAGGATAATGCACCATGTCATAAAGCTCGAATCATCTCACACTGGTTTCTTGAACATGACAATGAGTTCACTATACTCAAATTCAATCCAATAGAACACTTGTGGTGCTGGGATGGGGTGGAACGGGAGATTCACATCATGGATGTGCAGCCGACAAATCTGCAGCAACTGCGTGATGCTATCATGTCACTATGGACCAATGTCTCTGAGGAATGTTTCCAGTATCTTGTTGAATGTATGCCACGAAGGATGAAGGCAGTTCTGAAGGCAAAAGTGGGGTCCAACCCGGTACTAGCAAGGTGTGCCTAATAAAGTGGCCGGTGAGTATATATATATATATATATATATATATACATTAATGTACACACATTGACATAAATAAGTGGTGCTTATTCTTTCTGATCTCTCCCTTTGATATTGCTTGTAACCTGGAAATTCCAGTTCTTTTCCAGAAGCAGGTATACAGAGCAGATTTCCCCCCAATATTTACAGCTCTTCTAAGAGACAGTGAGATGACTATGGAATCTGTAAAGCGCTGTGTAGCATGTTGATGTTATAGAAGTATGAGATAATATATAGGAAATGAAAACATTCCTCCAAAAATAGAGATCTAAAAAAATCAGTTTATGCAAAAAGCGAGGGCATTTCCGGAGTCAGAATTCTTGGGAATTAACTGTTAAATCTCAGGTCTGTCTGTGGAAGTTTAAAATAAGCGTGTCATTTTATATTTTATATAAAACACCTCCAAACTGCAAAGGGACAATTGTATTTCTAGAGAATCGCCACTGCCTGCCTTCTACTAATATATACAAATGTGCGTTCACATATCTGCCATGCCAGGCCTGGAGGGGTGAGGCTGAGCCCTGCAGACAGCTCGGAGCATCTCCTCTTATTGGTTTAGCTGCATCACTCAGCCTTGTTGCTGAGCATGCCGAGGAAATCTGAATTCATAGAAAGTCGGGAGCCAAATTCACGGGAAGGCAAGGTGCAGCTGCCAGCCACCTGATAACACACCATGGCTCTTATCTCCCAGCGCTTACCAACCTGGGTGGAGGAGCTACAAGAATGGGAAATGGATTATAATGGTTATGGCAAAGAAGGAGCTAAATTTTTGGGGTGCCTGCTTCATCGTAATTATAACAAGTAGGTTTAATTGTACATTGAAATACAGGGCATGATTTGAATTTAAATGAAGCCCAAGCAGCGGAGGTGTAGGTAAAGAAAATCTAAGGTTACCTCAGTTTTATTTGCTTTTACACACAACACAGAACATATACTGGATATATGGTAACAACAGAGATACGGCTTCAGTATAAATGCATATTCTCAAAAACAGACCTACCAATTGCTTTAGTATTGTGTATCAATACATTTATTTTCATTAAACATTACAAAAAGAAATGATAAAATCTTTTATCATTTATAGCAGTGCACTCACCTGGTTTGCAGCACATGGCAATGAATGGCAACACACTAGTGTGCATGGAAATGCTGTAGGACAGATGCCTTAGCAGTACCTTAGCAGTAGTGTTGAGCGGCATATGGTATATTCAAATTCACGTCATTTCGCCAATATATTAAGGACTATATTGCCTTACATCGCACTTGGCTGTTCGCACTTGCAAAGTTTCGCGAACCAGCTTTACAGCTTCTCTTCTTCATTCTATAGCCAGTATGAACACTGCGTATTGTGCATATCCATTCGCAATGCACACAAATATGCGCGATGTATGCACATTGGCAAAATTTGTGAATTCTCAAATGTGGGATATTCGTCGAATATATTCGAACATTCTCGCTCAACACTACTTAGCAGTTATACTGAGCCTGCGGGGGGGGGGGGGGGGGGGGGGGGGGGGGGGGGGGGGGGGGGGGGGGGGGGGCACAAGAAATAAAAGATTTTTAGGCACAAGAAATATACAACCTGTGACCAATAATCACAAATATTTCTATTTTAACTGGAAAATGTATCTTCTACATGACACATACACATTATGTGAAAAATGTATGATTACACAGTGTTTAACATAAGGCCATACCTCTAGAGAAGGCTTTACATAGGGTTAGGGGAGGCAGAAAATCATAGAGGTGCACATAGAGCAAAATTGATAAACACACTGATGTGCTGACAAACATGAAGGAATAATATTGGGGAATACTTATAGACAGGGGTGGTACTAGGAAGATCGGAGCCCTGGGTGAGCACCCCCTCTGATGCCCAAGGTGCTGGTAAGGTGAGAATTGCATCCTCTGTTCTGTTTTCCCATACAGCCCCTGCTGGTGAGTCTCCTCTACTTCTACACAGGCACGCTGAGGGGGCAACTGCCCAGGTTGCCCATGCCTAAAACCACCACTGCTAATAGGTCAAAATAAAAGTGAAGACGTATGAAAAGGGTGATGTAATAACTGAATACGTGGAAGACAAAAACTGAGGGATGTAATGGAAAGAAATGCAACACAGGGATAAAGAACACTTTTCTGACTCAAAACAAGAAAATTAATTTGGAAAACACCTATGCAATAGTATTGTACCTGATTGGAATATTTGTGTTACGTGCACATTTTGCTTCTTGACCAATGGACAAGGTCCTCTGACAGTAAGCTAAGATAAAGCTTTAGCTAAGCAAAAGATTCAAACGTGAAACCCCTGTTCACAAAAAATGGTAAATAAATTGAAGGCAGTGGAATGATGGAAGTAATAAAGATTGTGTTTTTGCAGTATGACCGTATTCAGTTATGTGTTATTCTGTGGTGATTGCGCTGCCACAAAAAAATCCATAACATTACTGTGGGCAGTACTGTGACACAGTAAAGCCCCCCACACACCTTTCAATCTTACCATACAATGTCAATGTCTTCTACCAAAACCATGTAATATGAGGACCTTTCTAAACCTTCTTATCACTATGTATTCTATCAGGAAGGCCACTATACTGTGTAGTTGTTGGTAGATCTAAAGGAAATTGTAGTGATCTAAAGGTGTATGGGGGGCTTAACAGAGCCACGCTGGAGACTGACCTTGTGGTTGACAGTAGCCTTTGCCCTTAGGACAATGCTTGAAGGCAAAGGTTGACTGTAGCTGCCTGCTCTTTGCAAATGAGAACCATTCCTCATTGTAATGTTTTTTGGGAGGTGATTGGCCTACATTTTATTAAAACAATAGCTGGGACAACAATGCCCCGGGGAATTTGTAGTGCTGTCAATGCACACTAGTTATGACACAGCAGAATGGTGACCTGCCTCTTGCAAAAGGCTGTTCCAACGATCATTAACAAATTAATGTTTACCTTGACTAATCACCCAAAAAGTTCACTTATTTTTGTGTTTTAACCCCATAATGTAGCTCACCATATAGAATTGTGTAGCACAGTATAGCAAGCTATTGCTCTCGACATTGCTTTTAGGGAATTGAAGGGAAGGCAGTCTGACCTTGCACCATGTATCTAGGAAATCACACCTGGAATTATCTGTATATGTGATATGGTCTATAAGTGAACCTCTGGGGTAAGGCCTGTACTGTTTGAGTGACAGTACTGAATATACTGGGGCTATTAGTGCAGCCACTGACTCCAGTGCTGGGGGTTATTGCTCTAAAACTGGTGTTAATTGTGGAGGCATATTATTGCTGCCAATTACATTAGTTCTAGGGGTAATTATTGCAGTTACTGACATCAATGCTGTGAGTAATTATTACAAGAATAGCCTGATGCTGGGGATCATTATTCCAGCCACTGACACCAATGGATGTACAGTAATTACTATAGACAATTATATTATTTCTTGGGGGTGTTATTGTTGCTATTATTGTTCAATATCAATTATTTTTCACAAAGATGTGAATGACTTGCTCCAAGTTTCTTTTCTAAAACAAAGCAATGGAGAAAAGGTGCTGCACTACTAGTCATACACTATGTTAACTTTTGCTTCTTTGTGATAACTAGTGATGGGCGAGCATCAGCTGCGGCTGTTGGTGAATAGACAAATCAAACTTCTGCAAATACCCAGCGTTCACATGTTTGCGGCGAACCTCCATTGACTTTTATTGGGGGCGAACTTCTCAAACCTTCAGGTCATATTTGTAGCCACAATACAAATAAGACAAAGTCAAAAGGGTGCGACCACCTGGACAGTGTCATTCCAAATATGGATAAATGGGTAAAATATGGATTTTTAAAAATGTTTTTTTCTTCAGGTCAAAAATGGCCAAAAATCACATGTAGATTTTGCCAAAAGTTACCTGACACAGCGCGCCGCATTTAGTCAGATCTGCAATGCATAATACAGCACACCCCACCCCCAGAGAAGGACTTTTGTGGCTCAGTAATGATGAACTGCATGTAACAGAACACCTTAGCTATAGCTACAGATCACTGGATGGAATACAATAGCAAAGTAGCTAAGCCATCCCTCAATCAGGGGCAGCTCTCCCTATCCATCTAGTACTGGAGACACAGGATAAATGTAAAATGGCCACCGGGCTGCTTCTTTTATAAGGGGGAGTGTCCTCCAGGAGCGAAAAATGTGTTATTGGCTGAACTGTCCCACCTGACTATAGGGTGAGGGGTCACACTTTGTCTCCATGTTAAGGTATAGGGGAAAGATCGAACACCCATAATGTTCGCCAGCATTGCGAGCTGTGAACATTCTATGTTTGCCACAAACTGTCCGCTGGAAGAACTTTTCAGCCAGCGATCAAGAAAGTATCAATCAAACAGAGATTCGACATGATGGTAAATCCCTTTTTAATCGTCATTACTTTGGATGGAGACCGAGGGTCAAAGTATCAGCCAGGGATTGATTGCACAAAGTGGAATTGCATCACCACGCATGGGTATTGACATGTGTATAGCCAGCTTTACTACCCCAGCCAAGAGCAGCCATGATGTGTGTTTTGAGATTATTTTCAGAAAATGCAATTATCAAATTGTCTATGGCAAACTAAATAAAATTGGAGCCATCCTTTAAAGTATGTTATTTTCTGGTCTTTTTGTGCTGCCGTCGCTGCTGACTTGGTGAAAAGAAGAATACTTCTTGTAGCCTTAAATGAACAGGTCAGCATACACTAAGCACAATCTAAATATCAAATAGTTACCTCTAGGCTAATCTCTGGGGTTATGGTGTAAACTGTTCACTTATGACATTTGTGTTGAAATTCCTCATTATAGTTCATGGTAAGAGTCCCGTGTCTCAGTCTCTGTATTGATTGTACCCGTGATTGCCCTGGAGGCCCATGTAGACAGCCTCCTGGGTGCCCTGGGGCAGCACGCAGCATTCTCTGAGGATTTGGATCATGGATACAGCCATATCTAAGGCTCTTTTCATTCCACTTATTAAGCCGTTGCTTTTTTTTTTTTGTCTACAGATCACCTCTAGTGGTATTATCAATACTAATTATGTAGCTCTAACATATGTCAAGGTGCATTTCTTTTTGCTTATGTCTTAAACATGATGTTTAAAGGCCCCCATACACGGTCCGTTTCCCATCGGATTCCGGGACGATCGATTCCGGGCGCGTGCACGCGAAACGATCGTCCCGGAATCGCATGAAGCCCACCTTGTCCGTCCGATCACGTCCGATCGTTCGGGGGCCCAGAATCGGATCGGACAGAGAACCAACATGTTGGTCTTTCTGATCCGATTCAGCACACATCAGGGGGAGTTGCCATTTGTGGAGTAAGCGATCGGACACGGAATCGTCCAGGAATCCGTGGGACAAGGTGGTATGTAGCGATCGGACAGACTTAATTGGCCGATCGATCGGACCTCCGATTCCCGCTGAGATCGCCGGAATCGATCGGATAGGTGATCGATCGGCCATGGAATCCGACTGTGTATGGGGGGCTTAAAACATCTAAACAAAGTAATAATCAGTAATAAGTTAAGTGACTCACATAATAAAAGAGAAATATGGTTGTACATTGATATGTAACCACTTACTGGTCCATTGTCCCACTGAGGGTGCGCACCCAAATATAAGAAGAGAAGATTTTTACTAACCGGGAGAATTTAATTGGAAAGTAACATTTTCTACCTTTTACAATGTTTCCAAAGACCTCAGTCTGCTGACAAATGCTGGTATCGCCAATAAAACCTTATGTATATACAAAACCTAAGCAAAATTAAAGCTAGCCACACATGGCTCGATGAAGTAACAGATTAGAGGAACATCGGGCGGCGTGTGCGCTCTTGGATTCCGATGTTCCTCTAATCTGTTACTTCATCTGAGCCATCCACAGTTCCTTTGAGCAGGATCAATGGATCCTGCTTGAAGGAACTCGACCAAACAGGTTTCCAACATGTTGGAAAACTTAGTCGAAATCCAGTACATTGAATAGGGGACAACGCTGTCCCCATCCAATTTAATTGGATGACAGCTGAGCCGGACACACAGAGCAGCTGAGCCATACACACAAGCTGTGTGTTCAGCTAAGGCTCTGTGTATGTGTGAAGGGGGCGTGGCCAGCACGGACCCAGCCAGCTATGCTAGAAGAGAGGGGGGTCTGGCTGCAGGTGGGCTTGCAGCCCGCCTGCAGCCAGCCAGCCGGAGAAGCTGGCTGCCGGGGGACAGGGAAATCGAGTCCCCATCATACAGTAATTGATGTGCCCATGTGGTGCACATTGATTACTGTACAATTGACCCGCGATCAATCACAGCATGGTGACGTCACCACGCTGTGATTGATTGTCAGTCGATTGCACGGGAATCAACCCTTGTGTGGCCAGCTTTAGAGTCAGGTGCCTGTAACTGTCGACAGCAAAAAAGTTTTTATAAAAGTATGAAAAAAGAGAGGAAGACCAAGTGAAAACTTGATCGACTGGGCACTGCCAAGCCCAGAGGGAAGATACTGGTACTCTGTGCCTACCTGCCCCAAATGCTAAATGGAAGGCCAGCATCTGGGAATAGGACACTAGAATGCAAGAGTCTGGGAAATCACTATAACAGAAGGGGGACATATCCCATTAGTGGGTGAGCCCCTAACACAGTAACCTAAGGAGGGGCTCCCTTGTGAGTTGATTTGCCATGTTACTTTGATGCTTGTTATATGTGTATATAAGGTTGCCATCATATTATGTGAACATGCTATGTTAAATGTACGCATGGCAATTGCTAGGGAGAAATGTTATTTAATGACCATTTAGTATCATGCACTATATTTATTTATTTATTTATTTACTTATATGACTTTGCTACTGAAGTACATATTATATAGTATATATTGCTATTGAGCCATGACCTATTTGTTCTAATGCAGAGTACCATACTTGGGTCACCACTAACTCCCTCATTGGCTAAAATTAAGACTTTTTCCCTGATGAGCCTAAGGATGAAATGCGTCAGGGAAAAGACAATGGAAGGGTGCCACTCAGGCCCTTTCCTCGGTGTTGACTTCTCGAGAAGCTATTGTGATACCTGTGAATATGATGAATAGCATTCATCTTATGATTCTGCTTTCTCATTGAGTCTGAATCTTTTGCCTTAATTATGTTCAATAACGATGTATGATACTTATCTTATTGTTGTTCTATGGCCTATTTATAGGCCCCCACACACGTACCAAGTGGGGGCCAGCAGAGCAGCACAGATCAGCGATAGAGTGCAGCGTGATGACGTCATCATGCTGCTCTCCATCGCTGACAGCCACCCTTTGTGTGCCGGCCATTAGCTTCAGAGATGCCAGTCTCCATTGAAGCTAACGGCATCGGCCAGATATTACCGGACATGTCTGTTCTCTGGCAAATAGAGCTGTGGGGCGACAAGGACCCCGATCGGCGGCCCTGATCGTGCATGCCCATCTGTCGGTGGTAAAATCGGCCGCCACTTGGTGCGTGTATGGCAGCCTTAAAGTCCCAGAGGTTTATGCCGCCCCTCTATTTTGTCATGTGTATATAAGGATAAGGGCTGTGTTTAACATTTATATAAAAGTTTGGTTATCCTTGAAAGGATTTTTTATGGGTTGTCATATCCCTTTTATATCTATAGTTTACTTCTACAGTTACTTAATATTATCTTTGCAGATGTCTGGGGCTCCTTGCTGACATCACTGACTGCCTTCCTCTCCAGAGTTCTTGAAATCTATGTTGGCATTTTTAAGGTAGAATATGTAGAAATCTGCTCGGAGTCTAGGCTTAGGTCCTCCCTGGGTCTTCCAACAAACAAAGACATTTGAAATTTAAAAATTTAAATTAGTCCAACAGTTCCTCAAGTACCAAAACCAAGATCTTGGAGTGGCCCACACAGAGCCCAGACCTCAATCCTGTTGAGAATCTATGGCGGGTGCTCAATGTGAATGTCTATGCTGAAAACCATGCAATTTGGAGCAACTAGAGCAATCTGCATTGGAAGAGTGGACCATTCTAAAATAACAAACACTTTTTGTTAATAGTCATATTCATGGAGAAATCATGAGTGTTGTCTAATTTCATAGGGGAGCTAATATTTTCAACTGCATATGATGATCAGCTCATAAAACCAAAAGTGATCGAAAGTGATTGGACACAAAGAGGAAAAATAACAAGTAACAATAAACAACTTTTTTTTGCTAGTAATTTTGTATTTATTTATACTACCCTTCATTCTGCTTCTCAAGGTGGGTGACATCTTTTGCTCGAGGCATAAACGTATCATTATACATTAGTAAAACGTTTTCTATAATTTCTGCAATAATGGCAATAGGGGGGCTTGTCTTTATAACTTGTCTAACATACAAGTAATTAAGTAATGAAAACCTGTTCAATGTGTCCTGAAGTGTTGCTTGATGCTGATGGTGTGTTGTCAGGTGTTAACAACACTTATATATAAGAGCCCTGATCAGTTATTTATAAACCAGATGTCATTCACATTGACCTACCTGTGGAACCTTCAGTAATTAGAATGAAACCTCTCTTGTCTTTGCCATAGATCTAATATTGGCGCATGTTGGTTCCAGAATCTTCCGCCTGTACCATTTGCAGGAGTTTCTTCTCATTAGCAGAAATAGGAAAACTGCCTACAACAGTTAGATGTGAGGTTTCCAACTTCTTGGCTGGAACAGATTTTGCGGCATCGGTCCAGACTCTGGGATGGAGCCCCTACTGAAACAAATAGATGGAATAAACATAATAAACAAGTTATTTTGGTAGCGGAACTTAAAATTATCATATTTTTTTTTCATACTCTGATGTTCATGAACACTCTGTTGCTTTATTTTTTTAAGCAATAATCCGGATAGATGGATTTTCTTGTGTATTACATTTCTTTTACAAAAAACAAATGGTGCAAACGCATTAGTATATAACTTGTAGAAATGAATAAAAAATCCTAGAACACATACAATAGGAAATCATATCCTGATTGATGTCTGGACGAAGATGTTCAGTTCCATTTAAAGAGGAACAATGATGAAGGCGTTTTTAGTTGCTGCTTATTTCTGATTATCATTTTCCAATTCACAAACATCACTCATAATTATAAAATGTGGGCATTAATATGTGGACAGCCTGCTCTTTCCATGATTCATGTTCTTAAGCTCAACACTAGAGATTCTTAATGAGTGGCTACATTTTGTCATTAATATGCAAATTACATAAAGACTGAAACTGAGCCAATCAAATTTGCCACATGTAGAGTAGAGACTCAGTTTGCATATTAACCACCCTAGCGCTCTGCTGAGGTCCAGATTTCTGTACCAAAAGCGCACCATAGAGTTAAATAGAATTTTTTTATGTTGTAGGCCTGTCACTTTCTAAAAAAAAATTCCGTACAAGGGTCTAATAGACATCCTGAATATAATAAGTTTAAAAAAAAACAATTACTGGTATGTAAAAAAATTACATAAAAAAAAAATATATGTAATATATATATATATATATCATATTTGAATGATAAAATCTCTAAAATACCTATTTTGTATGATAGATTTCAAAACAGTATTTATTTATATTTATGTTATTTCTATATTCACAATAACATTTTTATTCAATTGGAAACGTGTTATGTGATTTTTTTTTTAATTTGAATTGTATTGGATACAGTTATGACTGTTTTGACTGTTCTTGTTTAATTTACATTTGAATGTTCGCGCGGATCCGTTCTCCTCCTCCAGCTTCTCCTTCAGATCAGAGCCCTGTAGCAGCACACAATAGTAAATCTGCGCTGCCGGGGCTCTACTCTAAGCCGGGCGGCTCCATCTCGTCCATTGCTATACTGACAAGTCAGCGCTGGACAAGATGGAGCCGCCAGGAACGGCAAGGGGGTTAATGTATAAATTCTCTTGTTAAGAAACTCCAATCGTCAAAGGAGTCAGAGACACAGCCATTCACACATAGAGTGAATATACAACATGTTCCAGCTAAGTGTGCAGGGCGTGACCATGTACTTAATCCTTTGGCCAAGCTAAAAGACCAGTTGCAGGGGTCAAGGGTTTGTTCTATTGCCACCAGCCAAGCAAAAAGACCAGTGCCAGGAGTCAAGGCTTTAATCAATTCCCTCCAACCAAGTCAAAAGACCAGTGCCAAAAGGCAAGGCTTTATTCCACTCTGTCTGGCCTTTCTATCAATCTATAAGACGAACACATTTTATATGTTAGGTAGAATGTGGATATGATTGTTTGTGGTATAAAAAAGCAGAATGTTTTATTTAACAATCACACAAAACATATATTGTATTTAGAGTGAAAAATTGCCATGCCTTTACATACTGGGGCAAAGCCATCAGTCGATTTATACAGTGGTAGGTGGTAGGCTGTAGGCCTTATAATGTAAAAGGAATCACCATCAAGATATGACATGATTATTATCAAACATGTATTTGATTGTGTATAATATTTATACTAAAATAATTAGGTTGTCACATTCCATTGTGATTACCAGATGATACCATAGCAGACATGTATGGAATCTTGATTTGTAATCATTGTTATGGACTGGCTGAAGCTATGTTAGATCCTTTAAATGTTGAATACAGGTTTGATGCAGCAAACATATTTCCACACATCAAAAAACATCTACCATTTGGGTCAATGCTAAAAAATTAAGATTAGGGGTCATATTGTTTAACATTTGAAAAAAAAAAGTCATATTGCATGGATGGTAACCAGCAAGACAAAATGAATAAAGAGATCATACAAAACTGTGATATTATTTAAAAAAACAATATATATTGATCCTTTTAATCCTAATCCTGATAAAATCATCTGGTTTGCATTGCGTTGGTCCCCCTCGAGTTTCTAATACATGTCTGATCTGTGGAAGCATGGAACCCACAAAACGACAACAAACATTGGGATATAACGTATCCAAAGAGAACTAAATGCCCTTGTTCGCAGAGGACTCTTCATGGTTTAAACATTGTGATATAATTTATGACCTGACAGCTAAAATTGGCCATTAATTGGTCGACTTTTGCAAGATTGATCTTCGATTGAAATACCTGGAAAACCCATCACATACTTGTACAATCGACTGAAATTTACCAACATGTCTGATCACTTTTTACTTTTTTTGTCAATGGCACAAGGTGGGCAGGAATCAATTCTTGTTCGATTGGTTTAAAAAGAGATATCGAACCTGTACTGTTCTGTGATATCGTTACTTCCCCACAAGCATCGGTGGGCCTTGGTCACCCATGATGCTATGCATGGTTGGTTGGTTGTCCTTTGACCACTTTTGGAAGTTATTACCACCCTGTTCACCAGAAAAACTGCTACTTTGGAGATGCTTTCCCATCATGTTATCACAATCTGCAACTAATCCAAGGAATTCACATCCTTACATTTGTGTGGCTCCATCAAATCTCCTTGAACTGGCTGTTCGCTTGGTGCCTGATATATCCCACACTAACTATTATTCTAAACACCATGCGCATTTGGTTGGTGAGGGAGTTAATGCAATGTATAATATCTCACATACTCAAGCAACATTTGTAATGGGAAGAGCTGACTCCTCAGTCCCAATAACCTTCTCTCCTCTGAAGGTCAGGCTCACCGCTCCTTGTCTGAAGCAGAGGAGTCTGGTGTCTCATCTCCTCTTAAATTACTACAATCATTTTTGTGGTGTGTTAATTTCATGCATGTCTATTCTGCATCCACTCCCACCACAAATGTGGGATGAGATAAATCAGCAACATGGCTACACAAAGAAGGCTGTGCTGAAAGGGTGTTGTGTCTCTAGTCTGCTGCCGATGATGCATTTCTACAGCCTTCAAGCCTGTGATTTCAGAAGAAGCTTTCCACTCCACTTCATGTGCCAGCTGTGATATCAACCATTTCAGGCACATGTGAGAATGCTGAGCTCATCTCTCTTTTGTGATGTGTTATCTGTTATCAGGGAATTTGCCAGGGAGTGATGTGCTCCTTCCTCTTTGACCTGATTTAGATATCACAGACTGACAGGTTTACAGATAACAGCTTTGAGTATAGGTAAGAGACTACAGATCAGACTCAGCTCAAATCTATATGTCTGAGACACTAGGTAATCCGAATTTCACTATATAGACATAAAAATTTGTAGAACGAAAAATATAATTTGTTTTCCATTTTCCTATCACTAAATAAAGCCCCACTCAAATAATTTACAAAGTGTTGTTCCAAATACAACACTTTGTAAATTATTTGAGTGGGGCTTTATTTAGTGATTGTTAATGTACCCAGATTTTTTAATCAAGTATCTTCCAAATAGATACTTGATTAAAAAATCTGGGTACATTAACAAGTTTTAGAAAATGATATACCAGTATTATATAATAGGTGGATGATCCTGGTTACCTTCTTTACAGTGACTGGTAAAAGGATGGATTCCAATTCCAATACCAAATTCCTTTATCTGAGATGAAATTTTTAGTACCATCGTATCTTAAGTTGGGCATACATGGATCGATTTTTCCCACTCCATCGATTATCATGTCTTCACAATCTGCAGGTAATCTGAGCAATACATTTGTTTGGCTCCATCAAATCTCCTTGAGGAATTTGCTGTTCGCATGGTGCCTGATATATCCCACACTGGCTGTCATTCTAAACACCATGCAATCACCAACACAAACCGATCGATTCATTTCCTTTGATCTGTGCTCCATAGTACCATCAGATACAAATCCATCTAAGTACCTAGAAAACCCTTCTGATACTTGAACAATCTACTGAAATTTACCAACATCTCCGATCACTGCTCGATCAATTTTATTCCATTTCTATCACTTTTGGTTGATTGTTTCAGATTAAAAGGGGTTTTCGAATGATCAACCTTAAGAACGAAAAGTGAAGGTCAACACATAAATTTTTTTTAGGGCGATCAAACAGAATATTTGAACAGTGTATGGTCAACTCAACAAAGAAAAAAGAACATTGTGGGGGATATGAGAATTGCCAGAATGGGGGCACCCTTGCAAAGAGTCTATGAGAGAGGCCAAGCTTTTGGAGCTATCACTAGGTAGGTATTTCCTTATTAGTAAAATGGCTTTACAATGAAATAACTACGCATGGTAACATACAATTTATTATGTAAATGACAATATGCTGTTCGGAATTACTGAAACTCAGATGCAAGTCCTCATTTTTTGATTGAATGAATTTCTCCCCTCATACTCTTTAATTTCTTCTCTTCTATTCCTCTTTTATATATAACCCTTTCTAGTTTTACAATTAGTGTAGGAAAACAGTATATATGACAAACAAAAGCATCATTCTACCAGCACCATTTAAATAAAGGATTTACAGACGTGTGCAATGAGGTGACACCTAACTGCTCCAATGCTGATTGTATTGTCAGTTTATCAACATGTCTTTGTTCCGATGTCCTTGTCTGTTTGCTCTTGGAAATATGAAGAAAACATAGGAAGGTTATTTAAAAGTCTTCCCAACCACCATGATGGCAGTGCTATGTTCATATGTATATCTGCTTATCTACTGCTGGAGATGATGTTTCCAATGCCAGGTGGAAGAAGAAGGGCTGTACACACAGAGTTTTTTGTTTTCTATTAAGAGAGAGAGAGAGTAGCGAATATCCACACAAACACAGTAAGGCCATGTGGCAAACATGCGGGTGCCAATTTGAGGGCGGATTTGCAGGGGACTTACGGGCAGAAATGCAGAAAGGCCACGCACAATGCTGTTCATGCACTGCATTTCTGCTTCTTGCAGACATGTCCATTGATCCTCAAAGGATGCGTCTCTGGTGGCACTGCAAGGTGCTACAATGACAATGGTACTCCGCACTTTAAACACAGTTGAAGAACACAAAGGGGACACTGTTGCATCCATCAGAATAGGAGTGCCTTCTTGGCGACTTTTGCACAGTGGGGAAAAAGAAACAATGGACACAAGCCCTTAGGCTCTCTTAGGCTCTATTTTTACGGTGTCTAGTACTATGTGCTTTTTTTAACACACAGTAAACACAACCATTGATGCTTTTATATATATATATATATATATATATATATATACACCGTAGAAATAGGTCCTCTGAATGCAAGGGGATAACTGTACTTCTTTATAGGCAGAAATATTAACAGTATTTTACTATACTGTATGCCAGGGATAGGGCAGAGTCTAAAGGGTACATACAAAAGTAACAGTACCAACGATTAGCTGAGGCTCTAGCCTAGTTGGACAGGTGTAACGCAAATGCAAAATTGTCTCTAATGCCCAGGGCTCTATTAAAGGCAGATTACTCATATGTCACCTCCTAGCCCAGTAGGGAAGTGACAATCACATGATAATGATGATGTCTGCAATACCTCAGGCCTGATGTAAAGGGCCATTCCCATGGGACATCCTGGCAAGTTCCACAGAAACTTAGCACGTGGGGAAATTCTGGCAGAAAACCTAAGCCCCTCCTATCAATCATATATTTACCCTGTATGGCATGTCAGCACCTTCCCTCTTACTGGGTAGAACCCAATACTGTACAGGGAAACACCTGAGAACACATTGCTTGTCTCATTGCCAACAAAATTTGATTTCTCCAGCAAAATGTATTACACTGCACCTGTATGAAATGCTCCACATAACTGGCTTTTATTGAAGTGGTCACTCAACTAAATAATTCCTTAACCACCCATACCATACAGTTAGTGTAATGGATGAACTGATACTTACCGTATGTCATACCACACTTAAAGAAAACACACTTAAAAAAGGTGTAAGTTACTTACCTGCCTGGTGATCCCACATTGGCTGACCCTAGGAATCACAGGCAGAGAGGCTTGCACAGCAGGCAACATGGACAAAGCATGTTTACCTGCTCTAGTGGATAAATCCCTTCTTCATATGGAACCAAGCTTAAATCTGGAACAAGCAAAGTGTAATAACACACATGTGAAATCAAATATCAAATAAACAACACAGCTGTGGCATTCATTTCTTAAAATGACTTCACATTCATGGGTGAAATATAATTAAATCGTGGGGCAGATTTGGCCCCTGGTGACACGCATGGCTTGAATGATTACATCATTATGGTACAGGTTTACTGCCTATCTAGGAAAATACCTGATGGTTAGATTTGATTACCTACTAGAAAGTTGGGTGAC
The DNA here is from genome assembly GCA_036250615.1 of Ptychadena robeensis. Classification (NCBI taxonomy): domain Eukaryota; kingdom Metazoa; phylum Chordata; class Amphibia; order Anura; family Ptychadenidae; genus Ptychadena; species Ptychadena robeensis. Next base: position 34,524,837 of record CM070036.1, on the reverse strand, counting down.
CCCATTGTAAGCATTAGGGGTTGTTGGAGGTAGGCTTCTAGAGAAATTTAAAGAACTAAGAAAACATTTAAATTGTTAGAACCACTAACAAAATGGGATAGAAGAACATATTTTTTTTTACAACAAACAGACTGTTAGGTCTGAATTAATTTTCTGAAAACAGAAAGAGTAAAATAAGGTTTTTGGGTGGTTGCTTGCATTTTAGGGTGTGTTACTACCGCATTGGCAGTAAGGTGCTCTATTCATTTTAATTGAAATTTTTTTTTTAGCATCCCACTGACATGCCCTTTGAAGTCCAATGAACCCCTCACAGTGATATGGCAGTGGATCCCATCACATTCAAGGGCATGGGATGGCCGTGTCCAGGTCTGGCTTCTAAAGTTAAAAAAACAAAACATAATTTTTCAGTAGTTAGCTAAATATAAGAAGCAAAGCTTAGTTGAGCCTTTGTCTCTTCCTTGCCCCTAACTTCCTTGAGCCCTAACATTTAGAATCCTCTAATGCTGCAAAAGATGCTATTCTTGGCCTGGCCTTTGTGGTCTCTTCCAACGTAATAGCCTGTGCATCTATTAATCAATCAGCCTGACAAGTATTACATCAAGTGCATAACGATAATCTCCCACAACATCCGAGGGACGCCTTTCATCACCACTCTGACTGTATTAATATAAACTGCAAAGATTGCCTGGCTTAAGCTTTCTTGGAAAAGGAAACCTATTTATTTGCAGTAATTATTGCTGACCTTTGGAAATGTATAAATGGCATTGTTCTAGGTTAGATTGCTCTGCTAAACACAACAGCAGAATATAAAGGTAAATATATTGCCTGCAATCTATTTGATTTCTCTGCTCCCAATGTGTGCCTCTGCTTATTGAAGGATACATACCTGCATGTGTTTAGCTTTGATAATCTGTTGTATGAGAAGTGATTTTGAAAAAATAAAAGAACATTGATAATGTGTAAAAAAAGGTACGTTTCATGTAGCAACCGACATTAGTGCGCATTCATTCTTCTTTCTTCTTCCAAATGACCATGGAGGAAAGAAGCTAATTGCTTGTTATGGAAAAGGCATACTATTCTTTTTTTCTTGTTGTTGTTAGTCAAGTGGCAATTTATAGTATTCTCCAACACCTACAACAAAACGATTATTACTGGTGAGCCTTATATGTACCATGAAAAATTTAATGTATTCAAGCTGCATGTAGAAATTTTAGATTTTGTTATTTTTAAAGTAAAGTTGTTGCCTATGTTTCTGATTGCCTACCAGTGCAGTAATGATGAGTACCCACATAAAAAAGGCCTTATCCATCCTTTTTTTCTGTGGGTACTCATCACCACTGTTAACACCGGAAGGACTGTTTCCAGCGACCAGAAACTTCCGGTTTCCCATGAGCCATCTGAGAGTGACCAGGAAGACTTCCACATACCACTGCGTGGAGACAGTGAAGAACAAAATCTACACAACCTGATAGCTTCGACAGGTTGCTGGTTCAGAATATACACCATCACCATGGGGTGTATCTAAACCAGCAGTCAAAAATGTTCATATACATCATATATCCATTCATCACCCTATCGAAAACCTAAAATACCATCAGTATCTCCGCACCTTATTTACATTCCTAATCAATACATTTTTTTCATCCCTTTTCCCCCCATTTTTAAAAGCTCGCCCATTCGTTGGAGCCGATCATTTAGCTGTTTACACTATTAAATGTATGTGCCTTCCTGTCCTTATAGCACTGCCTCCTTCTCTTGGAAGGACGTCACAGAGATTAGCAAGAACAAATTTAAGCTAGGCATACATGGGTCGATACCCGTGGTGATGACAAAACGATGCTCTTGATCGCGGGTCAATTGAACAGAAATTGATGTGCACCCCTATGCACATCGATTCCATTTCGATGTAGACCCTGGTCGAATGTTGGCTGAGAGCAGCGGGAAGAGCTGGACAGGGGAGGAGGGTTCAGACATTCTAGGCTCCCTGCCAGGAGCAGATCGCAGGCTATATCCTGTGGGGGAGGGGGGGGCAGCTCTCCCCGCTGCTTGTCAGATCGACCGGGATTTATGGACATGTCCGTTCCCGGTTTAACCAACCTTTTTCGAGTGGAAGAAAAAACAGTAACAAATCCAATTATTATAAAATAAGCAAGCCTCATAAAGTAAATATAGGACTGCCTTTCTCTTTCCTGACAAAGCCAAATCCTTTGAAAATTTTTTTTTAAATTAGGGACTAGTCTCAAATGGGCTTTAAAGGTACCTGATTTATAAAGGAAATAATGCTTAATCCATAAAAATTACATATGTATTTGTACATAAAGTGGCAAAAGTGCATTGAATCATCATCAAATCATAAAAAACACAAAAAAATAAAATGGCACTTCGAATTTTCAAATGACGAATAGTGATAAACCGCATAGGCAATATTCATATTCACAAAATATTCATACATTTTCTAAAATTCGAAATACGTGTTCTCCAGTCATTATAACCTCCATTAATCAGCACTTGTACATGCGCATATTGCGAATGCAATGCACGTTAGTTACGGATACTGCTATAAAAAAATCTTGAACATTGGCGATTACGAAGATATAGCACTATATAGGAGATCTTCGCAAATTCTCGTAGTTCTGATATTTGCAAAATAAATTGGCAATTAGAATATTCCCGATCAACATTTATAGTGAATAGACACACACACTACAAGTCAAATCCTGGAGAACTATCTCCAGTTGGGGATTTAAAAAGCATTGGATGGGAACCAACCCAAATTGGGAAACTTTTAGTATCTTGGCCCCGTATTAGAGTACCAGCAAACCTTGTGAACTTATTGCATTTAATCATACAGGACTTCTTGTAGGTTATTCATTATTTTTAATACCGTGGAGTATTTTAAACAAAGAAAATATATTAAAATGAAACAAAACTAGTAGAGTAGAGTTGAGACAATAGAGCTGGACTGTCCTGGACTACAGATGAAGAACAGAAGAGACTACTCCCCCTCCGGAGAGCCTTTGGAGTTAACCAGATCTTGTCTAGTCCCTCTGATAGGATGAGGATGGTATTTTATCAGTACGCCACCTAAAAATGTCCTGGTTATAAAACTATAAACATTTATAGTTAGGTAGGACCATATATTTGATATTGATTTCAAGTAAATTTCTTTTTTATTTGAATCTCATATGTTCTTCCTCCTAGACACTTCAGGTGACACTTATAAATCTTTAGCAGAGGCAAAAGAATCAACACAAACAATTGCAATTAATCTGTAGTTTTTTTCGTTTCATCATGTCTGTAATGATGATGTGAGCATATTATTATTAGCTTTTTTTTATATAGTGTCAACATATTGTACATTAAATGAGAGTTGAGATGCAACATAGAATAACACACAAGTTAAGGTCATGAAGAAGAGTTGAGGACCCTGGCCGATCAGGCTTACAATCTAATAGGTTGGGGAACAGAGTCTATAATAGGTAGAGGGGGATGGACTGGCATGGTGGTGATGTAAAGAATGAGAAGATGGATAGGCCAGACTGTAGAGGTGGGTTTTCAGGGCTTTTTTGAAAAAAATTAGAGAAAGTCTAATGGGGCGAGGGAGAGAGTTCCAGTGTGTAGATAGAAGCGGCCCTAGAGAAGTCTTGAAGCCAGGCATGTGATGATTTTATGAGTGGGGAGGTCATTAGTAGGTCACTGGAGGAGCAGGGGGGGTATTTAGGGTGATATATATGAACCAGGTTGGAAATTAGGTGAGAAAATATGAGAGCATTTACCATAACATTATGTAACATAACTGATATAACCAATTTATTACAATAAGTAAATAATGGGTTGGGGTATCTGAGGGGCTATGACAACTTATTGTAATGGTCAAGTGCCACATTCCATAGTATTTAAACAGACAAGTGCAAAAAGGGAAAAAATCCTGGGAATTGCCCATAGTTTTCTTGCCTGACACGGCTGAGCCCTAGTGGGGACACACATATCATAATTCATCAAAGACATGTGATTTATTAAAACAATATGCATGTTGAGTTACTGGATTATCAGTGTAAACCATTGGACTACATGGGGGCAGGGATAGCGGATGGTTACAATACTCACCCGATATCCCTGTACTATTCCAATCTAAATTGAATATCATAGCTCAACAGACCCAACAGGGAAGACACAAATCCTTCATTCAACCCAGTTTTGCTCAGTATATGGGCTTCTTTAGGGAGAGAATATTCTCCCCCCGTGTATGAGTCAGACGCTATACAATAGGAAAGTCAAATATCAATATCACCATATAACATAAATTCATTATCAACAGACAGCAGGCCACTGTAATTGACTCCAGACATGGAATAGGGGTGACTTACAATGTTAAACTCTTCTGGAAGGGAAATAGGCAGGCCTGCTGTCCGGATGAAGCAGCTAAGCCGGACCAGTGGCTAACAGCGGGGCCGCCTGTCCAGGGAGATCCATCTTAAAGGGTGGGTCCCCACAGGGGGAAAGGGGGCACACTGCGCGGAACACCACTGCCGAGGGGACTACGGGGAACCCAGCAGGCTGTCAAAGAACAGGGAATCAAGATTAAGCATTTTTAAGTAATGGTGCTTCCAATCTTCAACAAAGCAACCTAAAGGATATCTTACCCGGTCCAACAATTCCTCACAAGTTAGTTACAGAAGACACCAGGACGCCAGGAGACACTTATTAAGCCCAAAAGCGATGACAAATAGGTATAATTATATCAATAAAAAATGGTCATAAGGAAGGTAAGGTCAAATGGGACAACCACAATCCCAGTCACATATTCCTCTGAGTATCAATCCCTACAACTAACTCTAAAGTAGAATGAGAGGGAGGTTTACCAGATAACAGGTGATCAGTGGGATGGATATATGTACAAGTAAGCCCGCAGATGATCGGTCCAAATGCAGTTACATCGAATCTTGAAATTCAAACATCCAAGGCAATTAAGACCCCTAAACTATGGTAAACCAATCTACACCATCAAACTGTGCTACAACAATCAAAACCAATTAACACCCCAGTTGAGCAACCATCAGACTAACATCAGACTGACCTGGTACTGACCAGATTCAACCTGGTGCACCTGGCTCCATCAACACACTGCCTGCATATGGGTCTCCTGTCCCCTCTTAATTGCACACCATGTACGCACATGTGCGAAAGTCCCGCCGTGCAACAGGTGTGTCTGTAATTTTCATTCATCTTTAAATTGACTCATATGTGTTCCGCAAGCGTCTCCTTCAGTTGTTATTGTGTTTAGTTTGGGGAATTGACTCCTTGTCTTTCATATATGGATATGACTCAACTAATTGGAGTGAAGACTTTTTCTGCATGTCGGATTGGATAGTGAGCTTTCTGCTTTTCTGTAAATGGCTCTCTGCATGGGAAATGTACTCACTATTTCCTAAATAAAAAACAGTTCTATTGCAGCACTTTGGTCAGCTAAAACAATGATATGTTTTGCCAGCTGTTGCTCTTGGTGGGAAGTTTGCCTATCCATGTCCACATTTTCCACATCCATGATCTCATTGCACATGTCCATTCACCGGACCACACATCAAGAGAAATCTATTTAAATTTGCTATACAGCCTAATGATATTATTATTATTATGATATTAGCCTAGTTTAAATTGTTTTACTATAATATAGTATAGAGGCGCGAACCAATAATTGCACAAAATCTTTGAATGCAAAGTCATTAAGAAGATGAACATTTGTTATGGTGATCTTTTTGTTTAACAGACAAAAATACAATATGGGATAAACCGAGCCCAGCATATACATCATATGCAGCATGCTACACTCTGTTCAAATCTCTAAAGTGTTATATCATTTGCATACAAAAAAATTGCTTAACTAGAAATGGTTGGCTTGTTTTGGCATAATGACAGATGTTTGGGCCACTTTAGTGCCATGCATAACAGTAATGTTTGCTTTGCCTGTCAAAGTTTAATTGTTTTTGTTGGATTGTGTTAAGTTTCGGGCAACATTAAGGATATCAATAACAGACTAACAATTTACATTAAGTGTTAACACAAATGATTATAGAGTATCTGCATAAGCTCTGTATGAACTCCCATATAAGTGTTACATAAAACATTGGCAGCTTCAAGCTCTAATTGCTTCCAACATTATGAACAGTGTTGTAGAACGAAGCCGCTCGGTAACATGCAAAGCCAGGAAGAAACAGTGATAGCTCACTTATACGATTGAGGGAAAGTCCAAAATATAACATATTGATTTAAAATTAACCTTATATCCAAAGGGTGGTATACTGTAATATACAGAGGAATATACCTATGCTAGATAAAAAAAAAAAAATATTTGTATATCTAAAGAGAGAGAGAGAGATCGATCCATGTCATGGCATTGTAAGCCCGATCGGGCAGGGTCCTCTACTCCTCCTGTGTCATAACCTGTACCTGTGTGTGTTATTTGTTGGATCTCCACTCTAATGTATTGTACAGCGCTGCGTAATATGTTGGTGCTTTATAAATAGATGATGATAATAATAAAGGGATGCCTAATGGTAATTAGCCACACTTACTGCTCAGTCAAGCAGCTCCTTCAGTTTTAAAAATTGCATAACCCAGCAAGTACAAAAAATATTGAACGGGTCAAGACGTTGATAGTGTGAGAACATAACGAGAAATGTTAAAGTTGCAAATACAGCATTATATGTGGGGGACAGATGGTGTAGAAGGTCCCCACCCCTGAGTAGAGATGGTTTCTCAAACTCACTAAGATGCCATCGTTAAAGCCTGCCATACACACACCGATGTGTGTAGGCAGACTAGTCCCGATATCTTTCCGGGAGTCCCTTCAATCGGCTGGGCACCCTTTGTGTGCCGGCCATAAGCTGCAATGAAGACGCCGCTTCATTGCAGCTTATGGCATCGGCTTTCATCGGCTCTCATCGGCCAGAGAAGATCGGACATGTCCGTTCTCTGGCCGGCCGAGAAGATCCCTGTCGCCCCATGTGGGCACATGCCGATTAGCGGCCGATTTTTAACCTGACCAACGGCGTGAGAATGTCCCGCGCCCCCCCCCCCCCACGTGGGACATTCATATGCAAATTGAGCTGGGAGAGGGGTGACAAGCCAGCTTAGAGCATCCCCCGGGACAGCACAGAACAGTGAGTATGTGCTGCTGCCGGGGGATGTGAGCTTAGCTGGATGGCTCCTTCGTCAGCTGCAACACTGACATGAAAGTGCAGGACGAGATGCAGCCGTCAGAAGCGCTAGGAAGGTTAAACAGATTAACTAGTCATTAGCACAGGACCATCATAGAAGTGGGTACTAAGGTTAAAATCCTCTTTCTGGCCCTAGGCTGAAGTGGACATAAAATGTTTGATTATATGCTTGCCCTGCTACTTATTGTTGTGAGGTTTATTTTGCAGTAATTGACAGTAGTGTTGGGTGTTATTATTGCAGACACTTCCCGTTCAATGGGGACCTGTTCTCCACAGCTCGCAGCTCGTGATGTGTTGTGAGAAATTTACTCACTGCGAGCTGGAGAAAGGCAGCCAGTTAGCACACAGCCTTACAGAGATGTGCCGCCCCTTTACACTGAGCAGGGGTGTCCAGGCTGTTTAGGAGCAGCACGCAAAATACTTAGAATGGAAACTCTTGTCTCCATTAAAAATAATGGAGATTAAACGTGGTTCTATTGTTTCCGCTTGAAGGAGGGCACACACGGGTAGATTTGTAAATAGATTAGAGCACAATCAAGCACCGTGAGCGTGCATGTTGTGTGATTGTACTCAAATAAATTTACAAATCTACCCATGTATGCCTAGCTTTAGACTAATATTGGGGGTTATTGTTGCAGTCATTGATACTTATGTTAGGGGTTATTGTTGTAGTTGATTACTTTAATGTTATTGTTATTTTTATGTAATTGTTACAGTTGTTGACACACCTGTTAGTTATAATTGTTGCTACTAACAACTATGGGGTGTATTTTACTACCTCTAGCCTATTTCGTCTCAACAATGGTAAAGGAAAGGTGTAAAGATGCCATACAAGCCATGCGTCATGAAGAAACCTACAGTGTATTGATCATACTTCAAGCATACTTCAGCATACTTCAAGTGTCCACATGTTTCTTTCCTAAACATTTTGTCAGATATAATTTCTTTATACTTAGTAAGGAGTATTATTTTTACACAAATCACTTGTAGACCCACTGGTACCAAATCACTAAATGCAAATGTAATACAATTATTTGATGTTTTACAATATTGTGGTACATGTGAGCAATTGTAAAAGCCAGGGCCGGGCCGACACAGAGGCAGAAGAGGCTCTTGCCTCTGAGCGCTGCTCAGTCTGGGCGCTGCTCAGGGGGTTAAACTAGGACAAAATTAACCCCCTGAGCATCGCCCATGAGCGCCCATGTCACGGTCAGCCGCTGCCCGCTTGCGCTCCACTCGTGCCCTTACTGCCAGTGCCATCAGCATGTAAAGACAAGTATCCCCTCTGCTCTGCCTCTGCCCGTAATTGCGCTATGTGCTATGTGCGCGGGATGTTCTTTTCTGCAGAGAAGAGCTGTCAGCCTCTGGTTGGACTGATTGGCGCATGTGTCAACCAATCAGCAGCAAGGAAGGCGGCTCTCACCTCTCCTCCACTTCCTGTGGCAAGGCAAGGCTGGTACGCGTGGGTAGAGGAGCAGAAGAAAGCAGGTAAATACATATGCTCCCATAAAATCCCACAAACAAATACAGGACCTAATTCAACTGTCAGTATACATGATGATATGATATGCTAAACCCTGTGCAGCTGATGCTGCGACCTTTGTGTTGGTCAAATTATGGAATTCCTATTTCACACATAATGACCATATACAGTTTAGCCCAATAACAGTGATTTCAAGTAATGGCATGATGATTATGCTATAAAATTGATGCTACTTACTGGTATGGTATATGCCCCATACAAGTCATTTAAATTATCTGTTATTGTGATGGTATGAGTCCGATACAAGTGATGACATAAGACACAATACAGGTCATATTCCAAATCCAATTATGGTATACACTCTGTTCTAACGACAATTAAACTTGTATCTGTTTTGCACTTGGAATTTTGCACTTGGAATTCTGCACTTGGAATTTTGCACTCACTTTTTCTAGTTTTTATTCTGCGTTGTTGGCAGGAATATGTTTGTTTACATTAAAATTATGTGTTCATTTTGCACTTTTTTTATATCTATTTCTATCATTTGGGGGGGGGGTGCACTTGGGCAGCTCAGCCTCTGTTGTTGGTGGACCTTGTCCCGGCCCTGGTAAAAGCCTTTTGTAATATGTGAGCTATCCTGCTATGTTAAAACAAATTAAAAACAATAAATATAATAATAATAAAAAAATAATTGTGGCCTTACATTTCTATACACACTGCATCTAGTTAACCATGAACCGTCACAGTGGAACCTCTTTCCTGGATCTTCACAAAATCCTAAAGCCTTAACTTTTTGAAAATCTAACATCCTCTATAGCCAGACTCTGAGAATTTATTATATAATGAAGTTTGGATCTGACTCACTAAACTAAAATTGAAACAAAATGATATTGTTAAAAAAGAAAGAGACCAGAGATGTAATAGGAAATGGTGAACGGCCTGAAGGATAAAACATATCAGGAAAGAGTTTGCAAGAACCTAATTTGTACTGTCTTTAGTGAAAAAGAGAAAGGGGAACATGACTGAAATCTTCAAATTCATATGAATAAGGTTCAAGGGCATTGTCTTTGATAGGAAGCTGAAATCAAAAACATGGGACAAGGTCTCAAGCTAGCAGGAGAAAATTTCATGTCTAACCTTAGAAGATATTACTTTAATGAAAAGGTAGGGAATTGGTCAACATGTAAACATTCCTGGAACAAACTTTAATCTAAACTACGATAAAAAAAGAAAATAATCAAATACAATTAAAAAGGCCGGACTACATGGACCACTTTGATATGGTCTGCTGTTGCTGTTTTATGGCTAAATAAAGGCATCATAATAATTGTATAAATTATGTAAACAATATCAGCAAGCTTGACAAAAGGAGGTACTTGTGTTTACATTCACTTTAACAAAAAAGACATCTATTGTGATACATCCACATGGCCAAAGCGCTATAAATGTATATAATTTTTATTTCTATCTACTATAATTCTGACCCTCAAGATTTACATTCATTAAAAAAATTTAAATCCTAATATACTACTGAAATCCTTCCAATCTTTAGCAAATTATTATTATTATTAACATTTATTTATAAAGCGCCAGCATATTACGCAGCGCTGTACAATACATTAGAATGGAGATACAACACAGTATAACACACAGGTACAGGTAATGACACAGGAGGAGTAGAGGACCCTGCCCGGACAGGCTTACAATCTAATAGGTTGGGGAAGGGGGTCAATCTTTTAATGGGATTTCAATTTTGCATCCCCTTCTGATGGTTTTCAAATATTTTTAGCTGAAATAGGAACCTTAGAGTTCCCATACACGGATCGATTTTTCGTTCGAATAGCAAACCATTGATCGCTGGCCGCAGCGATCGATCATTCAGGAATTGAACCCTGCCCACCTAGAGCGATCTATCCTGCTCCAAGAAAATGTGTTTTTTTTAACTGGGATCCAACATGTTGGTAAATCCCCGTTCGATCGCCATTACTTTAGATGGGGACCTTCGTATCAGCCAGAGATAGGTCATGCAAATTGATGTGTGTATGGCTACCTTAATGCTACATTTTACTGCAGGAAGTCACCGTTCCAAGGAAGGAGAACTTCTTGTGATAGGAGGATATGGTTAGAATCACAGCGCATTACAGTGCTTTGAATCTTAGTACAAGTAGAATGAGAGAGTTACATATGGTGAATTTAGGGAGGAGGGATATTATAAACCTAATTAAAAGTATACTTGTCCTTTCTTCAGATCATACAAAAACATATTTTTCTATCAGTTCTTATGTGAACTCCTGCAGAAAGTATGTGTTTATTAATATAAGCACTTGTTTCTACTGTGTAAAGGCCCCCATACACCTCACAATCTTTCCATACAATTTCTGTATAATTAACTTTTCTTTTACCAAAACCATGTAATATGAGGACCTTTCTAATCCTTCCAATCACTATGTATTCTATCAAGGAGGCCACTATACTGCATAGTTGTTGGTAGACCTAATGGAAATGGTATGGAGCGATCTAAAGGTGTATGGGGGGGGCTTAAGACAGTGTACACTTCATGTCCAAAAAGATCATACTGATCATGTAAAAATATCTGAAAGAAGAACTGTTGTTTATGTGAGAATTGTCTTTTTTGGGGAGCAACAGAAATAGTTTTCCGTCCAGACTCAAAATTCAATAATAACAAGGGATAAGCGACATAGGCAGTTTTCGAATTCGCAATATTTCGTGAATAATTCTACTCATATTTGACTCGATATTTGCAATTTCGAATATTTGCGAATATATAATCCTGAATATTCGCAATGCATTCACATTGCCATTACCTTCAAAACGAATGGTTAAATATTTTCAATTGGAATATTCAAGCTCAACACTAATAATAACCTGTATAAGATGAGGATAAGGCTGCAATGTCCTAAGTTCCTTCATAATTGGCCTAATTCTGTTCTAAAATTTTTATTCTGTATTAAGTTACTACATATTGCCTGCTGTGCGAACCCCCACGGTTTGTATTTGGCCACCTGTTCTGGTAGGACTAAGGTGGAACTATACAGTTCTCAATTATGATTCCATTCATTAAAATATGTTTTGTCTTTACAGTATTCTTAACTCTTTTCTGTCACATTAATCACAGGCTAAGTCAAGCCTAAGGTGACCTTAACCTCAGTTTCTGGGTGATCTCGGCCAAATGTTAAAGAAAGATTTACAATCTTCATGCATGTTGCACAAATCGATCCATATAAACCCTATTTTTCTCTCTTAATATATAATGTATATCACTGCCTCCGCTAATGAGATATAACATGGGTAAGAGAAAATAGGGAACAGAGACAGAAAACTTAAAAATTCTTCTACACTGAACACATTACAGGTGAAATCCTTTATATTTCAGTTTTTTTTCTTACTTCGGATAGAGTGGTGACTCTGGCATATCATAATTGTTTAGGCCAGTGATGGCGAACGTATGGCACACGTGCCAGAGGTGGCATTCTGAGCTCTCTCTGTGAGCATGTGAGCTGTCAGCCAGCACAGAGGAAAAACTGCAGCCTATTGACTCTCAATGTTGTCAGTTCTCTTCCCCTCTATTCTGATTGCATACAGTGCCCCACACTGAGTGTGTTTTTTCATGATTTGTGTGTGTATATGATGTGTGTGTGTAATTCAGGTTAAATTGCCTTGCCAGCACTTTCACATAAATAAGTCTCAAAAAGGTTCGCCATCACTGGTTTAGGCCCTTAATGTTCTAGGTCTGAGATGGGCAAACATTGTAAATCCCTGGCCACAATCAGTTTGGAACAAGAGCTTATTTTGAAGGAAATTTAAACAGATGACATAAATAGTTAAACTGCCAGAGAAGTAAAAAAGAAGAAAATAGATAGAATAGAATAATTGCAAAAAATGTTTTTTTACTATAAACAACTGTTTCATTTTTTAAATATATAAATTAACAAATTGTGGCCACTCACACTTACACTGGTCAAAATGCGGAGACTTTAATGACGACGCTTTGGCTTCCCTTCGCTTGTTCACTGCGGTGATAATGGCAAGAGATGGCCCGCTGTCACCATGGGGACAGGCCCACAGTATAATTACATGATCGCGCTGCTGCCTTGTCCCCATGGTGATGTCCGGACCCTTCTAGGCATTAGCTTCGCTCATTGAAGGGAACGAGTGGATGGGAGCCAAATTGTCTTGGGCCAGGTTAAAAAAACAGGCTATAGTTTTTCTCAGGTTCTGTTCTGTCACACGAAGGCACCAAGTGGCTCTGTCATGGCACACCAAGACACATTTGAACAATACTAAGGCAGGAAATCGGTAGTGCAAATAATTTTTAAAAAATCCCACATTTTTGTTATTAAAAATGAATGTCTTCTTGATAATTGATAATTTGATTATTTTGTCATTTGAGTATACAGTTAGAGAAAATATTCCCAACAAAGACACAATACAGATCTTGCAATTTTTGTCCAACCTTACTGCAATTGTTTTGTATAGTTGGGGGATTTACCCTCACACCCATGAAATAGGCAGGATGTATGGAAAACTCTTCCAACTGGAGAGACAAAATGCCTTCACATGCACTAGAAACCTTTATTAGGTAAGTATGCCTTTAAAGATCGAGACTGTCTTTCCCCATTAACTTGCCAATTTTGCTGAGCTGAAGGTGAATCATATCATACTCATTATAGAAATTTGCCCAAATGATCCCAAAACAAGGATAAATTAATTTCTATTGTGCCCATAGCTGACCATGGTAATCACACGTTTTGCCTACTACAGAGAAAAATGGTGGAAAGAGACAAGGTAATTCGGGGAAATATAAATGGTTGAATTATAATCAGCGGACACCAGTTTTAAGCATGATCTATGTTTTAGTGAAAATTCATTATAATAAGTCCTAGAGTAGCACACTCTTCAATGCATTTTTCATGTCTGCATAGCAAGATATATATAAAACGATCATAATCATACACCTTTGGGGCAATGCTGAACGCCAGCTGTTTCACTGATGATTTATGGGTTGCCATGCTGAAGGTTAATAATCAGGAGAAACAGGTTACAATATGCAATATATTTATGTCAGGTTAGAAGTTCAATCCTAGAGATATTGTACTAGTTGGAAGGGAACACGCTGTTTTAATTACCAGTTTCATCCTTGCATTTTCTTCATCACTAGGTAAAAGGAAAAGAGTGAAGAGCCAAGGTCCATTTATTTTACATCACATAGATCTTAAAAGATCGAAGTGTCTTTTACATATATTACATATATATTTAGCTCAGGATAATAAATGCTATGCTATTTCAGTACAGGATGATAAAAATATAAATTTTAATTATAGGGATGGAATGTCATGGATTTTGGTAGGACACGCTGCTCAGGGCCTCTCTAAGATGTGTCCCAAATCATTGCAAACTTTAATGTAATTATTTATATCATTATTTATATTTATATATATTCACTTATATTACATTTCTTTTTAGGACACTAAAGGCCCCCATATACCTCAAGGCCCCTATACACGTTTCAATGTACCCATGATCAATGTTGGTTCGATCGATCAAAGTACGATTGATCAAAAGCATAATAACAGGAAGCACACCAAAATGTCTGCCAATGGATGTCTAAAGGCCTCCATACATGTAGCGAGCTGTGGCCCATTTTGCCGCCGACCAATGTGCATGGGCAAGCACAAGCTTCGGTCTATGGCAAAATCGGCCAGCCAGAAAATGGGCATAGCAGTTAACCTCTGGCCCATGCCATTAGTTTGAATCGGCGTCCCCGTTAAAGCTAACGGCTGAAACACAAAGGGTGCGTCGCTCAGAGTATCGGCCCCCACTCGATACGTGTGTGTCGGGCACAACAAAATAATATTCGATGTATACTCGATTGATCAAAAATTTCCGACATGTCCGATCACTTTTCGATCGAATTTTTGGTAAATTTCCATCGATCTAGGTCGATCAAACCATGTAGACAATCATCCGACTTCGGTCGGTTTAGGACAATCGAACAGGAAAATCTAAACGTGTATGGGGGCCTTTACAATCTTACCATACAATTTCTGTTAATCAACTTTTGTTCTACCAAAACCATGTACTATGAGGACCTTTATAAAGGTTCCCGCACACACAATGAGCGGCGGACGATTTTTCCAACGAAGTAACGGCCGGCACACAAAGGATGCTGTGAGCGATGGAGAGCAGTGTGATAACGTCATGAAGCTGCTCTCCACACTCAGTACTTATGTGCTGACCTTAAACCTTCCAATCACTATGTATTCTATCAGGGAGGCCACTATACTACACAGTTGTTGGTAGATCTAATGGAAATTGCATGAAGTGATCGAAAGGTGTATGGGGGGCTTAACTATTCAAGTTGGTCTATCTGTTTGTTGTTTGAAGATGAATACACATACTACACACTATGCACACATACATGTGTACATAACTAAATACAGGACGCACATTAAAGATGGGAAGATCATACACATGCCGATAAGTGGCCGATTTTTAACCTGACCGACGGGCGTGCGCTCGCGCCGTCGGTCAGGTTACAAATCGGCTGCTTATCGGCATGTGCCCACATGGGGCGACAGATCCCTTTCGCCCCACTGCTCGGCCGGCCAGAGAATGGACATGTCCGATAATCTCTGGCCGGCGCAAGCCGATGGAAGCCAATGCCATAAGCTTCAATGAAGACGGCGTCTTTATTGCAGCTTGTGGCCGGCACACAAAGGGTGCCGCCGACTGAAGGGGCCCCATAATGCACCGGGATGCTAACGTGATGACGTCATCACGTTAGCATCCTGGAACATATCGGGACAGGTCTGCCTGCACACCATCGGGGTGTGTATGGCAGGCATTACCGTATGTTAGGGTTTATATTTGTTGGTGGTCATAAGAGTTATATACACTTGTTAGATTTAGTGTGAACTGCCCCTTACATCTAATTAAGGCACTGTCACACTATCCTTTTTATACCTTAACATTAGCCCTGCGTACATTGCTCGTTACCAGTGTAAAACAGAAAAAGCCCTGCAGCACGCATTTTTGTGGCACAGTGCAATGGATTAAGCATAGGCAATATTTGTTTTCACAAAATATTGCAAGTTTTATGCCTAATAAATTAATGATTTCCAGTCATTATTGCCTTCATTGCGCTAATCGGCACTTGTACATGCACATATTGTGAACGCAATTCACAGTAGTTCCGGGTGCTGATGTACAAGATCTCGAATAATTATGATAACGCAGATATACCACTATACATATAGCGGATATTTGCAATAACAATTTGCTATTTATTACATCTCTATTTCTGTCCCTGTTACTACGTAGGAACTTGAGTAGTGCATGCAGAACAATAATATGTTTATAGAGGTTCTAGCCCTTTTCATTTCAATTTACCACTGTAATAAGTTTGTAAGAAATTGACCTTCATATGGTCATCAGCTGGTTAAGCTAGGCACACACGGGTAGATTTGTAAAAAGATTTGAGTACAATCAATCAACATGCGCAGTCACGGTGATTGATTGTACTTTAATCTGCTTACAATCCTACCTGTGTGTGCTTTCCTTCGAGGGGGTTCAATGGAGCCCGCTCGAAGGAACTCGATTGAACGGGGTTCCAACATGTTGGAGGCTGGATGGATTTCTGCCCAGGCTGGCTGTATGGATTGCTGCCCAGCTTCTAGTGTGTTCGGATTAACACGCTGGAAGCTGGGGAGAACTCTGCTACCGGGAGGTTGCCATTGAATGGGAATTGATGTGCCCATGTGGTGCACATTGATTTCCGTTCAATTGATCCCTGATAAATCACAGCGTGGTGACGTCACCATGCTGTGATTGATCGGGGGTCGATTTCATGGGAATTTACCCGTGTATGGCTAGCTTTAGACAAAAGATCACAAAACTATGACATTATTATGGAGTCGGGCCACAGATAAACACACAATGTAACTGTCCATTATTGTGGGAAGGCTTTTCTCAATATTTTCTAGAGTCGACCAACATCGAACAAAAGTGAACGATATCAAACAAAAAATATTTCGAAACCTGATCGGACATGTTGGTAAATTTTTATCTATCTTGTAATAAACGAATGTAAATCGAACGTACCATTGTTTCATTCGATAATTTTTGTTCGATCTGATAAATTTAAATGAAGCTATTTCTTCATCAAAATTTCATTAGAACAGTGGAATGAAATTTAATTCGGTTGAACGAAAATACAGTTTATACATTAGATATAGGCACAATCAATATTCAATCAAAATATCGAACATTCTGATCTAATCTATCATCGATTGTGCAAAAATCTACAAGTGTATTCCTTAAGTTTGCTAAGAACTGTCTCATAATTTGCCTTTAGGTTCATCCCAACTCTGTAGCCATACACAGGTCGATTTGTCAGCGATCAATTGCCGATCGATTGCCGATCCGATCTTTCCAGGCGATCAGGAATCAGCGATTGATGGAATCGAGAATCGATGCAACACCACCTTGTGAATCCGATTTGTGGTGGATTTGGGCATGAGCCGATCTCCAAAATGGCCGATTCCACAAAATCCATCGATCTGAAAGGCGGCTGCATAGGGCTGTGGGTCCACCAACGTACTCCAATTGCCAAACGATCGACCCAAAAAAACCAACATGTTGGTTCAATGTCCGATCCGATTTTTTGTTGATTCCGATTTTATTTAGTCAATCCTTCAGGGTGGTCAGAACGCGATTGATCGATCTTGTGAACGCATGCAGTGATTGATCGGTCAAAAATCAAGTGGAAAATCGACCTGTGTATGGCTACCTTAACAGGTCTGAGTCCAGAGGTCTGTGAAGAAGATATTGTTGAAGATATCTGTGAAGAGGAGGCTATTGTTTGATTTTATGCACCTAATGCCTGCCATACACACGCCGATGTGTGCAGGCAGACTACCCCCGATGTCGCTCCGGGAGGCTAACGTGATGACGTCATCACGTTAGCCTCCCATTGCATTCTGGGGCCCCACAATCGGCCAGGCACCCTTTGTGTGCCGGCCATAAGCAGCGATGGAGACGCCGTCTTCATTGCTGCTTATGGCAATCGGCTCCCATCGGCTCAGATTTTCCGACATGTCGGATCTCCGACCGGCCGAGAAGTGGGGCGACAGGCATCTGTCGCCCCATGTGGGGACATGCCGATAAACGGCCGGATTTTAACCTGACCGACGGCGAGAGCGCGCACGCCCGTCGGTCAGATTAAAATCCGGTCGTTTATCGGTATGTGTATGGCCAGCATAAAGGTGAGTTTACATGTTTAGATATTTTCGTTCGTTCAACGAAGAACGAACAATTTTTTGGTTGATTGAACAAAAATCTAGAATGGCTAATTCGTTTGATGGATTTTTTTTGTTCGTCCTCGAAAAGAAAATCTTTCGAAAGGTCATCGAACATGTTGGTAAATTTTAATCTGTTGTAATTTTGAGTAAAAAACGAATGCACCCTAATTTCATTTGGTATATTTTTGCTCTTTGTCAACATTTTGCATCACTTCCGAAAAAAAAACAAAAAAACGAACGATATTTCATTTGTGATTTGGACAATTTTTTTTCAATAATGTTACATTCGATAAATGAATGATCAATGTCTGACAAATTTATGGAGCAAAACATCTAATTGACAATCTACACGTATAAACCCACCTTTGAAGACGAGACGGAGGTCTGAAGATAGGGAATAGGCACAATCAATTTGGGAGCATTGAACCTGGTTAAAGATCGCTGTTATACCAATGTTGGATCCAGATACATTAGTCCTGCTGGATATGCTGCATTAACTCAACTTAATATTAGTGCCCACATGTCTAAATAAATATTGAGACTGTATGTTGATAAAAAAAAACCTCCTGTCCCCTCGTCATCCTACTCAGGTCTGCGGTCATTGACAATCAACCCATGTATGGTCAACTTAAGAAGACTGAGCACAGTTATAAAATTTGAGTTTTTAAAAAAAAGACATATTAACAAGCTTCAAGGTTTGAACATAACTTCTGTTACTTCAGGAGATGATAGATTTACAAGATGTGAGCCACAATAACAAATGTCTCTCGAAGTTTCCTTTAACAGAGGCAGTTATTGAAAAGTCACATTATCAGTCCATTTTTAAGGAACCTTTCCAATTACACATGCTGCGGTTGTAGCACGGTAGTTTATTGGAAGCAGATCCATTTATTTTAATACAAACACATGCAGGAAACATGCAGTTGCAGGAAAATAAACCCTGTATGAGCACATGGCCCTGTGGTAGGTATATGGGAGATGCTTGCGCTGCGGTACAAAAATGCATGGTGCAGGGCGTTAACGTGCTGTGCTAGTCTGTTAAGGCAGATATGCAATGCAGCACAGCGTGAAACCTTGCGTTAGATCAAATGCACTGCATTAAAGCAAAAACCACCCAGCGAGTATCTTGTATAAGGGCCCTAAATATAACTTTGATCACATCCCAAACACTCAGTCTCTCATTGCCCACAGAGTGGTGATAGTTTGTATGCAAGCAGTTGTAAGCCGTCATCAACCACCACCTACACTTCTATTGTAAAGACTGGGAGCAGTCACAGCATGGCTTCCAATTGTTATTGTAAATCTTGCTTCAGCCTTAAGCTAGCCACACATGGTTCAATTGACTGTACAATCAATGTAATTTGATACATTTTT
>CM070036.1:34469376-34490101 GCA_036250615.1 Ptychadena robeensis | reverse complement strand
CCTAAGCAGCGCCCAGATTCAGCAGCGCTCAGAGGCACGTGCCTCTTCTGCCTCTGCCTGTCCCGGCCCTGCTACTACGCCATGGTATATGCAGACCACCACCGCCAGGACCTGCATGTTCCCCTGCCATTGCCACCACAACAATCGGCCCTCCTACTAAACAGGCTCCGCGAACATCCGCTGCGCATCCTGTCAGTCAATGTGAGAAAACCAGGCACCCTCCCCTCTTCAGAGCAGTAGGAAAAGGTCAGACACACCACCCAAATGGACCGGAAACAGCATGGAGACAATGTCCAGATCCATCTTGGACTTCCATGTCGCTGCTGGGAACAAGTGAGTTGTACGCCACTACAGACTGACAAAAACATGCCCAAAACCCCCCAAAGGAATAAACTTACTCTCTAAAACATTGCCAGTGCCTGCAGGTGAGCAGATGCTCTAAAACATGATATGTGAATGCCTGCAGGTGAGCAGACGCTGTAAACATTAGACGTGAGCGCCTATAGGTGTTGTACAGGACGCCAGGGATGGGTCCTGAATGGGGTATATGTTTCGCCCATTTTTGGTTTGTGTCCCCCTTTAAGTAACCCCTACGGTGCTGGATGGACAGTCCAGGATTTCAATGGCAGTCTGTGGACTGCAACTTTGTTAGACTGTTGACAGGGCCTGGCTGTGAATAGGCAGGATGGTTGGGAGGGCCTCCTATTCATCCCCACCCAGCACCTGTGTGGGTGTGTTGGCTGCACACCAGTAATATAACCGGGTCACCTGACCTACTCAGTGGGAAGAGTAATGGACAGAGTCTGGAGGACAGACAAGGGCTGCACTGCTTCCCTCTGAGAGAGGATTACCTATGGTTTTGGGAGACCCTCTCCCCACGTGAGCATTATCCTTTTTTTTATGCCTTTGCTGTGTTTGATGACGGACTATTGTTTTGAAAGGCTGAAGATAAGCCACACTGTTATTTGGGCCAAATAAAGCCTTGTTGAATAAACCGATGTGGTGACTGTGAACCCCAGACCCCCCCCCCAAGTTCACACTGGTGGAGAATGCGGGCATGAACCCCTAAGCATGGGCATTGTACCCCTAAACTACTGCTGGACGCTTTGTTGCTTTTCCAAAGAAAATTTTTTTTATTTTTTTTTTAAACATGATTTTTTTTCCTGCAAGAGGAATTACTGACATTTAAAGGGCCAGCACACTCCGGGATATGGAGGACTTGATGAAGGCTCTGTTGCAGGCCACTGCAACCCAGCAGCAGGCCACAGTATCCCAGCAGCAAGCCATGGCATCCCAGCAACAGGCCTATGATGACCAGCAACAGGCTCACATGCAGAGCCTGGCGCAACAGCAGGAAACCAATAAGCTGTTGGCCACTCAGATTGCCTGCCAGAGGGAGATCGCAGAGAGAGACCGACAAGACTTGCTGAAAACCATACAGAAGCTAGCTCCTGGAGCTGGACCAGTGACTGTTGCCCCTAGCAACCAAGGCAGCATAAGAGCCAGCCACTTCCTACAGATGACACAGAGGCATTCCTGACTACATTTGAGAAAACTGCTGAGAGAGAGGAATGGCCCAGAGAAAAATGGGCTGGGATCCTGGCTCCTTTCTTGACTGGGGACTCACAAAAAGCATATCTTGATCTCTCACCAGAGGATGCAAAGAGCTACAGCCGACTAAAGGCAGAGATCCTGGCTCACCTTGGGGTGACCACGGCCGTTCATGCTCAAAGGGTACATGACTGGAGGTACCAGGCAGATCAGCCACCTAGGTCACAGATGCATGACCTCATACAGCTAGTGAGGAAATGGCTGCAACACAAGGTTCTATCAGGGCCTCAAATGGTGGAAAGGATTGTGCTAGATCTGTATTTAAGGTCCATCCCCACAGTCTGCAGCGGTGGGTAAGCTACGGGGATCCAAACATGGTGAAGTGACATACAGTCATGAAGTCATTGGGGGCTGCCAGCCGCAGAGACGCCCGACCGACACGGGTAAACAGATCCCCTACGTCTCTTTCTAAAGGAGCCCCACGGAGCCCAGGAACAAGCATGCAGCATACCGGCGGAGAGTCCTCTCAAGCCCCTCCTGTGTCTACTTTGCCCCGGAATACAGCTCATGCACGGTGTTGGAGGTGTCAAGCCTGGGGCCATACCAGAGCACAGTGCCCTCTAAAGGAGGAGCCGATGGAGTGTGGGTTAAGCCGTAGAGTATCCTTTTATGCACAAAAGGTTTGCACTGCATGCCCTGAGCGGCTGTTTACCTGTACCATGCATTCAAACTGCCCTATCTGGGCTATGTTGTGGGTAGAGGTTTGGTAAAACCCCAAATAAACAAGGTTGAGGCTATTCAGAACTGGCCTCGACCCCTGTCCATGAAACAGGTCAGGGCCTTCCTGGGCATTGTAGGCTACTACAGGAGGTTTGTGCCCAATTTTGCCGCAATAGCTTCGCCACTGACTGAGCTCACTAAGGGTCATAAATCGGTCATGGTCCCATGGACTGCTGAGGCTGAGAAGGCCTTCTTGGACCTTAAGTCAGCACTCTGCACCTCCCCAGTATTGATTGCACCAGACTTTACTAGGGAGTTTATTGTTCAGACTGATGCCTCGGATGTTGGTTTGGGAGAGTGTGCAGAGGCTCTAAAACAAAGGCCCTCAAACTATGGCCCGTGGGCCAATCAGGCCATCCACAGCGTTCTGCCCGCGTGTACCCAGTATACCCCCCATGGGTACCCACCCACTCCGGGTACCCAATCTGCAGACCCTGTCAGCAGACAGAGGCCACAGCCTGGAAGCTGCCTGGGAGTCTGTGAGTCATGATCAGCAGTGGGGGGGGGGGGGGGGGGGGGGCATGTCAGGTGGGAGGAAACCACTCCCCCTGTATTTCAGTGCAAAGAGAGAGAGAAGCAGATGAGATGCTGTGTGTGTGTGTGTGTGTGTGTTGGGAGGGTTGGGGGGGAAGGTAAGGCTCCACTGATGTGGACAGAAAACCACATGCAGAAAAGCATGTGTTTTCTGTCTGGATTTGTTTTCTTTGTAGTCAATTGATATCAATGGATTATAAACCGTGTCCAGTGATTTCAGTGGACCCGGCTGGTGCCAACCCATCGCGGTATGGCTCAGAACATGCAGTAATCAGCGTTTTTTTCACCCGCACAACGCTGTGGCCGATCCACTACTATGGAGACAAGAGCAAGAGCATGGGGGACAATGGGAGCAGTTTAGGCGAGTATAAAAAAACATGCATGAGCCGCACCAAAACTAACCCAGTGGAGGCTCAGCCTGAGACGTTTTTTAGATTCACCCGCTCTCATTGTCCCCAGTGTACCTGTTTCCACAGTTGCTGACTGGCCACATCGTGTGCAGCCGTGGTTCGTCCGCGCAAGAAAAAACACGGTTTACTGTGTTTTTTTAAGCCACGCTGCAATCCGCTCCCCAAATGCGCGACCGTCCCGACACTGTTTAGCCACAGTTTTTAGTCCAATGACAGCAATTTAAACAAAAAAACGTTAAAAATGCTAACCATGGCTAATCCAAACAGAAAACACATGCTTACTGCATGTGTTTTTCTGTCCACAATAGTGGATCCTCAGGCAGAAGGGGAAGGGAATAATTATTAAGTGTGTGTGTGTTGTACACATGGAGCAATACACATGGCAATATTCATAGCAATACACATACCAACACATATAGCAATACACATGGCATAGTGATGAGCAGCATAGGCAATATTCGAATTTGTGATATTTCGGGAATAATTCTACTAATATTCGATTTTATATTTGTGAATATTCGAAATTGCGAATATCTGCTGCCATATTCGCAAAATTTGCAAATTCTCGAATAGCCGATATCCACCGAATATATTCGAAATCCAAATATTCAAGCTCAACACTAAATCGCAATACGCATAGCAATACACATGGCAATACACATAGCAATACACATGGATAAGGGTGAGTCTGATTTGAGCCCAGTTCAGGCATAATAAGCTTTTGCAACTTTTTTTGGGCACACCGCCAGGGAGGTTATTATTACTCAAGTAATCTCTTACATATGGGAACTGGGTCTGAGCGTTCTGACCTGCAGTATCGCTCCCTGTCACGGGTTAATGTTTAGTTTCTGTATAGTTTTTTGGTTTGATTTTTTTCTTTGTATAATATATGTTTTGGTGACAGTAGACTCTGTTGTGTATAATCTACAAGTGTTTATGTTAGTAGTACTTTGGTCTGTGCTTATTGTCATCCCGGCGGCTCTATAGTTAATTGCCGGACGGAAGGGAGGTCACACAAGGAACAATACGTAATAAGAAGTGTGTATATATAGACAGACCTGGCCTATACTCCTTAACCTACGAATAAGTCCCGACATACATGGGATGAAACGTGTCAGAGGATGAGAGGACCCCCAGGGGCAATTGTACCAACTATATGTTTATGATTCTATTATCTTTATGATTTTAATGAATGAGAATTAAAGCTTTGGAGAATATTTTTACCAAGAGGGCGGGATCTCTGCCTTTTTTAAGTTTGGATTGATGTCGAGTCAGCTTGGGAGACAGGGTCCACGCACCTGGCGTTTATCCATTCAAGTGATTACACCGAGGCCAGTGAGGTAGTCTGTTAAGGTCCCCCCTCAATCGATGAGCTGTGGAGAGCAATGCGATGACATCATAACGCTGCTCTCCATCGCTCAAAGTATCAGCGGGCACCCTTTTGCGTTAGTGTGAACGGGGACGCCGGACCCCATTGGAACTAATGGCATCGGCCAGAAATTTACGGACTTGTCCGTTCTCTGGCCGACCGAGCTTTGGGGCAACAGGGATCTGTCATTCCATGTAGGCACCCGCAATCTGCGATTTTGTGCCAACCAACGGCCGCAAGTGCACACGCACATTGGTCGGCGACAAAATCGCCCGTGGCTCCTGTGTGGGGACCCTTATGGGAATATCCATTCAGAGAGTGCAGGCTCAATCCCAATGCCACGTAATATAGGAGGGAACCACAGTGTGTGGCTGAGCACATGGGTATGCAACCCCTGAGTCACCTTAATGCTAAAAGTTTTTCATAGATATGTGTACACTTGGTACAATGATATCGCAGATATATATGTGTATGCATTAAAAGTTTGTTTCCTTGCAATGTTTGCTATACTTTATTTTTTTGTACACTTGACCGACAAACCAGTATGAAGCCTTTGTGAGTAGTAAATACTGTAAAACTATATATATATTTTTTGTTAAATCTAAATTTCTACTGACAATTATGTGATTATACATTGTTTTGTTTTATGTGCCAATTCAACAAAGACTGTTAATGTTATTGAGTTTCTGTGAGCTAGTGTCTAGTCCATCAGTACAGCTAGCTAACCACAAGTTAAAATCTTGAACATATGTTTACTGTGCTAATCTCAAATATAAGACTGG
This sequence comes from Ptychadena robeensis, assembly GCA_036250615.1. Taxonomy (NCBI): domain Eukaryota; kingdom Metazoa; phylum Chordata; class Amphibia; order Anura; family Ptychadenidae; genus Ptychadena; species Ptychadena robeensis. The sequence continues at coordinate 34,484,675 of CM070036.1, read as the reverse complement.
GGAAGCGATAGAGTGTGAAGTTTAAAATATTTTGTATGTCAGCTCCATTGCTCTTGCCTTTTGTTTTTGTCTTTCTTGTCTCTCATCTTTAGAACAGATGGGCTCATCACTCCTCTATTTTCCTATTGTTTGTGACTGTGCTAGCTCGAGGTCAGTTGTTCTCCCAGCAATTGACAAAGAACTCTGAGTAAGAAGAAAGAGACAGTTGTCCCGTACACTCATGCAGTGGATCTATTAGCCGCACCCGGTTTTAGAGTAGGTCATTCCTGTGCCTGCGGCCCCAATGTAATAGTTTTGGCAAGCGCAGTGCGGAATCTATGGTGTCTGTTTTTGTGTATGTGGAGAGGGAGCACTTAAAAGATCTGAAAGTATTGAAAGAATGGGATATTTGATTTCCCAGTGCAATTCTAATTGCTGTCAGTCCTTTGAGACAATGGCTTGTTTTTATTTTGCTTCATTTTCTCCTTCGGAGTCACTTGGGTATTCTGTGAGTGACACCATTTTTCCACATCCACTATTGGTAACTATTTAAGTTCCAAAGTCTAGAGCTTAAAAAAAAGAAAATAATTTACAGTTTTACATATTGGGACTAAGACGAGTAACAGGGTGCTTCTCACTGTGGGCTCTGAGACTCCCAGTCTGAATAAGGGTTAGTAATCCAATGACAAAGCAGCTTGAGGTCAAGAATTAGAGTGTTACGGATTAGTGGGAATTCTCAATGTTGTCAGTGATAGGCGAGGCCTACTCCAAGTGAAGTCTTGGGAGAGCTCAGTCTTTACCACAGACTACGACATGATGATGGGTTATGGCCCTCACAGGTTGCAGCCCTCTGACTCATCTGATGTGAGTTGACAGGGAAACATAAGCAAGGTGTGGAAAGACAGACAGATGTGTCCTCAGTCATCACGCTACGCTCAAGCTTCCTCGATTGAATGGAGAACATACTCAGTTCCTCGATCCTGTTTAATACTTTGGACCCTAAGGCCCCATCCAAAGTAATGGAGATCGAACAGGGTTTACCACCATGTTGGTTCCCTGTTTGATCAAGTTTCTTGAGTGGGATTTATTGAACTCGCTTGAAGAAACTGGTGGCTGCCATCAATTTGAGAACAATAGATCACATAAATGCAAATCGATACAGAAATCAACCCGTGTATGGCCACCTTAACTGGAGCAGAGTACAAGACACTGTAACAAATTATACAAGCAATAAAAAGTATAAGAATAATTACATATTCTCATCAACTACTAAAATAATAATACAAAAATAAAAATGGCTTAGAAGAGGGAAATGCCAGAAAACAATGGGAATGTCAATGCACTGCCCATACCCCATACAAAGAACTATGGGTGGGATAAAGTTGTATTTGGGATAAAGATATGTAAACACAATTAAAAAAATTTTAATGTCTTTATTTTTAACTGGTAATCCTGTAAATAGTGCTCTTCTTGTCTTAGGTTGACATGGTGAAGGGAGTCATAGTGGTCACACTCTCATCTCTCCCTTTTTATCAGGATGATATGGGGGGGGGGGGTTGGGGAATATATAGAAGAGTAGAATTAGAGTGGCATCATTATAACCAATGTTTGTGAGGTCAGTGCAGGGCAAATTACAAGGACATGCCAGCTCTAGTCAAATAAACAGTTTTTTGATGGTGATAGCTTAATATGGGATTTTATTTTCCTGGAAAATATAAATGGACTCCACTACATCAAAGGATTGGTAATCTGCACTTTATTACATTTTTATTCTGGTCTTTACCTATTCTTAAATTTTCTTCTCTTCTATATTGTGAGTGCCCTAGCATTGTATTTACCTTTACTTTTACCTTTGTAGTACAGAATATTTGTGTAAATATCTGACAGCTCCCTGTCCCTGTAGAAGTCTTGTATTCTGTATTACAGGTTCTGCAGAGGAACATGAATAATTTAGCTGGTGATTCATGTGAAACCTTAGTCCCCTCTGTAGCTGCTGTTTGTAATAATGTATCATACAATACTCCCCCTGGGAAAATGGTCCTGAAGATCGTCATTTTCTTTGTCTTTGCTTCAAGTGACCTATCGTTTAATTTTGCTGAACATCATTAGAAAGAATAAAGACAGCTTGTTAGTGTAGGTGTGCTTTGTGAATGTATTACGTATAATAGAGGTTGTTAAACTCTGAACCTTTTTTGCCTATGATACCATTAAATAGCAGTTTTACTTACCTTACTTACCCTCATCTCCCTGTGACCTATCCCTCAAAGTCACTTTTCTTTATCATTGTATCAGTCACAGTCGCACTGAGGTTCTGCATTGCCAGTGAGGGTGCATATCCACATATCTGAGCATCAGTAAAAAGACAAAACTTCCATATGAGAAGTAGATTAAACCACCCTTACATAACATATTATTCTAGAATTATGGAGTTTCTTTTTAATATTTAAATTGTTTTAGTAATGATGTAAAAGTATAATACAGAAAATATTGACTAAAAGCACTGGCTACAGTACAATCAAATCTGATAGCTCAAATGGTCAGTGATGGTTAGATTCCAACAGACAGATGTACTGTAGATGGATATCTGTTTATACATGTGCACAATATTCAATGTTCCTTGCCATGCCCAGATAGTTGAAGTCTTCCATCTCACTATACTGTATGAATCATGGTACCCTACAGTGATATTTTCATTCACCTTCTCTAATGAAGACTCAACAGGAAGCAAGAGGGAATCCCTCCAATGACTACGAAACCCCCCTCTGAAAGTTGTCACAGTGTCACCATTAGAAGATTTCCCCTTTATTTGACAAACATTTTGGAATTTGCAACATTTTGATTCCTAATCAGGACAATGAGAGTACATATCCTTAAAGAAGGCACAAACAGCAAATAAACCTGACAAATGGTTATGGTGTAAGGCCCTCATACACCTTACAATCTTACTATACAATTTATGTACAATCAACTTTTGTTCTACCAAAACCATGTAATATGAGGAACTTTCTAAACCTTCCAATCACTATGTATTCCATTAGGAAGGTCACTATACTACATAGTTGTTGGTAGACCTATGGAAATTGTATGGAGTGATCTTAATGTGTATGGAGGGCTTTAGTTGTACTTTAACAAAGGCTTAAGCCAAACCAATCATTGTAATTGTGAGTTTTGTAGGAATAATGACCTGGACAGGGCTCATACATACGGTAAGAAAAACACCCAACTATCCCCTTAAATCCCCTTAATAATAATAAATGAAACTACAATTTGAAAAAAGTGGAATATCATATAGGCCACAACTTTAATGAGAAAAACAAAACATCCCTGACAGTGCCTGCCCCCAGTAACCAGTACCATCCGCCCACCAGCCTTAAGACTTAACCAGCTTTGTGGGTACCCAAATAACTGACTCCTATTCCACCATTAGCCAAACCAAATGGGTCATTGACCCTCTTGAGAGCTCACAGATTGTCCGATCTTCCAGCATGCCACTATATTGTCCACAGATTTTCTTTAAGGACACTGCCAGGGACCTGCCAGCTGCTGTGACAAAGAAAAGGCCAACAACAGCAAATTAGTGAACAGTATAAACAAAAAAATACAAAATCCCCAAGTAAGGGGAGGGAGGGTGTGTCAACCTTGTTGTCTCCAAATTAAACTACCCGCCTTCCCCTTACTGCCCAATGTCATTTCCTACTAAATTTTAACTCCCTTCTTCCCACAAATCACCCTGTCAAGCAACCCTCCGCTAGGTTGGCCCTGGGCTCAGGTTGTTCATTTTTGCTGAGCAATAAACAAAACCAAGATTAACCAACAAGACTTTGATTTACATCAAAGGAAGAATTCCAGTAGGATCTTATAATGCTACCGAGACACATCATCACATCTTGTCAAGTATCAAAATCAACATTTCCTTTTATTATTATATGCTATTAGAATTGTAATGCCATATTATCCTGTTATGTTGATTGAAAGAGAACACGATTAGGTAATCTTTTTAGTGTTAATGTTTAAGAACAGGTGGTTTGGAATGTATTTGAAATCTCATAACAAGTAGTGCTGCAGTCAAAAATATGAATCTAACAATGGTACAGTTAGAAGATCCTAAAATTATTTTCAGCTTTACACATTGGCTATTAAATTACTGCCCCTTGTTTTAAATAATTGAAAGTGACAACACACTTGAGCAGAAGTCTGTTGCTTCCCTGGCAATGAGCTGTACTTGTCCACCAGAAAACAAAATGTAAATAAATTTACCACAATAGTCACATGATTAAAAGGCACTGGTAAAATGTAATACATTTTTTTAGAACATCTGGATACTGGGTACCGCCTGCTGGTGGCACTGTGCTTGCCCTTCCCTTGGTAATTTCCCTGGTCATCAGCAGGTGGCTTCCTGCAAGTGTGGGCTGGGTTGAGGACACCTGCCTCGTTAGCCTGAGGGCTATATAGGTGTGCCTCACCCACACACTCTTGCTGAGCATTTTACCTGGATATCTTACCATGTAACCTGATCTGAACTCATGGGACATCTGACCTCTGAACCTGTACCCTGGACTATTTCTGCACCTGTTTGGTTTCCCTGTTTAAGTAAGTGTCAACAAATTTGCTTCCACCATATCCCTGTTTGGTTGTCAGTGTGTGCTGCCTGCCTGGTTGCCCACTGTCTGGATCCTGACAGAATTATTATTAGATTGATTGTGAATTGTTTCATTTAATTGACTGAATGCTGCATGTAATATATTGGTGTGAATAATAAATACATAGAGATTTAATCCAAAATTAGACTGTTGTATATTCCATCTGATCAGTGTATTTTTATTAGAATAGTCTTTATTTTATTATTTCATCTATTATCTTACATATAGATTTAATTGCTGAAATGAAAGCATTTGTATTTGGAATAACATAACCAGACATAAATAGTAGGAGGAGCCTGATGAGATCATAGACCAAAAAATTAGAGCTGAGCTAAATTATAATATTTTTAGTGACAAATTATTCCCAGCGACTTACCCTAAACCATAAGAGGTGAAGGACACTGCCTGTAGGAACAGCTAGAGCATTACACAAAAGAAGAACCCACAAAACCTTTTACCTTGAAAGCCACCAACCTTCTACCATCAGACATAGGACTTAAGCCTGCCATACACACGCCGATGTGTGTAGGCAGACTAGTCCCAATATCTTTCCGGGAGGCTAACGTGATGACGTCATCACGTTAGCCTCCCGCTGCATTATGGGGCCCCTTCAATCGGCTGGGCACCCTTTGTGTGCCGGCCATAAGCTGCATCGGCTTTCATCGGCTCCCATCGGCCAGAGAAGATCGGATATGTCCGTTCTCTGGTCGGCCGAGAAGTGGGGCGACAGGGATCTGTCGCCCCATGTGGGCACATGCCGATTAGCGGCCGATTTTTAACCTGACCGACGGCGCGAGCGCGCCCGTCGGTCAGATTAAAAATCGGCCGCTTATCGGCATGTGTATGGCTAGCATTACCCCTCTACCTCTGGTACCAACCGTGAAAGTCAATAATCTGATACTGATCAAAAATAGGATTTACCCCTCGACCCCTTTCACTTAGAAGACCACCTTGTTGATCTTTTTCATTGAGTGGGAGGGCAGCACTGCGTACAGGAGTTTCAGGCCCTGAGTGGTCAATAGCATAGTCTTAATCTGGGCACACATGGCTCGATGAAGAAAGAGATTAGAGCAACATCGGGCGCTGTGTGCGCTCACGGCACCCGATATTACTCTAATCTGTTATAAGATTTGAGCCATCCACGGTTCCGTCAAGCAGTATAAAGGGATCCTGCTCCTAGGAACTCGACCAAACAGGTTTTCAATATGTTGGAAAACCTTAGTCGACATCCATTACTTTGAATGGGGACCGCGAGTCTCCATCCAATGTAATGGAAGGGCTGCCAGCCTCAGAAGCATTGTGGCTCGATATGGGGGCAGCTCCAGCCTTGCGCGATGACATCATCATGCTTGGCTGGAGCTTTCTCAAAGCGGCCATGTATTGAGCCGTGTGTACCCAGCTTCTGTGTGTGCCCACCTTCTGAGCAACTTGTTCTGCTGTAGATCATACACAAAGCTTATAATTTGTGGGTGGGGCACAGGGTACTGGATGAAGACTAAAGTCGGCCATGCACAACTTGATTCCCTTGCAACCAGGGAATCGATACCTGGCCGATACTTTGGAAAGTAATGGTGATCAAACAAGGAAATACCGTTCTTCCATGGAATCCTTTCCAGAAGCACTATTTCTCCTCCTTCAACATTACACAATAAGTATCTATACTGATGGCTGTGTAAAGTAAAAGGCTTGAAGAAATATTATTTTCAAATATAAGACGTTGGTTTGTGGTGCTTTTGTTATTGTTGGTATCTGAAAACTTAACAATTAGTTTAGGACTGATTTTCTAATTACCATATATACTCGAGTATAAGCCAAGTTTTTCAGCCCAAAAAATGGGCAGAAAGTGCTCCCCTCGGCTTATACTCGAGTCAGCTGAGGGGGTCCACTCACCTCACCTGAATTTCCATGCTGAATGCTTCAGACAGGCAGCTTCCCTCTTCCGTGCATCTTCTCTCTGAGTTCCTGTGAGCTCCGTGGCTTCCGACTTACAGCTGATCGATATAAACAAACTCCACACTGCCACCTGGTGGCCTGGTTACTAGTACACATACAACACTCCATAGCCTATGATTAAAAATAAGAATTGCCTTGCACAACCCATCCTGTAATAATAATAATCCTGTGTTCTCTTAAATGTATTGATAATATGGCACTAAGATTAATCCTGTTTGATTAATTTCTAGGGGCAATGGAGCTTTCCCATTTTCTCCTTTAGAAAAATCCACTTTCTGACTGCATTTCACCCCCTGGGATAATACTCGAGTCAATACGTTTTTCCAGTTTTTGAAGATAAAATTAGGTACCTTGGCTTATACTCGGGTCGGCCTATACTCGAGTATATACGATATGTTTTCCAGTTTATTTCAGCTTTTACCTGATGATTTATTGTATTGGTGTTACATCTGCTGCACCTGCCTAGTTGTATGTGAATTCAACTGCACTACCTTCCTTTCAGTGACAAAGAATGTATGTCAGGCAAATTCAGATGTCAGTCTCAGACACAGAGAGAGTGACACTTTGACACCTCCGCCTTGTGCATTCCTAATGATCTAGTTAGTATTCTATTATGTAACGGTGATTGTCTCTGTGTGTCCAAATAGAGCATTGTTCTTACACAGTGTTTTCCCAATTTGACCCATAATTCATTGCTGTAATTATAGTATGAATCTCTTTAGCAATGACAGGGCATCATCCTATTAGTGTCTTCCCTTTAATCAGTCGTAAATTTACCGATCCGGTCACAGTTTTGTAGCAATGGAAAATAACGTACAGCCTAGTAGTAATTATTCCTATTACCACTCCAGCCCTAAATTAGTGATGCTAAGCATTTCTACATGATAAAATATGAGTTTGTAGCTCGTTATTTCTACGCTAGGTTCACATCTATCTGTTATGGTGTGTTGCATCTTAACGTGCGCTAGGCTCTGTTCACACCTATCCATTATAAAGTTGTTTTAATGCATTTTTATGAGCTGCCATTTACATTAATGGGCCAAACCAGGCATGCAACACAACACTAGACATACAGATGTCAACTAGCCCATTGGATATAATTTGAGTGTAGACATGCTATAAACTACGTACGTTATGATGGATAGGTATGAATTCTTTAAAAATAAATTCACACTTTGTCTAACCCAACACAAGTTGTGGTTCATTCATTCATGTTGAGATGGGCAGCACCAACAACAGCAACAATGCTTTTGAAATTGTTTTGAGAAAGTAGGGTGTTGGTAGCCATACAGACATCAACTTTTGCTCGATGAATCGTCAATTCAATCAACTTTCAGACTAATGCTAGGCATACACGGTCAATGCCCATACGATTGAGGGGCCGTTCGAGCGCAGCAAGATATTGAGCCGCAGCACTTCTGTGTGTTTCTGAGTGCCATTGGACGATCCAGTCTGGGGACCCTCGCCCCCCATCCAAGGTTATGGAAATCGAACAGGGTTTACCAACATGTTGGTTCTCTGTTCGTCCAAGTTTTTTTTAAGCGGGATTGATTAAAGTGCCATATATGCCTAGCTTAACATAAATTGATTGATTGAGCTGATAGAAAGGCAACAGTAAAGCAGCCTATACACTTAAAACGATACATTTTTTAGTCGATTGATTGAGAATTGAGTTTTGCCCACCTGGTTAAATCGACTTAGTCCGATCAAAATTGAGTGAAAATTCAGTTGTTTTTTGATCGGACTGGATGGTAAATTTTGATCTGTCGATTGAAAATTGGTTCGGTATTTTGAGAACCAAGTGTGGTCAACCAATTTTTGATCGATTTTTTTTCTACCTATTCTACCTCACTTCTGATTGAAATTTTAATCGGACTATTTTGGATCGATTGTTTTGTGGATTGAAAAAAAAATCGATCAAAAATTGACATACAATTTTATACTGACTTAAAAAGTACCTTGTTGCATCTATGCCACGAAGGATGAAGGCAGTTCTGAAGGCAAAAGGGGGTCCAACCCGGTACTAACAAGGTGTGCCTAAAAAAGGGGGTCGGTGGGTGTATATTGCAGAAAATGCACATTGTGAAAGTACAGCTTTAAGAATACTATTACTATGCCTTAAGGAATAGATCGGTTGTGATTATCACTGCTCACCTGCAATAATTAGGTAGCCTAGGGGCTAACATTTGAACAATAACAAGGTCTTGTCTGTGACAAAAATCCATAGAATCAGTCATAGAGATTTCTAGGTACGCTTGCAAATTTCCGTGTGATGTGTTCAGTACAACGGCTCCTGAGAGGAAAACCGTTTGAGTGAGAGTTTGAACTGGCAACCCCAGGGATCATAATGAGAATGGTATGATGTATATCTGTAGTCACATCTGATGAAAGTTATGTGTGTGTGTACGCTGGCTTTAGGCCCCGCTCACACTTTACTGCTGCCTCATGGTGAACATTGGCCTCTCTAAGGAAGCTTTCATTAGAGTTAATAAGGCAGCCGCCAGCAATGTATCAAGGCCCTGCATGCCGGATGATTTGTAGAGCACAACACTGAGGTGTACACAGACTTGTTGATGCCCAAGATTTTTTTTCACTGTGCTTCCTCCAGTATTATACTATAAAAGAACACTTAAAGGTTGCCTTTGCTGAGAGTGATATGTAGGCTGCCATTGCTAAACTCCCTCTGGCTGTCTCAGCCTTAAATCAAAATTGTAGATATGCACCTGTTATAACAGGTCGGTGTTTTGTAAATATCAGGAACCTAGCCAAATACTTGATGGATTTAGGATTAAATAAAGGAACACGGCATGGTATTTAAATTTACTGTACATACTCAAATATAAGCCTATGCTAATAGCAGCCCAGGTATGTAGTTTTGTCAATAAAAAAACTTGGAAAAACTCAAGTATAAGCTTAGGGTGGCAAATGCAGGGAAAAACTATTATAACTTCAACTAGCCAATTTGTGAGTTTACTACAAAGCCCCTAAACATGATATCATCACCAAAATTGCTGAAGATTCAGGGATGTTGTGGCAACATTTTAAAGAAAAGGGTATTGCTCTAGCGCATTTAATTTTTGCATGCATTTAGTTCAAAGTTAAATTTACTCAAACATTTTTTATTTTCCTTTGAACCAACTTTATGCAAAAACTTCACGTGCTAAAGCAATATGATGATGATACAATGTTCATTGACTTTGCAATTATTTCACAATGTTCACCCATGAAAATTCAAAATTTTTATCTAAAATATATAAGTAAAAAAATTGGATTATACAGTATTCTACTTGATTCTTTATCCTCGCGAAGACGGGGGATGGGGGGGGGGGGGGATTTGCAAATCCAGCTCTGCATGTTACCAGGCGGTATCTTCTCTTTGCTTTCGTCCCTCTGTATATCTCTAGTCTCTCCCATTATGGGTAGTATACTCGGTAAATGGATAAGCTTTGCGATTGTACACCTCTCATTTAGCATTGTTCTATTAAGCCCTGAAAGGGGATTTCTCCTTGCTCTGCTCATCTGTATATTTTGGGTTTTAATTACGGTACCCTTTTGAGGTTCCCACTTTCTTTTGACAATTTCCCCTTCCTATTTAGTTGCATGTTAATACACAAAAAAATACAGGGACGAACAACCCTATCTAAGAGTATGGTACAGATGGATATGGCAGGGGACAGGGTCAGGGACAATCCAAAGTCAGAGCAAGGAGAGTTTAAGCAAGATCAGAACTCAGAAGAATATGACTTTGCCCCAGTCCTCAGCAGTCCATTCACCATACTTTCTGCAGACGATCAATCTGTCCCTGATGTTTTTGGGGGAGAGAAGTGGCTTCTTTGCTGCCCTTGACACCAGGCCATCTTCTAAAAGTCTTCGCCTCACTGTGCGTGCAGATGCATGCACCTGCCTGATGTACACCTGCCTGCTGCCATTCCTGAGCAACCTCTGCACTGGTGGCACTCCGATCCCGCAGCTGAATCCTCTTTAAGTGTAATGCGCCTGGACACACATTCTCTACCAACACCAAAAATATCCAGGCAACAGGTTTTATTGGGTAATCCAGAAAACAAGCCAAAGGTCATACACAAAGGTCTAAGTGTATGGTACAGATGGATAAGGCAGGGGACTGGGTCAGGGACAATCTAAAGTCAGAGCAAGGAGAGTTTAAGCAAGATCAGAACTCAGGCTGGGTCACTGCTGGCAACAAGAGGCTTGTGTCCACTATGTCACACACAGAGAGGACACTTCCCATTCTGCTGAATAGGACAGTGTCCACTCTGTGTTTTCTTAGCTGCATGCCCGCAGTACTGTTTTGAAGCTGCGAGCTGCCACATCTTTAAAGCAGCACCACGGGTTGGCAGTAGAGCTGTTCGGGTCCTGCAGTAATAGGGCGCACTCCTGCTGCATTGGTCAACATGGTTAGGAAGCCCATTTAGCTGCCACTGGAACTTAACAGCATGTTCATCCAGAAACTACAAACCCCCTATTGCATCCAGGTATTGGATGTGTATGATTCTCTTTACCTTCTCCCATTATGCAGGGCACTTCAGAGGCAAAGAAAGATTCCTTAGCAACCAAGACTAAGGATGCAGCAGATATTTTAAAGTAAATGCCGCACACCCTGTTAGCTGCATTTATGTTTCAGGTGTGTGACAGAACCCAATAGATCCCTTTTACATCCAAACGACAAGAAAATTTAGAAAATTGAAATTAAGGTTCACTTCCCTATAATAGTCTATATGATTAGATGTTATATTTCACAATCAAAGCCTTTGAATAAAAATCTTCTTTAATCAGATTTGTAACATATATACAAGTATACATTGTGGGGAGATGAACTCATGCTGGTAAGCAGGTAGGCAGGCGATATCACACATAAAGTCCGTTTTAAGGGCTCCTGCCCATGTTTATTGCTTAATGTAGTCCAAACAGACACTCTTCCCACACAGGGGCTTTCGTCAGCAACCAAAACAGCAAACAAAAGTATAGCCTCTCGGCTAGTAGCAAAAATAAACGTGCTTTTCTTTCCCATTCAGGCCAAAAACCCACAACAGACTGAACTCCAGCCTAACTCTCTACCCACTAATCCTCAGCAACAGGTGTGCTCAAATAGGCTCCTGAGCCTTAGCAGATACCTGGGATTTCCCTGCCCCTACAATGCTTGCTGGTCTCATCTCAGGCGTACCTAAGTCCTACATACCTGCCATCCAACACTTTACCCAGAAACACAGGTGACCCTTTCATCACCGTGTCACAACATATACAGTCCTGGCCAAAAGTTTTGAGAATGACACAAATATGAGTTTTTACAAAGTTTGCTGCTAAACTGCTTTTAGATCTTTGTTGCAGTTGTTTCTGTGATGTACTGAAATATAATCATACACACTTCATACGTTTCAAAGGCTTTCATTGACAATTTCATGAGATTTAAGCAAAGAGTCTGTATTTTTTTAGAGTTGGCCCTTTTTTTTCAGGAACTCTGCAATTCGACTGGGCATGCTCTCAATCAGCTTTTGGGCCAAATCCTGACTGATAGCAACCCATTCTTTCATAATCACTTCTTTGAGTTTGTCAGAATGAGTTGGTTTTTGTTTGTCCACCCGCCTCTTGAGGAATGACCACAAGTTCTCAATGGGATTAAGATCTGGGGAGTTTCCAGGCCATGGACCCAAAATTTCAACGTTATGAGCCACTTAGTTATCACTCTTGCCTTATGACACAGTGCTCCAAACTCAAACTGTTGTTGGATTGCTGGAAGAACATGCTGTTGGAGGGTGTTTTGGTTCCATTCTTTATTCATGGCTGTGTTTTTGGGCAAAAATGTGAGCTCACTCCCTTGGATAAGAAGCAACCCCACACATGAATGGTCTCAGGATGCTTTACTGTTGGTATGACAGAGGACTGATGGTAGCACTCACCTTTTCCAGATGCCCTAAACAATCGGAAAAGGGCTTCATCAGAGAATATGACTTTGCCCCAGTCCTCAGCAGTCCATTCACCATCCTTTCTGCAGAAGATCAATCTGTCACTGATGTTTTTTTGGGAGAGAAGTGGCTTCTTTGCTGCCCTTCGTAACACCAGGCCATCTTCCAAAAGTCTTCGCCTCACTGTGCATGCAGATGCGTTCACACCTGCCTGCTGCCATTCCTGAGCAACCTCTGTACTGGTGGCACTCCAATCATGCAGCTGAATCCTCTTTAGGAGACGATCCTGGCGCTTGCTGGACTTTCTTGGACGCCCTGAAGCCTTCTTAACAAGAATTGAACCTTGAATTGAATTGAATTTTTTTTTAGATTTTGTTAATTTTCATGGCAAGGAAGGATTATGCAATTCATTTGAACACTCTTCATAACTTTCTGGAGTATATGCAAATTGCTATTATAAAAACTTAAGCAGCAACTTTTCGAATTTCAAATATTTGTGTCATTCTCAAAACTTTTGGCCAGGACTGTACATTGTATACCACAAAGAAAGGAGATGGAATAATATTTTATACATCTAGCATTTACAGCAACCCGTATATTTTCTTGAGCTCTTACTAGTTCCCCTTAAAACAGCAAAGCTTTATTTAGCTCAACACAGTACACAGCTCTTTGCCTGCAGCTGACACACTTGTCTTTTGGATTTTTTTATCACTCACTCGCCTAATGTAACCTGAAAAGGAGAAGGACGGAGTTGCTTGAATGGTTAGGAAAGAACTGTGTAATTGCTCCTCAGCAAGCGCTATAATTACAAATTATTAATCCTGTTTAGAAAAACAGTGACACACCGGGATAAGAATAAGAATGCAGAATTCAGAATTCTGTGAAATGAGCTTATATCTACTAAAGCCGAGAACACACTGCTCAATATAAGAGCCGTTTGAGATTCCCGGCAGCACGATTACGTCATCGTGCTCCTGCCCGTCATCGAAGGAGCTGGAGGCGCAGCACTGCTGTGTCATCCAGCTCCGACGATGCTTTGCATGGGGACAGGCGGTCCCCATGCAAAGCAATGGAGATCAGCCATGAATTACGGTCATGTCCGATATCCCTGGTTTCGAGCGGGATTGATCCCATTTGAAAACAGGGATGGTCGCATTAGATATGGGCCAGATAGATGGCCATGAGCGCCCATATCTATGTGTGTGTTCTCTGTCATATTGTTTATCGACTATGAATTCGATCAGGATGTCCGATATTTTGATTGAATATCGATCATGCCTATATCAAATGTAGTCTCAAATATCTGAATCTAGAATTTTTATTGTGAATATCGGCACTTCTAGAAATTGCGAAGATTTCATATATACTGCTATATCCTCGTAATTGTGAATATTTGAGATTTTCGACCACTGGTGTTGATCGCGAATTTGTGAATTTTAATTTTGAAAATCATAGAAGGTTATAATGACTAGAAATCACAAATTCTCGAATGAACAAATTTGCTTAAAATATTAGGCATAATATGCGAAATGTGCGAAATTTTGCAAATACGAATATTGCCTATGCTGCTCATCACTAGTGACGGCCGACATGGATGTTCGCCCATCTTCTCGCCGGCGAGCAGTGCGGGTGTTCGACCCGCTCCGTTCGCCGGCAAGAAGAAGATCTCTATTCTTCCTCCGGCAGGATCACAACCTGTGTGATCGTGCCGGAGGAAGAATCTTTTCACTAGAAGACCGGGCATAAAGCCGGTCTCCTAGTGAAAAACCGGCTTGGGAACAGGAAGTGACATCAGTGACGTCACATCCGGCTCCCGTAACAAGGAACTATGCGTTCCAGGATGCGTTCCACTGACGTCACATCCGGTTTTTCCGATTCAAATTGAATCTGTCCGCGAACAGACGGACGGCGGACGTCTTTAGAAGTCCGACCCGCCCGTTCACGGACAGTCCTGGCCGATGTTCGGCCATCACTACTCATCACTAATCGAATGTATACACTCATTTTTAATTCGACCAAACACAATGTCAAATGATAACTCAATCATATGTATTCTAATGAACTATCGTTTGATTTTTATTTTGGTTGCAAGTGCTGTAGGGGTGTAGCCAAAAGACTTCAGGTCTTTGGTATACAAACTAACAAAAAAAGGAACTAACATAATACGAACGAACGTGTGCTCAATCCAACTTAACTCACAGTAAACCGGAAATTGCCTAATGCTAGTTTTTTAAATGGAACAAAAAACGATCGAATGACATTATGACAAATTCAATATACATTCAATGTTTGACAGATTGATCAAAATGTTCGATTGCCTTTTGATATTTTTGGTTTTATATCGATAACTTTGGATCATGTGAACAAGTTGATTGCTTTTTCGATTTTCATTCAATATTTTTTTTTGATCGGTGTAAAATGATTAATTCATTGAACGAAAGAAAACATTGAACCGTGTATGGCCACCTTTAAAATTGCTGTACACGCTTGGCCCATTGTTTACAGTCCTTTACCCTTGGCCAACAATCTAAGGAGAACATTAATCCACTGACCAATCAATTTCCTT
Organism: Ptychadena robeensis; assembly: GCA_036250615.1. NCBI lineage: Eukaryota > Metazoa > Chordata > Amphibia > Anura > Ptychadenidae > Ptychadena > Ptychadena robeensis. The sequence goes on along the minus strand of CM070036.1, from coordinate 34,469,616 downwards.
TTGTAAATACTGAAAATAATTATGTATAGGTCAGGAATGTAACAATTTATTTGCTTTAGAAGTATAATATTCTAAATATGACACATTACTGCAAAACTATATACAGTGGTGTGCAAAACTATTTGCCCCATTCCTGATTTCCTCATTCCCCCTTCCTCATTTCCTGAAATGTTTCAGCTTATCAAAAACCATTAACTATTAGTCAAAGATAACATAATTGAACACAAAATGCAGTTTTAA
>CM070036.1:34459113-34469276 GCA_036250615.1 Ptychadena robeensis | reverse complement strand
AATTACCCCAAGAGCGCAGAGACAACTCATCCGAGAGGCCACAAAAGACCCCAGGACAACGTCTAGGTGCGTGTCCCGTTACATCTGGCGTAAGAGTAACACAGCATTTCAGCAAAAGAACATCATACTAACAGTAAAATATGGTGGTTGTAGTGTGATGGTCTGGGGTTGGTTTGCTGCTTCAGGACCTGGAAGGCTTGCTGTGATAGATGGAACCATGAATTCTACTGTCTACCAAAAAATCCTGAAGGAAAATGTCCGGCCATCTGTTCGTCAACTTAAGCTGAAGCGATCTTGGGTGCTGCAGGAGGACAATGACCCAAAACACACCAGCAAATCCACCTCTGAATGGCTGAAGAAAAACAAAATGAAGACTTTGGAGTGGCGTAGTCAAAGTCCTGACCTGAATCCTATTGAGATGTTGTGGCATGACCTTAAAAAGGCGGTTCATGCTAGAAAACCTTTAAATAAAGCTGAATTACAACAGTTCTGCAAAGATGAGGGGGCCAAAATTCCTCCAGAGCGCTGTAAAAGACTCGTTGCAAGTTATCGCAAATGCTTGATTGCAGTTATTGCTGCTAAGGGTGGCCCAACCAGTTATTAGGTTCAGGGGGCAATTACTTTTTCACACAGGGCCATGTAGGTTTGGAGTTTTTTTTCTCCCTAACTAATAAAAACCATCATTTAAAAACTGCATTTTGTGTTTACTTGTGTTATCTTTGACTAATCGCTAAATGTGTTTGATGATCAGAAACATTTTGTGTGACAAACATGCAAAAGAATAAGAAATCAGGAAGGGGCAAATAGTTTTGCACACCACTGTAGTATGGAACACATACATGTTAGTTTGATACTGTTAACTTCTACTTTTTGTTTCTTCAACTGCCTGAACTTGCTTAAAGCGGACCTACCACCAGGAATCTATGTTTTCATGAATGGCACTAGAGGTGCCAATAATAGGGAGGAATGCAGTGAAAAAAACCAAAAACTTACCTGTAATGAGCAATTTAGGAATATAATCAGCCATTTCTCTTCACTTCCTGGTTAATGGGCTCAGCAGAACCCGGCACCACGTCACAGCAGCACGTGATTTTTCAGTGAGCTGCTTTAAAAATTCCCATAGAAGATCACTGAACGCCCCCAGTGGCCACCCGCGATATTGCACCACCATGTGTTTAATGTGTTGGCTACACACTGAAAAATCACGTGCTGCTGTGACGTGCTGCCGGGTTTTGCTGAGCCCATTAATCAGGAAGTGAAGAGGAATGGCTGATTATATTCCTAAATTGCTCATTACAGGTAAGTTTTTGGGTTTTTTCACTGCATTCCTCCCTATTATTGGCACTTCTAGTGCCATTCATGAAAACATAGATTCCTGGTGGTAGGTCCGCTTTAAGTGCCTTGACCTGCATATATACATTTTTTAAATAAAGTTTTAACAAGGAATCCATTAGAACTGAGTAATATTTAAAAGGATTCCTTTTGTGTTGAAAAGATTGACAAGGCTGGCCAATACCCTTAGAATACTGTGCTTTGAAACCTAGTGAACTGAAGTTAATAAAGAAGGATTTTCATATATACTGCCAATCTTCACACACGGGATATATTCTGACATTAACTGATGCCCATCAATTGTACACAGGAGCTTACAAAGTCAATGTTCCTGAAGGCGAAGGTATGGTTTACGACCAAAAACTGTTTAGTAAATAAGCCAGCTTCCTCATGCCTTCATTAATCCTTGCACACAGCTTTATGATACGTGGATTCTGATATACACAATATTGACTCCCTCCAAGGGTTTTATTGCAGTTGATTAATTGAATGTTTTAGCCATACCTAAAGGGAGTTGTGCGTCTCCCATTGAGAGGGTTAGATCTGCTTTGCTCCAGTTAAAAATGGTAATATATTTTCTGGGTCACGGCTGAGTTGAATGTCTAATTGAGTTATTCAAATGTTTGAAAAATGCTCCTGTATTGCTCTATATAGATTTATTTGCTTTTCAATTTTTTGTATGTTGGGCTAGCAAGAAGGAATACATTAATCTTACCATACAATTTCTGTACAATCAACTTTTGTTCTACCAAAACTATGTAATATAAGGATCTTTTAAAACCTTCCAATCACCATGTATTCTTTTAGGGAGGCAACTTTACTACACAGTTGGTAAATTTTGCTTGATTGTACACATTGTTGATGGTTTTTCCAAGTATTTCGATCTATTTGTTTACTATCGGAATTGTGATCATAATTACAATCGTATTTTTTATCATAATTACTATAATACTACATGCGCTCCATAGTTCGACCGGAAATCCATAATGTTTAACTTGATCGCACTCGTACGATCGTTGGCACATGATCATAAAATTGCACAGCACGATCGAATCCAAGATCAATCCTGCAAAAGTCAACCTGCGTATGGCTAGCTTAGGGTGTCCAGGGTGCTAGAATCCATTTTAACACTACTAGTGGGTGCTATAGAAAGTAAAGATACTGATATATATCTGTGCTGACCAGTTGAACAAAATCTTAAGCATTTTGCCACAAGGCTTCTGTTACTTGCTGAATGGCTGATGTTTCCCTTGCAGAGAGATCATGTGACAAAGTCAGTGATTTCCCAGATGTGTTTGGTAGCATATGTATCCTCTACCACTACTGTATCCTCTAAGATCATTTTTGTTTTCTACATTTTGTTTAGCACTGCCTTGAATATACTGCATAGCTGCCACCCACGGGCTGAGAAATACCCCCACTAAGCTCTTCACATGTCCGCTATGCCATTTTCTTAAAACTCATTTTATTACACTTTATGTCCCCCTTTAACAACCATGTGCTACCTTTTGCTCTGTTATATGTGTGATGTTTTTCATGACTTCCACTGTGATCAGCTGTAACATATTCAAAAAAGTGTGCTATAAATATACTTTACCACTGGGAGAACTGAAGAAAGGATAACCTCCTAGTGTCTACTAGGCCATTTCTATGTTTACAGAAGTATCTATGGCTAGAAGCAACATTTTCTCCTCTGTTGAAGCTCCTGCAGCCTTCTATGTGACATGGTAGGACCGAAAAGATAAAAGCCCTCTGTACTTTCATACTGCGTTACCCCACATGGCATGCCCCTGGCAATACTTTTTCCCATTTGGTAAAATGGAACCTTCATAAACAAAACATATACCATAAATCTGACATCTCTACACTTTCATGTTGTTAACATGATAAAGTAGGTTACAGGCTAATTATACCTACAATTAGTAAATATTACATTGCAGCCAACCACTAAAGTAGAAGCAATGGGTTTTCAGTTAGCACATGTGTTTTCCATATTATAGTACTATATATATGATGCGTTTATAAGATAATAGTTCTATACATATAAATCTGTTGGACTGACCAGAAAAACGAAGATGCAGTGGTTAAGAACAATGACCTTACAAGGAGACTTGACAATTTGCTTGTCAGACAACAACCAACAACACCTCAAACACAATTGGCCACCAAAAATGTCAGTTCGTAATATAAATTTTAAGAAGCACCACCTAACAGTGATTGGACCATGACTTCCAAAACGTTCTTAGAATGTTATTACATATATTTCAAGAGGAGAGTTTTGCAGAATTTTGAGATGAAAGTATTATCTGGAAGCCACCTGAAAATGCAAGGTAGAGGGCTAAGGTCATTATAAATTTTTTGTCATTTAATTTTGCATAACAGGGTGTGTAAAATGGTAATTTTAGGCCATTTGTTTTGGGAGAAAGTAGACCTTTTGTTTGTTCCCGGAGGTCTGCACAAACCACTGCTGAGATATGAAGCTGCATGCATTTTTTTTATTAAACCCCATCATTATCAGAGCCAGTACAAATGAAATGCATTATGATGATCCATACACTAGGCTCCTCATAGAGTAACAGATCCTTTGCTCCATGGCCATGTATACAGGAAGTTCCCTCCTTGTCATAGACTTATGGCTGCCTATTTCAGAGATATTTGTCATTCATATGGGTTTATGGTACATTATTGTTGTGGACAAATTCACCATGTCAAAATCTGATGCCATACATTTCCTGATATCTACTACCCTGACCTTTTATAATTGCTGCGTGATTCCATAGGTCACCTATTGTACTAAACAACAGAGTGGACTTGGTGTTTAGAGCGCTATGAAGCAATGACACTAGGAAACTTGGCCTAAATCATGTTGTCAGCAGCCTGTATGACCTTGGATGGGTTATTTGTCTCCCTTGGTCCTTGGCTTAAAATGAAATTGTATAGTTGAGTAAGCAGATGTACTGTGTCTTATTATCCAGTATACGGGAAACACCTTAAGAACAGATTTGTTTTTACACTAAATGATAAAGTGAATGTCTAATCCACTACAATCAACATTCTGAGTTGCTTTGTTAGAATTAGCAATCTTCTTCAGTTGAATTTGATTTAAACAATGAATCAGCTCTTGTTTTTGAAGGCCAAAGCCAAGGAAAAAAAATAAACATTTTGTTTACAATAGCCAATCATATTTACATTTGACTGGATTGACTGACTGTTGTTTCACTTTAATATTGCCTTTGCTTAATATCAATATGGCTTAGGCTAAAGATTTATCTTATATTTTGCTGTTGTTCTATTCCCTCTACATCAATCCTTTCCATTTTTGTTCTCTTCTTTGTCTCAAATATCATCAATGGTTCCCTACTTATTATGTGCCAGTTTTACCATATATAGTATGCAAAAAGAACAGAATCAGGTTAATTTATTCTTTTTTTCAATATCAGCCAGTATACAATGAAATTCTATAGAACAGACTAGAAATACAAGATGCAACCCTGAGCATCACAGTCATGTCCAGCTCTACTGTTATGGATGAAGTACCGTATCTGCTGTAATATTCCAGAGGAAGGGGTACAGATGAACCCCTAAACTGCATTTACCATTGCTTTTATTGTATTAACAATAAAACCTTGGACATAACTTAATAAGCACTGTGTATATTTTTTGCAGTATAAGAGTTCCATCAAGTAACCATAGGATTTATAACTGTCTCTCCCTAAGCACTTTGCATGTTGTTTGAGAATACAGATGGTAATATAGAGGTCTGGTGCTACAGGGTAAGTGGCAGTTTTTTTTGGCTTGTAATAATATTTATTGTGATAACCACATGTGTTAGTGTTCAGTAGTTTAATTATCTAAGAATTTTATCATTCAAAAATTATTTTACCAACATTATGTCTAGATTTTGAACATAATATTAATAATAACAAAAAGTAAATTATAAAGGTCAATGGTTCTGTTCTTTTTTGCATTCCAGGTTAATAGAAACCAACGATATCGACCAGAGTGAACTGTATCACAAATTTCTAATGTGACATTGGAGGGGTGTAGATTTTCACCTTCTTTATTACACAAATGAAAGGATTTAGAGCAGTGGTGGGCAACTGAGTTGATATGGAGGGCCACACTCAGCATCACTAGGGCCGCATACAATTTTCAATAAAAAAAAGACAGCAGGCAGAGCTAAAAGACATTATTTTTAATTTTTTATAACAAAACTTGTAAATTATACTTCAAGCATTAGGAAACACTGTAGTATGGTAACACACATTTTGTGTCATATATATAATCAAAGGTTATGTGCCCCTATTCTGAGGTTATGTACCACAATATATATTATACAATCATCCCCCGTTCAGTGGTAAAATAGTGGGAGCATAGGCACCCACCTGTCCACCAACAGCTCCAGCTGAGCAGGCTGTGAAAGCCAATCAGTGACCCAGACAGTGTCTGAGCAAGTCCCTCACCTCTCCTCCTCTTCCCGCTCTAAGAAGATTCAGAGCAAAGATTTGTCAGCGCGACAGGTAAGTTCCTTTGCCCTATGCATTAACAGTTAGGTTTCAGGGGCGCAAGTGGAGGACCAAGGAGGGCCGCTGAAGAGCACCCAATAGGCCGCAGGTTGGACACCTGGGATTTAGAGGAACGAGACATAAACCTGCTACAAAGAGTTCAAAAACGCACGCGTCACCTGTGGATGGACACCGCATACCTTGCACATACTCTACGTTCACCTATGGGACTACCACTTGTATCTTTGAACCTACTTCGGTGCTCCTCCGCTCCTGCCCCTGGGTCCGTGCGTCAGCGGCCTCTGACCTAGAACCTCTTACTTATTATACCTTCATTTGGGTAATGCTACACCTCCTGAGGAAGATCAGCTTATTTTCGAAATGCGCGTTGAGGTGCTCAACTACCCCCTACAACCTTCTGTAAGAGGCTACGGTCCACAGGCATTCTTGAGTGCCCGTTGATACAATCTCCGGTCAACTGACTATTCCGTACTCTGTGTACGACCATTTTTACCGAATAAATCTTCCTCTACATGGACTTATAACCTGATCGATCACTCAATGATAATTTATGGACTCTGCTATTTCTATGTCTTTATACATGTTATGTTTTACCTACCATATTAAACTTGGTGGCCTTAAAGTCCCTATGCCCTGCCTAGTGCAGGGAACAACTCAAGTTGGAGGGCAATTATACATTTCCCTCCCTTGATTTCTTCTTTAAAAATTTATAGTTGGGATGTTGTCCACCACCCACCTAGACTCGTGATATTTCTTTATATAGAGTTCAAAAAATTGTCATGAATCTGTTCCAAAATGATGCTGTATTCCAAATACGTTTTAGATCTTTATTTGGTTATCATCTAGTAAATGGCATTTCTGTTTTTTAGGGGAGAACATCTTCGAAAAGCATGGATTGAATATATAAAGACAAAACCAATATTAATGACTGGAAAAATTTTGTTTGTGTGTACTTTAACGTTATGCTGACCAAGGTCCTGTGTATTTTTTACCTCAAAGGTCTTGTCTTTGATTCCTTCAATACAGTACTCTGGCATTTTCCTCCACCTATTCCTCTGGGCATTTGTTTCTTTATAACAGCAATAAAGTGAGGAACGAACTACACCACAAAAGTAATTGTCTCATTCATGATTCACAATTTATCAAATTGCCATCTATCAATTACTTCCTACACACTTTACTCCTCTCATCACAATCTCATTACCGCTTTATACATTAACCTGTTTACATATTTTCACCTTCAAGACAACCTGAAAAGCCAAAGTAAGCTTGCACAAAGGTTTTAAGTCCCTTTTTCTCTTGCCTTTTATGATAACCTATTCTACACTCATTTTGCTTCTTGTACACTGTATTTCCTGTGGATGAAACACACACAAAATTTGGTAAAATATTAAAAGCATCAACTACCCAAATTGCACTTGTGTGCCATTCTTTATACAGCTGAAACAATTGAAATGGTAAAGGAAACCAGCATCAGTACAAAAACAGTGAGGCTGTGTTTCTGTTGGCAGCTGAGCCCTAAATTTGTGATCAAATGTGGACAACAAAAATGTTATAGATATTATATAGATATTTTTACAGCTGCCACAAATAAACTGTATCTACTAAAGGTCCCCATACAAGGGTTGATACCCATTAAATTGATGACCCACTCGAGCGCAGCATGGTGACTCGAGCATTCATTGATTGAACAGGAATCTATGTGCACCACTTGTGCAATAGATTCCCGTTCAAAGCTTTGGAGATTGAACAGGGTTTCACCAACATGTTGGTTACCTGTCCGATCAAGCTGATCAATCGATCGTGCTCGAAGACAGGGTGGACATAATGCTCGAAAACAGGGATGGCCGCATATGATATGAGCCAGATAGATGGCCAAGAGTGTGCACAGCTCTCGAATCTTCTATCGATCTGGCCCATATCTACACAGCTTAAGAGTGGTCATGAATGGTCCAATCTCAACCTAACTCCATCTTTACTACCAGGAAACCCACTTGCTTTTAATAAAATTAGGTAAACCCATTTACCTATGAACCCTACCTATAATTATTAATCATTTAACCCATTGGCCATTAAAATATATTTTTGTTTCAAACTACAGCTTCCGCAAACTTGGCCTGCATTTAAAGAGGAAACCATCTCTGAGCCCCTAACAGGTACTAAGATCTAACCTACATTATTACTGCTATTACTCTGCAGCACAGATTGTCGATCATTTACCCTACTGGATACCCATTATAGCCATTACAGGTATTATAGCCACTGCAATAAGTTCCATTTGAAAAAAAATTCTCTCATAGCCTTGGTCTATATTAATAGAACAAAAAATCTCTGAGCCCCTAAAAATTACCTGGGCTACTTTATTCCTGCTATTACTCATAAAATTAAATGATCCCACCGTGCCACAGCAGTGGGGTTCAGCAGGCATTTTTGCCCACTTCATAATTTTCTCACTGTTTATACTTTCATCAAATAGTAAAGCCTGTAAACAAATGTATAGTAAATCTGTACATATTTAATTTTTTTCTTATAATCAAAAAAGTATTTTCATTTTTGCTCTGTAAATTGGAAATATTGCATATAAAGTATATTTTTTCTTAACAAGCATGTTGAATGTTATGTTTTCTTTCACATGCCTCTTCATGCAGAAAACTGCAACAAAAATGATGCATTAACATTTGTGTATCAATACGTATTTCAGCGCACCTGTTAGGGACTTGGGGATACCCCTAAAAAGGGATACCCCTTAAAACTCAGAAATCAGAAAAAAATTAATTACAGCCAATAGCTCATGTTAAAATGTACCCGGACATGAAAAAGTCAATGATTAATCACTGTGACTCATCCTTTATTGGTTGGCCTCAAAACCAGGAGATGAATAGTGCTTTGCAGTGTTATTTGAAATATAATAAGTATGTAAAGCTGGGCATAGACGTGCCGATTCCTGACCGCCGATTGGATGCCGCGCGCGCTCCCTCATCCATTTGAGATCGGGTAGTGCAGGAATCAGGTGCTGCAACAAGCAGGATTGTGGCAGGATTGTGCTAAAATCAGCCGTCATGTCGGATCGCACATTGATCCGACATGACGGATAGTTTTGCTCCGATCCCATTAGTTCGGCTTGGGACGGCTGCCCAGCTGCACACAAAGGGTATAACGTCATCACACCCGCCCCTAGTGCCGAAATCGGGTCGTGAGTCGGCGGGAAATTGGCCCGTCTATTCCCAGCTTAACAGATTAAACTTGATATAAGTAATGTATAATAAAAACAAATTTTAGGTAGTTAAATATGATAAAATAAAAGTGTTTCCCAACTACTATAGCATTCCTTTTAGATTAGAGTAGATCCATAGAATCCATGTTAAAGAGATTTGACCACACAGGCAGATTAGATCACAGTCCCCCTATATTTACTTACTGATCGCTAAAGTATCATTAACTTCCCAAATGTCTCCCGAAAGGTGACTGATTTCCTGTTTAGCCTAATCTAGATGATAATCAGCAGCAGACCTATGTCCGTTACTGAAGGTAAATTAAGGTTAAATAAATAATATATCCCCTGACTTCACCAGTTATAATCACAAGGACCCTGTTCTTTGGTGTTTTGCTTCCACCCCCTGGTCAAGGTATACAAGAGTTGTTGTTGTCAGATGACCCAAGTTTGCCCTCAAGCCCTGCATTCATCAATCTCCCATCATCTATGGTTAGCATTTGAATAGTTTAAGATAAGGCTGTAAAGACAGCAGGGGGTCTGACCCTATTCGAAAAGTGATTTTTTAAAGATCTCCTAGATTACCTTCTTGTCCTCTTACCTTATCAACAAGAGGATGCTCAGCTCCCTGCTGTTCTATTTGACCTTTAAGTACTGTAAATTTGAGGCTATTATGTCTCTTTGGAAATTTCTTTTTATATTCTTCTCTTCCCAGAGAAGAGTACTTAAGAATGCAATAAACCAGGAGCACAGAATTAAGTGGGGGTGTAATTAACCCCTTCACTATGGCCTGTGGAATACCAGTGGTGTGGGAAATGACATTCCCCATCTATAGTTCTCTGTAGTATAATTTGTTTAGCATTTATTACACTTTGACCTCTTGGTGATCCATTAGGAAGCAGAAAACTAAGTCCACAAGGGGGAATTTCTTTGCTTTGCCACTTTTCTGTTAATTATTGCTCTAATCATTTATTTTCTTTACAAGCATTTATATATATCACCAGGGGTATATATATATCACCAGGGGTGCTAATTATCAACAATACAAGACAAGGAATTTCCCCTGTAACGAATCACAGGGGCAAGGGGACTTT
>CM070036.1:34445680-34459013 GCA_036250615.1 Ptychadena robeensis | reverse complement strand
TAGGTAGTCAGATGGCTGGTTCAGGTCATGGGCGGCGCGCAGTCACCACACCGCACGTGCGGTGTCAAACAGATGAATATTAGTCCCACACCCTCAATAAAGTTAAAGGAACACAGGTTTATTGTTATTACACGATGAGTTTTCAAGACACTTCTTATGATTCAAACATGAAAATAAGTTTCCATTTAAAAAATCTTTATTATTATGACTGGGACCAATACATGAAATGGAATCTTATTTTCATGTGCGGATGAACTAGTGGAGTTTTACACCTTCTCCAGTAGAAGGCAGTGTGGTGCTATTTATTTTCCATTTCACAAGCTGACATCGTAAGAATTCAGAGGCTGTCTGCTCTGTGATCCCAAGAGGAGGCGGACACCTGACACAGGTGAGTGAACCCTGACTTGAATATTAGTCTGAAAAACTCGGCTTATACATCAGGTAGTTCTCTGGTCCCCATGCAGAGTAATATCAAACAATTGGTTCCCTGTTTGATCAAGCTTTCTTCAAGTGGGATCAATAGGTTTATGAACAATCAATCACAGTGGATGTGCATGGTGATCAATTGTTCAACTAACTTAAAATCGACCCATGTTTAGGGACCTTTAGACTTTAACACATAACTAAGTGTAAGTTACGCAATGCTTTTAAATAAAAAAAGACTTTGAGTGAGCAAGGCAAAGAAGCTAAGTCAGCTGGTTAGACGCTTATACATTAGTTTCTTCCTCTTCTGCATCATGTGACAGTTTGCATCTTGTTGATTGGCTGCTTAGGGTGAGAAACTAAAATCTAGGAGGAGGTCACACAATTTTCCTCAGATGCTGTCTGTTTTCAGTCAATGTTGTGATAAAATAATGAAGTCACAAAATAAATGTACCAACGAAAATGTTATGTTGTAGAATATATTGGTCAATATTTGCTTCTTCGAGTTTGGATGGACAGTAGTGATGGCTGAACTTCGGCCAGGTCCGTCCGCGAACAGGCAGATCTGACTTTTAAAAAAGTCCAACTGCCACCTGTTCATGGGGAGATTCAAATCCTCCGCCTGTTCGCGGGGAGATTCAAATTCTCCGCCTGTTCAGGGAAATGAAATAATTCCTCCACTGGCCGGATCTTTCTGCTCCTGATCCGGTCAGCAAAAGAATAGCCTTCTTCCCGCCAGTGAATGGGGTGGGCCAAACACCTGTACTGTTCGCCGGGTGAAGATGTTATGTTATGTGGACAGTTCGGCCTTATGGCCTTGTGGACAGTTCAGCCATCACTAATGGACAGTAGAGATGGTCGGATTTTTCAACTAGCTGACTTTGTGAGCTGATTGCAAAGCTGAAGATGTAGAGAAAGGTTGTGGGAACATTGGAAAAAAAGATTTGCTTTAGCACATGTAGTTTTTGCATAAATTAAATTCAAAGTCGAATTTACTTGACTTTAAACTTCATTGACGCAAAAACTATTTGTGTTAGAGCCTTACTTTTTTGTAGTATACCTCCAACACTTCTCTACATCTTCAACACGTTTGGTGATGATACCATGTTCAGAAACTTTGCAATTAACTCAAAATCGTCTAAATGGTCACATTTTAAAAAAAAAATGTGACCATCTCTAATGGAAAGTTGCTCAAGTTTGGCCTCTGTGGTCATTACATTACAAAGTTAAGGCCAGGTCTTTAATCAAATTTCTATTTTTCTGTAGTTTTTGCTCTCTGGTTTGGTCACTTGTCCGTAGAATAGAGTATAAATATGTTGCCTTCAAAGCATATTGGGAGGGCATAGTATGTCACTGATGTCAGTGCAAATTGTCTGTTGTTACTAACTTATGGCCACTGCATATAATTAAAAGCTTAACTCACATTTACAATGTTATGAGATATGCTATTAATATTAGAAATGCTAACAGGACGCATTGCTTCAGGGTTACTGTTGTCACTTCCTGCTTTACTTCTATCCAATTATTGTAACCTGTTCTAAATGAATTATTGTAATTAACATAAAAATACCTTTAACACCAATTATTGCATTTCATTTATCCTGGTAGGAAAACAACTGGGGAAATAGGAGCAGACAATTATGTTCAGGAGGATGAAATTAATTATAGATAAAGGCTGAAAAAGATGAAAATGTTTTAAATGAGCCATGTTCTTCCTATTAACACTCATAACAATAGTAGCACGGCCAACCTATAATATCTCATTATAAAACCACTTCTCCTTTCTAGTCACCTAAAGTTATTTAATGATTTTCGGCATTTAAAAACAAATGTGTTTAGGTTTTTAAAAACTCTGATTATGTGCACATAATGTATATAATAAGCATAATAATGCTTGCTAAGTCTTGGCACGTGACGCATAGACCCAGGATCTTTATTCAAGTACACTAGGCATGCAACTAATATGTCAACCCATGGATCCGCAATATTCCAAGGTTGGTACGAAGAAAAGTTAATGTGCACACAAACCTTTAGATTTGCCTGGCAGATTGACAGCCAGAACCCTTTGTGCGCCAGTCATCACTTTGAATGGAGATGCTGGTCTCCATCCAAAGTGATGGGATCAGCCAGGAATTTACAACATGTCGGTTTCCTGGTCAAACAAGAATTTTGCTCACATGGATCGGTTGATCCACCCGGGCACCCGCAATCTGCAGCCGATTTTGAGGCCGATAGTCCACGGATCGCAGCGTGTATGGGGAACTTTAGAAACAAAAAAGAGGAGAACCAAAGAAAGGGAAATACTAAAAAAGTACTGTTGCCATTCAAAAGTTCACAGTTTGAATGGCAACTTTGCATGCTTAGGATTTGTTCCCACATGAGCGATTGTAATCGTGGCGCAGAGCTGCGGGAGATCACTCGCTGGCTTCCGCAATTAGAATCGCAGCTGCGAGATTTTAGGAAGTGGGGGGGGGGGGCAGGACATCTTGCCCCTCCCCACCTAATGGCCCCCATAGATAGTGAATGGGCATAGTTGAAATGCCTTGCGTTTCATATTGTGGGCCTTGACCACCCGTGGCCTGTAGAGCCCATCGGCCACGATTGCCGCACACAACTAAAATGATATTGGCCCTGCAGCTGATCACCTCTGTGGGAGCATAGTCTAAGAAGGGAGTCTGAGACCCAGGCCAGTCACTCACTGTAATGAAAAATATCCCAAAACCTTGGAATTTTAAACCTTAAAACTTGTTTTTCAACCATATCCCAATTAATATACTTTTACTGTGTGTTTATAATAAAGCAAATTGTGTTTTAATGGGTTAATTATTGCCACATTTTGGTGATTACCTGCCCAAGGACCTTACATCTTAGGGGCAGAGTTCTAAGATGTAAAGAAAGACAAACACAGCACGTCCAGTTGCTTTGACAACCATGACCTGGATGAATGAGAACATTTACTGGCATATACAGTGGATATAAAATGTCTAAACACCCCTGGTAAGATGTCAGGTTCCTGTGCTGTACAAAATGAGACAAAGATAAATCATTTCAGAACTTTTCCACCTTTATTGTGACCAATAAACTGTACCACTCAAATGAAAAGGAAACTGAAATATAAAAATAAAACGTGGTTGCACAAGAGTGCACACCCTTAAACCAATACTATGTTGAAGCACCTTTTGATGTTATTTCAGCATTCAGTCTTTTTGAGATGATGAGGTGCGTTCTTTGTTTGATACAGGCTGACAAGCCCTAGGGGAGTGACATTCCGGGAGTTACATATATCTCTCCTCCTGCTCTCCTCGACCGCAAACGCACCCATAACCGTTGAATATATTGCTTTTACTGTTGTTAATACTAAACCCTGACGTGGCTTAGATCCAGCCAACCCAATGTAAATGAGCACAAAGACCCCTGAAGAAGTGGATACCCGCGAAACGCAAGCGTCGGGCTAGTGCAATGTTTTGTAAACAATTGTAAATTTTATCCATACTTGGAATTATATGTATACACTGTATCTTGGCTTTGTACTTGATAATTTGCACATTTTTGTATTTGACTTCACGATTTCACTGTGAATAAATAAATCTAATCTATTTTCGGATATCACTGCCTTAAAAGTCCCCTTGCTCCCTAGGGAGGATCACTGAAAACGTTTAGTTTTCCCTTACTGCATCTTTTTGGGTATGAGTCTATCAGCATGGCATATTTCGGGTCTATGAGCATGGGACATTTTCACTTGGCAAGATTTGCCCACTCTTCTTTGCAGAAACATTCCAAATATGTCAGATTACAGGGCATCTCCTGTGCACAGCCCTCTTCAGATCACACCACAGATTTTCAATCGGATTCAGGTCTGAAATCTGGCTGGGCCATTCCAAAACTTTAATCTTCTCCTTGTGAAGCCATTCCTTTGTTAATTTAAAAGTATGCTTTGAGTAGTTGTCATGCTGAAAGATGAAGTTCCCTTTTCATGTTCAGCTTTCTAGCAGAAGCTTGAAGGTTTTGTGGGTATGATGTTCTTATGTGTGTGGCACTTGTAGCTTGCTTCGTTCTCCTTCTGTCCAGTTCATCCCAAAGCAGTTTGATTGGGTTAATATCTTGAGAATGTGTTGGCCACTCCACCTTCCAGGGAATACCATCTTGTTGTTGTTTTTCTAAGATAGTTCTGTAGTGGCAGTAGCTTGGACTTATGTTTTGGGTCATTATGTTTTTGTTGTATTAATCCATGATCACCTTTGCACTTACCATTGCACTTACCAGAAGGCATTGCTGACTGTTGCAGAATGCTGTGGTAGACAGTTTTGTTTAGGGGTCTCACTGACCTTGCATCCAGCTAAACACCCCAGATCATCACGCTTCATCTTCCATGTTTGACAGAAGATGGCAAATTTTGATTCATTGAACACCTTGTTCCCGTCTGCAAAAGTCCATTGGTTTTCTGTATGGCTCAAGCAAGTCTCCATTTCTTATTATGATGTATTTGCAATAACTTTCTTGCTGCAACTTGACCTGAAGCCTGCAACTGAGTTTTGGGGGGGGGGGGGTTTGCTTACGAAAACTATTATTACTGTATTTTTCAGACAAGACAAAAAATTTTCCTATTTAAATCAATGGCAAAATGTCTCTGAGTCTCATGGTCTGAATATGTAGGAAAAAAAACACACTTTATTTTCTTTCTTTTTCAGTTCCAAACATTCTGGAAGCTAAAAATCTGGAATTAGTTTCATTGGCGCCAGCCAAGCCAGAAGGCCACTGCTAAAAGGACAGTCTTAGTTTCAGCTTAGGGTGCAGGGCTGAAGCTTTGCTTATGTATCTTTACACTAGGAATACTCATTTTCTGAATCAGCTATGTAAGTTATGAAGACACAGTTTATAATCTGGCACTAACAATTTACCCATGAGCACCTATTTACATAATTTTATTACTGCAATGCAGAATAGTAATACCCAACCTAATTGCATTAACTCACTAAGCTAATACTGACGTGAGCTCAGCCTGTTGTTGTGAATATAAATTGTGACTACTCCCATGGTGAATTGATGCTATTCTGATACCATGAGTTGTGTATTTACACTGACATTCTGCTTTGCAATTGCTAAACATTATGTGACACAGACTCATATCCCCTCCCATATACAAATAGGTGCCTATATGTAAGTTGTTAGTGCCATATTGTAAAATGTGTCTCTCCATGAGTTGGTCAGAGGATTCAGAGAATGGGTACTGCTGCTGGAAGTAAGACCTCTCTCCTGGCCCTGGTCTTGTGGCTTAACTGGAGGAAGTAGAGCTCTGCCACCAGATATTGACCTTTTGGATCTGCTGGATACTGCCAAGTCCAGTCCAGTTTATATGTGAATAGCTGTGTGTCTTATAATAAATCGATCAACTGAAATTTACCAACATGACTAATCGATTTCTTGGTAAAAGTTTTTAGGATTTAGGTAGAAAGGAATTAGTTTACAAATTATTGACTTACACCTTTAGATCTCTCTATCAGATATCCTTTAGACCTACCAACAACTATGTAGTGCCGGGTCCTCTGTGATTAAACACAGGTAGACCTGATTGTTTAGAAAGTCCCTCATATTACATGGTTTTGGTAAAACAAAAAGATATCTAAAGGAAATCTGACAGAGAAATCTAAAGGTTTATGGGGGCCCTTAAACAATAGATTTTTCTTTAGTTGATCAAACTTAAAAATCTAACAGTTTGGCCATTTTAGTATTAGGTCAACCTAATCTCCTAATAGAACGGTACCTCTCCAGTTAATATTGACTATCTTTGCTTCCTATTTTTTTTTACATTGTAAACCCTATATTTAGCTGTAAAAGATTACACAGGGTTAATGTCTTCCTTCTAATTCTCAAGTGACAGTGTTTAGACCTTGCAATTTGCAGCTTGAGTACTTTATCCTGGGAAGGAAGTGAAGGTCGTGCACTCCTTTATACCCAGAAGGACTACAATGGGCTCCAAAGATGTGGTATCAATGTGATGTTTTTCATTGAGGGCCATTCACAAAGGGTATTTAGCTGGACATGATTTTGGGTCTTTGAATATGAGGGCATGAAGTAGCATTGTATAGGGGTACATCACTTCACTTCAGATCAAAAGAAAGAAACAAAAGAGGGAATGGTGTCAGAATGTGGACATGACATCTAATATGACTGAAGCTACAAGGAGTGTCTGCTGACTCATGGGCTCCACCAGTAAAATAAAAATGAAGCACAGTCCTAGAATATGAGGCAGTGACAGGCTTGAGTCACTCCTAAGCGATCACAGACGGAGAACATTTAATTAGTCTCTAACCAGAATCTGAGTCACCTCTTTTCTTTTCATGCTTAATCTTCTACCTGTGATAAATCTGTCCACCTCATCTCTGTTTTCCAGTAACTCGGTAACCCGCTTCCTGTAAATATGATCCCCCAGGTAACATTGTTTCCATTCATTGATGTGCATCTCATCTTTTCCCTGTGACTCTTCCATTTAACCTCTTCTTTGGTGTCTTGGTAGTTAAATGAATCAGGAACGTGGACTGAATCTATTGTGATTCTCAGCTTCAGGACCCCTCTGTTTATGTGAAATCTTGTTCATACTTTTATTTTAACCTGGTTGTGTTCCAAATGAGAGAATCAATTCAGCTGCTTGTGATGGGTCAGGTCAGATTTTTTCACCCTTTGTAGCAAGACCAGTATTGGGGGTGGGGGTGTTTTGTCGTTCTGTGGACCAAGTCTACAGGAACTAGAGAGACTGAACTTCAGTGGTTGGTTTATTGAATAACTGTACATTGTAACATAAGTACAGAGAATGTAAAATATAGAAATTACAGCAATACAGAACAAAAGGAAAGTATTATACATAACCATCCCAGAACATTTATTATACAGAACAGATAACTTACAAACTTATCATCATCCAAACCTTAAAACTCTTGAACTGGCCACACAGGTTGATACGCGTTCAATCGACCTGTGACGTCACGGATTACAAAACAGTTACTTGGTGAATCAATTCACACCACTTTGCTCAATTGATTCCCGTTCCTTTGGATAGGAACCCTTTTTATTTTGGATCAATCGTTCAGGAATAGACCCGTGTGGCCAGCTTTAGTGGTTTAGGTAGGTATAAGCAAAAGCAAACAGATCACAAAACAATACGATGTACAGGGCAATATAAGAGGGACCAAGCAGAACAGACGACAAATCAGCTACAAACCAAAATAAGGGCCACAATCAAAACAGGGGAGATCACAGGTAAGGAAAATAAGGGACAACCCAAGCTCAGGGGGACCCTCAGCGGTGGGTTATTTGACTGGATGGGCGGTGGTGAGGAGAGAATTACATTTTAAAAGGGAAGTGATGTTTGACAGGAAGGGGCGGGCGTCAGACTCTTCCTCTTTGGAGTTGTGGCCCACTTTCCCTCCCTAATTTTAGCATTTCCAGTTATTGTATTGGATTGTTGTATTTAGATTGTTTATGTTGTGTGTTATGTTATGTTGTTACAGCAACTGGCGGGTCCCTGGCAGTGCCCATAAAGAAAAATCTATGGATCAAGGCTATTTGGTGACGTCTGGTGGAGGAGCAGCCATCACGTTGGGCAACTGTGAATTCTTAAGAGGGTAAATGACCCAGGATTAATATTCAAATTATTTTATTAGACATAATTTGAATAGAATGTTTGTTGGCTAATATATTATCTTGTAGTAGGCATCACACAATTTTAGCAAGATTATTAGATGTGGCTAGTTTAAGGAGTTCATGAATTTGAATTTTATTAATCAGCAAAACGTGTGTTTTGTATATAGAAAGAAATGATGGAGTATCGAACAGTATAGAACACATCCTACTATGCACGTTAAGGTTTACCCCAAGGTATTTGCCATAGTCAAAGGTTATGGAATAGCTCCCCTGTTGTAGGTGGTGTGTGATCCAGCTAAATGTCCACACTAACAAAAGCTTTGAGGACTGTTGCACCAACATTCTTGGAGCTCAACCTTCTGGAAGCATTCATGTAGTCTTATAGAGGAGAAGAAACTACAGAACCACACTCTTCACAATAAATTTCTTCCTTCTGTTCCTTGAAGAAAATCGAGATTGATCAGGTCAGGTACCATTTATCTATTTTGCAGTGATTAAGTTCTTGTGAATTCGCCCACTACTTTATACATGCATCCTCTCTGAGGCTGTGACCTTTAAGCAAGTTCATCTAGATACATCACAGTACATGGCCAGGAACTTGTAGACAGTTATTTGCATGGTAATATTTATGCAATAATGCTCAGGACATGGTTTCATGAACAGTGTGAATGTATATAAACTGCTTTACATATCCTGGTTACCACTTCAATATTGAGGTCTAATAGTGGTGATTTGAGAAGAGTGTTGAACCCAGTTAATACCATTGCTTTCTCCCATGACACCAAAGATTCATTTTACAGTCCTTATCCCATAAAATTGAATCAAGCGTGTAGTTCTCTAATGGTGTAGCCATCATTTTTGACATGAACATTCAGAGATGCTTTTATGCACACCACTGTTGTGAACAAAGACAATCCGAGCAATTGTGGGCTTCCAATCACTAGGCTGGACAATTCCCATCTGACCTCTACCATTACAAAGGTGTTTTTGCCCAAAGAACATGAACCCGGCCAATGTTTTTTAATATTTAATGAAGTCTCTAAAGACCATAATATAATTGTCAGATGTCTGTGATTTATAAGATTCTAAAACTTACTTGCGTGCTACCACCAATCAGGCTACTATAACAGTCACTTCAATCATACATCTAAAGCCCCCCATACACCATAAAGCTAGCCACACATGGTTCGATTTTGGTTCAATCAATGCTCGATTAGATGAATTTTTTCATTGATTAAACGAAAATCGAGAAATGCCCACATGGTACGATCGACGATAATTGTTCGATGAAGGCAGAAAAATTTATCGAATTTTGATTGGACATCATGAAAATCATCGTCGATTGTGCCAAAATCGTTTTATAATCGTCGATGTTTGTGGTGTTTCTCCTGGATCGATTAGATTCGATATAACAACATAGACCACTTCAATCTGAACTTCAATCATTTCAATACCAAAATCGACGATTTTAGTAATATTTTGGAAACGAAATCTCACCACAATTGCAAAATCAATGTGGGGTGTATGTTGATGCGATTAAGATCGATTTTTGATTAGACTATTGAATTCCTCAATCTAATCGAGCATCGATTGAACCAAAATTTAACCGTGTGTGGCTAGCTTTAGGTCCTCTACAATCTCAATTAGATCTACCAACAACTGTGTAGTATAGTGGCCTCCCTGATACAATACATAGTGATTGGAAGGTATATATCACTGCTATGTAGTGCCGGGTCCTCCCTGATACAATACATAGTGATTGGAAGGTATATATCACTGCTATGTAGTGCCGGGTCCTCCCTGATAGAATACATAGTGATTGGAAGGTATATATCACTGCTATGTAGTGCCGGGTCCTCCCTGATAGAATACATAGTGATTGGAAGGTATATATCACTGCTATGTAGTGCCGGGTCCTCCCTGATAGAATACATAGTGATTGGAAGGTATATATCACTGCTATGTAGTGCCGGGTCCTCCCTGATAGAATACATAGTGATTGGAAGGTATATATCACTGCTATGTAGTGCCGGGTCCTCCCTGATAAAATACATAGTGACTGTAAGGTTTAGAAAGGTCCTCATAATACATGGTTTTGGTAGAACAAAAGTTAATTGTACAGAAATTGTAATGGTAAGATTTGTAAGGTGAATTGGGGGCCTTTACTCATTTTATTGTTTGGTTGAACAACAACTAAACTAACCAGGTTTTTTGAGGTTTTGCTCCCTAACAATTTACTAATAATTGTCCTTTTTTTCTTAGAAATGCAGATGTAGACTGTAGGTGGCCACAAGCAATAAGGCAGACAGTTCCCATATATACTATCAATGTTATGTAATGTATCGCATATGTCTGTGCGTTGGTGTATGCGTTGTAACACCTCTAACAGGTGAATCTTATGATTGCTAGTCAGAATGTAGACCTTGTTCATATGAAACATCAGCTGGTAAACATTTTCGCCAGTGTCTTTCTGAAGTTTTCCAAAATGAGCCCATTGACTTCTATTGAGGTCCATAGTGCACAGAAAATCTGCATGTCTCCTAAGTACATTAGTGGAAACCTCACACATTGGACTGATTATTTTTATTTTCCTTGTGTATGGCACACTTCTTGTTTTTCACGTTTTTAATGAAATTTTTTACAGCCCAGGGTGTCATGTCAGACGTCAAGAAAACCGATTTATCAAGAGAAGACAGTTCTCATGACGACTTATAAAACCCCAGTGCTTATGAATATAAAGCTGCACCAGGGGCTTTATTATATTGTTTTATGTTACAATTTAGCAAAAAAATAAATAAAAATAGACCCCATTTTGGCATAAGGTGTGGTATGCCAGGTAAGGAGGGTAACGAACAGCATACCCTATGATTTGTTAAATAAGAATAATGTATGTCCGAATCTAATTTATCCCTTTGATTTGGTAGATTAAAGTGAGTAGTCTTAACCTCCCATACCTGTTTCACTTATAGCACCTACTCCACAGCATTACAATGGAGGGCATCGTTTAACATCAAAAAGAGTCGCCATATGGTCGCCAGTTGGACTCCAGGCACTGGGATAATGACTCAGGATTTCGGTAATGTACCATGGGAACCAACTATTTTCGTGAACGTGTAAACCAGTTTTAATATCCATGGTGGAACAGTATTCTGTTCTCCATGGTAGGGGAACCATCTAGGAACCCTGTGAGAATTTTCTGACTCTTGATAATATGATAATGAACATGCTGCTTTAGTCATTTAAACATTGTTTTTGTTTACCTAGATTCATGCCTATTGGATTACTTCCGTTGTACTTACATTTCAAGTCGGGCTATCATCCCCTCCTGAGCCGGCCATTTAACCAAGACTGAAACGCGTCAAAGGGGCCCGGGTTGCTAAGGGAGTGTGGGGTGCGACAGGACATTTCCTGTCCACCTCCCCCTAGGCCCCAACCTATTCTTGGACTATTATGTACAACAGGTTTTGGGTGTGCATAGCCTGGTGATGCACATTGGCAGAACTATTTATGCCCTTTTAGGTAGAACTGTTTCATATATACCTCCGACATTAATTGTTTTTGTCACCACTGGTACTCCAACCATATGGTTAAATCCCCCCTTGTATGTAAGCATACCCTATGAAATTAGTATAGAGGTCTCCTGGAGCGCTAACCTATTTCACAAAAGGGTTAATAATAATCCTAGAAGAAAACAAAAACCATATTTTTCAGAAAAGTTCTGCCCTTCAACATATTCCCTGCACATTTGTAAAATCCATTATAATCTTTTATCCTTCCATGCTGGGTCTTGTTGTTCCATGGGGGGGGGGTCTGATCCTTCCAGCAATGTTCTGTGTCCCATCACAGATCTACCAACTGGTGAATGAGAGCTGGCAAGCAGGAGCTTATATATGCCCGCTGGTTGTAAACAGAGTGACTCACTACTGTGTCATGAGTAATTGTCATTGAGTTCCGTTGGGCAAATGTGCTGTTTAATAGGCGGGGGGATGGTGGTCTTAGACGCTAAGTTTTATGAACACCCATATGACTCTGCCTGTGCTCTTCTACCCTACGCTAATGTAATCAGCTAATCCTGAGCTAGCCAAGCATCTTTGCATGTATCAAAGCATAATCTTATAAAAGTTAAAGGTGGGGGAGGCTGTTCAGCAGATGCTCTAGATGCTTGCCGACAGCGCAGAACGTCAAAAGAAGGAATTTCCATTTTTTTTTCATATATAGGTGTTTTTCCAATGTAAATCTTACCTTCAGCGTAATCTAATTGTCTAAATATAAATGGAATCTGTATTATTTCATGAATTTTGTGTATTTCCTATACAGTAGTCGAGCACAAAACGTGGCCCCTGTGATTTCTGCAATAAAAGCTTCTGAAAGTATTGGCGCAGGGAGACATGAATGGATTCAGCTGGTGGCGTACGATAGACAGGAAATTGAGAGGCGGAGCTTTGGGGATCGTTAGTTTCTTAAGGGTTAGTGCCTGGAAGGAGACATTCATGTTGAACTTAGCACACCCACCCTCCCTCCCCTAAAGTTTTATTGTATTCATTTGTATTATTTGATGTGTTTTTATTATTTAGTTTTCTTTTATGTCACAGCAAGGCGGGTCCTCGGCAGTGCATTTGTAAGGTTTCAAAGGCAAAGAGCTTAGGTGATGTGCTAGTAAGAAGGGCTGTCACCAAATGGCTATTATTATTATCTTTATTATATAAAGGGCTTATGCCCTAAGGTTTTATTATGTTGCTCTGTTTATCAGGGTGGTTATGTTTGGAAGTACCCACTGAGATAGTTTTGGACGGTTGGATTTATTATATGGAAATAAATATTTAATTAATTATTATTTATTTTGATATTTACGTGTTATGTACAAACCGGATTCCCAAAAAGTTGGGACACTATACAAATCGTGAATAAAACCTGAATGCAATGATGTGGAGGTGCCAACTTCTAATATTTTATTCAGAATAGAACATAAATCACGGAACAAAAGTTTAAACTGAGAAAATGTACCATTTTAAGGGAAAAATATGTTGATTCAGAATTTCATGGTGTCAACAAATCCCAAATAAGTTGGGACAAGGCCATTTTCACCACTGTGTGGCATCTCCTCTTCTTCTCAAAACACTCAACAGACGTCTGGGGACCGAGGAGACCAGTTTTTCAAGTTCTGGATGGAAGCATATGTTGTTCTTGAACCTGAACATATTTTTCTGCATTGATGGCAGGGCCGGGACAAGGTCCACCAACAACAGAGGCTGAGCTGCCCAAGTGCGCCCCC